>KV441934.1:8197-73089 GCA_001650995.1 Gongronella sp. w5
TTGGCCCCCCCGTTTTTTTTTTTTTTTTTTTTTTTGCCGCGCTCACCTTGACCAGGACAAACCGGCGTCGTCCACCGGCAAGTCCATGCCCAGGCCAACCCAAACATAGGCAGCGGCACTCGTCCCCCGCTCGCCTCCCGCCAGGACAAGGGGCAGCAGCCTGGTCCACTGCTTGCCCGACCATTGCGCAGCCAGACCAATTCCTCTTTGTCAATGGGGGGATCGGTTTTCAACGTTCACATGTGTGCCTTTGCATGGCAAGACGCGATGGGTGGTGATGCGGTCGTTCTGCGCGCGTGATCAAGATGCTCAAGATGCAATTTGGTGGTGAATTGGTCTCTCTCTCTCGCGCGTGCAGGCAGCATTGGTGGTGGTGTCGAATGTGCATGTCAAAAATCCGGAGAATCATGGTGTTTTCGACGGTGTCTCTTGCCTGTCGCTGGCAAGGTGACGATATTGGTGTCGACCAGACACGGTGGTTGCATTTCTTCGTCCCAGTCATTGTCCGAGGTACGCTTTGCAGCAAAAAAGTGAAAAACACGAGCTCATCTTATTTTATTTCAAGGTGTTTTGTCGAGCAAGCTGGTGGTGGCTGCTTGATGGGTGATCTCGGTGCTTTGGCTTGTCGTCTTTGGTCTCTTGCGGCGTGGCCTTGCAAGCAGAAAGACAGAATGATGATGGTGCTTGTCCCCTTGGTCTCGGTGTCAAGCTTGATTTGGCTTGTCCTGAGCATTGGCGCACACCGTGCTCGCTTTGTCATGGAAAATGATTGCGGTGAAACACGGATGGGCCGGTAAGCATGAAAAACAAAGCAATTGGATGGATGAATCTCATCCTTTTCTTAAAAAATTAGGAATCAAGGCCGGTGGAGCAAATTCAAGGGTGCCAGCTGCTGTGGAAGGCTCCTTGGCTTGATGATTCTCTTGCCTGGTTCTTGCACCGGGCTGGGAGGTACCCCAAGTCACGCGGTGTAGTAAGACCCTCGGCGCGCCCAATGACCCAAGCGGCGGGGCCGCACAAATGCCCGCCGTTGCCATGCTCATCGTCCCTCTGGTGGTCAAGAATGCAAAAGTCAAAAAAGTGGCCAAATCCAAGATTCAAGTCTCTGCCATCCTATTGTGTCGTCCGGTGCAGGTAAGTCCCACTGGTTTCAAGGTAAGACACCCATTTCTTGCTTTTTTTTTTTTTTTTTTTTTTTTTTTTTTTTTTTTTTTTTTTTTTTTTGTGCGCTGACCTTGGCTTGGCTGCAATAAACATGACTCACGTATCACCTTGTTTTTTTTTCTTGTCCCCCTCTTCTTGGACGGACGGCAAGAATAGGGGGACGGTGACAATCGATGGTACCTTGGATTGGACGATGGTTGCTTTTTGGATTTTTTGCAATCTTGATTGCCATTGGGACGGTGTGCATGGCATTTGCGGGCATTTTAGGGCACCGAAGGCAGCCCGTTGTGACACCTGCCAGTCCACCGCAAGAAGCAGGTAAGAGGATCATCAAGTCAGGGAGCTAACACAGCAGTAGGCGCCAAAATCTCAACACTGGCCGGCAAACCCGCTCATCCTGGTGCAAGTTCAAGGTAAAATGGTTGCCTCGCATGTGATTCAAGTCGCTCATGGCTCATCCTTTCTTCTTCTTTCCATAGTCTTGGAATGGCGGCTCCCAAGCATCCGGTGCATCAAAATCAAGGCATTTCTCGCATTGAAAATGGTGCGGGCGTCATCAAGCGAACACAAACGTCCGATTGTCCAGACTCAAGCTCGACAATGCCCGACGCAAGCTCATTCTACGCTGGCATTGCTTGGACACATGTGCAAAGGAAATTCATGGCCAATACGCAAAGATTGCCTCGAAAATGGACGCGTTCAATGAAAACGACAAAATTCATCGCGCTTCAGGCCACGCACACCGGCTACACGTCCAAGTGCTTCACACCAAGGCTCGCAGTTCGCTTTCCGGCAATGTGCACACGCGAAAAGCACACAAGCACGACATTTTGCATTTGACAAGTCTCCCAATTGGCTTGCAAGCCGTGGCACTGGATACAAAGCATCGTCAAAGGTAAATCAAGATTGGAATCGACAGATGGTCGTGCCTTTTAGCTCACATCCATGTTTTTTTAAAGACAAAAGTCTCGGTCTCAATCTGTGTTTCGCCATTGCGCCTCATCCAACTACAACAAGAAGGTGGAGCACCTGTCCATCTCACACATGTCAACATCAAGACGTTCACCAAGACGCTCGCGCACCACGGGCATCCCAACACGGCCACGAATCCTCGTCCATTGGATTCAAACTCAAGATTTCGCCGCAAGATCAATCAAGTCAACTTGTGGCCACGGTGAACGCGACCAACACACGCGTCAACAATATCCATAATCCATCTCGCTCTCCCAATTGGCGTGCCTGAATCATTGGAACCGACAAAAAGTATCAATGTCGCGATTTAAAAGGTAAATTGGCAAGGTTCCTGATTTGAAAAAAGAATCCTCATCTTTTTTTTCTCTCCTTCAGCAGCGGTCATCTATCCTCGCGTCCTTCATCATCTGGACAACCTGGATACATGGTTTCCGTGCGGCGTGCCTGTCAAAATGCACTCTCGGCTTTCCATTGGCTCGACACGGGTTCGTCGTCGTCAGTCGTCGTTGTCGATTTCCAGGTGTCATCGTCTCCATTGGCCCTTGTCGCCTCTTGTGTACATGGACGCCAATTGTCAACATCAAGACGTTTGCCAAGAACTCGCGCATCTCGAGGGCCCCAACACGTCCGCGAATCCTCGTCAATTGGATTCAAAATCAAGATTTTGCTGCAAGATCGATCAATTCAGCTTATGACACCGGTGAACGCAACCAACACACGCGTCAGCAAGATCCGTGAATTCATCTCGCTCTCCCAATTGGCGAGCTTGAATCATTGGAACCGACAAAAAGCATCAGTCACGATTTAAAAGGTAAATTGGCAAGGTTCCTGATTTGAGAAAGGATCCTCATTTTTTTGTCCTTCAGCAGCGGTCATCTATCCTCGCGTCCTTCATCATCTGGACAATCTGGAAATATGGTTCTCGTTTGGCGTGCCTGTCAAAATGCACTTTCGGCATTCCATTGGCTCGACACCGGTTCGTCGTCGCCCGTCGTCGTCGTCGATTTCATGGTTGCCGTCATCTCCACCAGCCCTTGTCATTTTTGGTGATCGAGTCGTTGTCTCTGCAAAACCCGTGGCCGTTAATCGTCAATCGTCAAATTGGTGCATTTGTCGTCACCAGCACCAGGTTTTGGCTGTTGCATCTTGCTGCACGCCCGTCGTTCATCAACACCGTGACGGCACGGCTCAACAATGCTCAACACTGACAAGATGGCCGCAATCCTTTACCGACATTGCCTGTCCACGCTCTGGCAAGGTGCGAGGCGCCTCAAATCGTGCCCCAACACAGCTCAAGTCCAAGATCAAGCTCTGACATTGCTCATCAGATCGGATGAAAATGGCGCTGCAACACATCCTTGCCCGCAATGCATAAAAGCAACACACGGATACATCGAAATCAATGGCCATTGTGCTCATCGACATGCCCACGGACGCGCTCAATGCTCTCGACACTATGCATCGCGCTCTCGGCAATGTACACAAGCTACAGCACACACACTCAGCACCTTGGCTACGTCAAATTCTTCAAATGGCTCGAAGTCAGTCGCCGTCATATGTGTAGTACTCGCAACATGTACTTCACATGACATTTGGCCCGCCAATCGTCCCAAAAAGCAATGTTTGCACAATTGCAGAGGTAAGTGCGGATGGTGCATCATGCTTGCGAGTTTGCCGTGCTCAATTTTTGCTTTTTTTTTTTTGCCAGCTGCCATCCATCCATGCCATCGTCTCAGCAATTCAGCGCAGTCCGGGTCATCAATGACACTTGCTCAGCCACGACTTATGCTCTTGTCGTCGTCTGCACGTGGGTGTTGCAGTCGCATCTTGCTGTTCATCCATTTGTCGTGCTTTGCAAGTCATCTCTGGTGATTGGGTCGTCGTCAATGGCCCTTTTCGACTGCGATCGGCGCTTTTGTCATTGCTAGCACCCGGTTTTGCTGGTCGATCTTGCTTCGCGTCTACCATCGTCCCACGTCGCGCTTGAAAATGCTCATTTGGCTTTCACCACCAATTTGTTCGCCAATTGAGTATTATTCATCGTCCCATTGGAGATGCTAACTGCTCTCTCATGGCGGTGCACAAGCGTACGCATCCACCTGTCGTCGTCCCAGGTGGCCGGATATGCGGATATGCAACAAGATCGTCCAAGATGGCAGCAACTGGTGCTTTCTCCGTTTTGTCAGCACCAATCGCTTTCTCTTGATTGTCACTGGGGGTCTGTAGTCGTCGACAGCATCCTCACTCAGTCAGGCGCTCTGTGCATTATCTCTGTTGACATGGATGTGATCCACAAGGCGGCTCAAAACGCTCTCAACGCTGTTGGTCGCCAACGTTCATGGTTCATTGTCAAATTGATCGCGCCACAGTCTTGTCCCGGCCCTTCCTGGATGCTCTCATTCGTCTTCCATAGTCTTGGACGAAGAAAATTCGGCGCTACAGCAACCAGCAGCTTTTTTTGTGATGAGCCCGCGTCGCCATGAGCAATTGCATCCTTCTTGTCATTGCAGGTGCTTGCAGTCATCATTAGCACCTTGGTTCAGGCCGTCACCACCCGGCCGCCTCATTGTCAAAATTGCAATTGGTTCAAAAACGGCCAAAACGCTGGATTTGCTTTCAATCCGGTGAAACAGCCTCTTTGAACAGTTTGCCGCCCATAAGACGACTGTCCAAGATGTCCATTGGTTCCTCCTCGTTGCCTACATGGCATCTCATCTGTCAGTCATCGTCGCAAATCGTCATTGCGCTCGTCATCATCATCCTGGGCTTGCAAATACGCGGAGTTCATCACAATTTGTGCTTCCACAACATTCTACCATCACTTCCACCCATTATCCAATTATTGTAGATCAATTTCTCTTACTTGCATTTCCCCTACCCGACCCCCTCCCCTTGCTCCCTTTTCTTTTCCCTTGTTTCTTCCTTTTTTTTTTTTAGTCGACGTTGCATGCATCCTTTGCTCCCACCCTCACAACACCCAATAGTATTGACAGCAACCTTGGTGCCCCAACTTATCACACTTGCGCACCAAGGCCGAAATCAAGATGGCTCATCGTCAAACAGGTAAAATTTACTCATTTTCGAGTGCAAATGCATTCGGGTTATAGGTCACCCATGGATTCAAGACGCTCAACCCTCAAGACCATTGGACTCTAGGCTCAAGGCACACAGCACACACACTCCAGGCGATCGTTCATCAAAATTCTTGGCGAATGGCACACTACACACACACTTTAGGCGATCGTTTATCAATTCTCGGTGCGCTGGCCCACTTTCGTCCGTATCTCACGAAATACTCGTTCCATCTTTACAAAAAAAAAAAAAAAAAAAAAAAAAAAAACCACCATGATTGAGCTCTACATTGCGCCTCCAATCAAGATCGGCCCGCAAAGCTCTTGCATGCTCGTCACAATACCATGCCATCGCCAAATGAGCCTGTTCACAATCTATTCGTCGCTTTTTCTAGCCTTGTGCTTGCTTCAAGCATATTTATTGCCATCTTTTGTCATAGTTCACTTTTATCTTTGATTTTCAAGTCCCTCCCCTTTGTCATATTCAATTCCACTCGATTCAACTATAGTCGTAAGGATCATGCAACGTCGACATCCCTCCACCCCACACAATTGCAAGTAAATGATTTTTTTTTTTTTTTTTACAAAAAATACGAATCAATGAATTTAAAGGGTAGCAAGCGAGAGCGCGAGTCTCAGAGTTTGCCGCAGGGGAGAAAACAATTGGTGGTGTATAGTGTGCTGATGCACCAACGCAGCAAACATGCAATTTGAATCTGGCCAATGATGCGTATGCCCAAAAGAAAGTCTTTTTTTTTTAGCAATTGACCTTTTCAAGGTACTCCAGGGTTGTCGCAGCCCTGTATAGGCCGCCAAGTCGCAGCCCATGACGCATTGTATCTGGTAAGCTTGAATGTGAGAGGGGCATACAGCGTGAAAAGCAGGCAAAACGCTCGAAAATGAACCTTTTCTAGTTTTTCCATCTGGATACGTGTACAATACAATCCTCAGCAATATGATCACAATGCGCTCTATCATATGCATCGCTATGCGCTGCTGGAGGGAAAAAAAAAGTCAATGTCGAATCATTTGCAGCCATTTCATTTTTTTTTCTCTTCATTCATTAAACGGCAAAGTCTGTCAAAAGCATGCACTCCTAGATTCATTTTCTGGACGGGCATCCTTTTCTCATGAATTAACCATAGAATTTAATCGCGTTCATGACGCCTGGCGAGCATTAACAGAAGTTTGACAGCTGTTTCCCTTTTTTGGGGATTGGGCGGGCGGAGGAGGGGGCTTGTCCGAGCAAAAATAAAAAAAAAAAAAAGTCCGGATCGGGCGAGCGGGGGGTCCAGGGCAAGGCCGCCATTTTTATGCTTTTAGCGGGGTGTTGCTTTTCTGACTTTTTGTTCTTTTTTTTTCTTGTTTACACGAACGGTCGAGCACACAACATGTCCAAGAGCATCAAAGCGTTGAGTCTCAAGGGCAAGCAGGACTGGAACACGAGCATATTCAGCTTTTCTCGCAATGTGCGCAACAACATGTTGTGGGAAAAGGACAGCACGGCCAAGGAGATGCTCAAGCACTATTTCCAGCAGCACTTGACGTCGACGCCGTCGTTCCGCCACTCGCCGTCCAAGGTGACGATCCAAATGTTTTACTATTCGGACCCGACGTTTGGCAAGGTGGACCAGTACAAGCTGGAGCCATTGGAGAAGCTGCTGCAATCGTTTTACCCGCAAAAGTACGTGGACTTGCGCCTTGTCCGCGTGCACTACCCGTACATGAATGCCGAGATTCTTGCGCAATACCTGACGGCCAATTCGCACCGCACCGGCTGGTCGATGATCACGCGCAAGTTCATGAAGGGCGTGCCCATGGTCAAGCCGCCCTTGCCGCACGACATGCCCTTTGCCGTCCAGTGGAAGAACCTGCTGCCCCAGATCAACAATGCCCAGCTGACGTCCGCCATCCAGGGCGTCAAATACACCGTGTCGGGTCGTCTGGGCCGACGCAAGGGTGTCGCACGCACACAGGTTCTGCGAAAGTCGCTTGGCACCTTCCAATTCACCAGCCACAAGTCGCTCGTCGACGTTGGTCGCCACACCTTTGCCAACAAGAATGGCAGCATCACCGTCAAGGTCTGGATCGCCTCGGCCCTCTTTGGCGTCAATGCCCTTGCCAAAAAGGCCGCCACCGCCGCCAAGCTGTAGAAATCCCTCAATATATCTCTTTTTTTCCACCATCTCGTCATAGAAATCCTGCATCCCTGTATTAAAAAAAAACAACGGAAAAAAACAACAGCGAAAAAAAGGGAAATCGTGTACCATTGCGTCTAAATAAGAAAAAGGGACCCATGGGGCCATGCTTATGAACAAAGACTGTGCCTATTCCGATTGACGCGCCACGGTACATGCTCGTCTTGCATTAAAGTCTGATCACCACCCCGAGTTTGTGTCGCGCTGTGTCGTGTCGTGTCGTGTTGCCTTTTCTACACTCATATTGGCCCGTTTTTCAAAAGCAACGAGAGAGACACCATCGATGCCGATAGAATACGTCCTCTTTTTTTCGTTTGGTGTCAATTGAATGCCTGAGCAAGATTTGGCGCGAAACAAGCCAAAATCGCGTTTTCTGCCCATCTTCTCCGCAGCAAGTTCACAGCCGCCAACACGTGCCCCCTAGAACCACTCTGTCCTTTCTTGCATTGGCATCTCCAATGGATCCATCAGAGTAGCACATAGCGCGTCGATGGTATTTTTTTTCACCTTTTTTTTTTCTTTTCTCGCTCGGATATGCAGGAAACCGCCATCTTTTAAATCGCACAACAGCGCCAATCCCTTCTCTTTCAAAAGTTCCATAGGGCCAAGCACTCGACGCGTGTAAAAGAGACGCGAATGACGATAATTGGTGCGGATCGACGCGACAGAGGAGATGAAATGGCAAAATTTTATTGCTAAGCGTGTGGTGACGGTGGTAGAAGTTGAGCGAGATGATTGACCTGGTCGACGAGCGTCGGGGCTGGGTGGGAGCGTTGATACAGGGCCATCTCACTAGGGGAAAAAAAAAAGAAGAAAAAGAATGTAAAGAAGGGGGCCGGTTTTTGCTTTCAATTGCGCTTTACACTTTCCAGTCGGGTATGCTTTCTGTGTTTTCAGGGAGATCAAACAAACAGGGTGCCCAAGGATAGTCGTGAGGCACGGTGAGAGTCAGGGGCCCAAAGGGCATGTCGAGTTCTATCCTTGTGTAATCTGTGTGTGTGAGGTTGGCGCGAATATGGCTGGCAAGCGCAGTATCGAGCTGCTGCAGGTGCAGGCGTCGTTGAGAGTCGTCGAGCCATTCGTCGTCGCCTGCGCAAATAGCGTGGTGGGTGGGTGGCACGTAGCCAGGGCCGTCCGTCAGAGGCAGCGGGTGGCTAAAATGGCAGTCGTTGCCGGCACGACAGTGACCCTGCTGAAAAAACCTGCACAGCGTCGGAAACCGCTTGGTGTGGGTGGTCGTGGCGTACATGAACAAAAAGAAAAAGGGCGACAAGGCCAATGGCTCTTTTTGATGAAAATCGCGGAATTTGAAATGGCGAGCACTGGCTTTGCTGCAAGTTCCACGTGACGCGTGTGGCCTAGAATCCAATTTGCTCCCCTGGATTTCCGTTTGATCTTGATTTTTTCTTCTTTGATCTGTGACTCCGAGCATTTGTTTATATTGACGCGTGTGAGTGCGAAAAGAGTCGATTTGCCTTTTTTTTTTTTTCTTTCTTTCAGTGACCTTTTCGTTGACTTTTTTTTTTTGTGATTTGATTGTGTAACCATGATTATTTTGGGCAAATTGCCATAGAGGTAGGTCAGGCACGCGCTGATACAAAAGGAAAAGGCGGGGGGGGGGGAAGGTGGGCCTGTTCTCTTTTTCTTTATCCATTTTTTTTTTATCTTTTTTGTTCTATGGAGACTTTGGAACACCAGTCAGCTCCTGAAAGCACGCGTGGTCTCTTTGATGTAAAGGGGGGTTTCAGGGTTGATTATGGCGGAATTGAAGGCTCAATTTGCGGTTTTTTTCTTTTTCTTTTTTTTTATAGCAACCCAGGGGCAACAACAAGCACCGGTCGCTAGATGGCAAGGCGCGGCGTACGAGCACGACGGGCGAGGCGGACAGCAGCAAGGTCAGCGGAGGAACTGGTGGTGGTAGTGGTGCCAAGGGGTTCAAGCAGCGGTCGCGGTCGGCGAGCACGTCGGATATGGGTCTTGGGCAGCGACGCGCAGGGACGCTGCAGCCTCTCCGTGAGGAGGAGGACGATGCGCGGCAGAGCGTGACGGTGGACTCGTTGCAGGACATGATCAACACGCTCAAGGCACTGCCGCCCAAGACGAGCATGTCCACGTCGATGCTCAATGGCAAGCGATATGGCCATCGCAAGCAGCATTCGCTCTCTGCGCTGCCCGCTCATCATCATCAAGGCGCGCCCACTCATAAAAATGCACAAGCGCGACCGGCATCAGCCAATATACAAAGGTCGTACAACGACGGATCGCTGCATGGCGACCAACTCCGACGCTACAGCCAAAAATCAGGCTATGCCAGTGACGACGACAACCGTCGCGACATGGCCTGGGCAGAGGCAGAGGCAAAACTCTCTGGAAATCGCACCGTCCATAAGCGAACCTCCCTCCAGCAGCTCGCTCCGCTCTCCGAGGAACCCATCCAACGCCTCGCAGCAAGCAGATCCTCCTCCGCATTGTCAAAGCGCACCCAATTCAACAAGCCCTTGGAATTGTACCAGCCCCCCATGGATCAGGACGAGGACTCCTCCTTTAAACGTCGCTCCCATGGCCATTCGCGCAGATCATCGCGCAACATTGACATGGACTGGCGCGCCGGTAAGTAACCCAATTGGATCGGGGGAAAAAAGAAAAAGAAAAAAAATGCAAAAATTGCTCATTTTCTTTATATAAAAAAATAGCGCCCGCGTCGCCGCGACACTCGTTCCAATTTGTGCCGTTTACGCCGACGCGTGTCAATTTCACGCGCGACGACGCGAATCCGCACCAGCGGCGCCCTCTGTTCATTGCGCACCTGCCATTCAGCGCTCTGACGTCGCTGTTCCGGTCGCGGCAGCTTGTGCACGGGATGCTGCGTGTGAACAAGCGCAATCGCAGCGACGCGTACGTGTTTTGCGAGGAATTGGACGCCGATATTTATATTGCTGGGTCAAGAAATCGGAATCGCGCTCTCGAGGGCGACGTTGTCGCGGTGCGTCTCGTCGACGTGGACAAGATCCTGCAGGAGAAGCGCGAAAAGGAGCAGGTCAAGGTCGCACGCAATGCTGGTCAACAACGCGTGCGCCTTCCCGACGAGGAGGACGAAAACGAAATCATCTTTGGCGGCGACGAACACGTCGACATTGTCAAACCAAAGTATTGCGGCGTCGTCGTCGCCATCATGGAACGCGCCCAGAACCAGGTCTTTTCGGGGTAAAAAGTCCATACAAAAAGAGAAATGCTCTTCAAAAAAAAAGAAAAGAAAAGTCATGCTCACGTTTTATTTCATTTTTTTTCAGAACGCTGACGATGATCCGCCCGAATAACAAGCGTGCGCAAGAGGAAAAGGAAAAAGAGGAGCAATTGGGCATGCCGCTAAAGAAAGACGTGCCGCGCATTGTGTGGTTCAAGGCCACGGACAAGCGCGTGCCACTGATTGCCATCCCGATTGAGCAGACGCCCGACGACTTTGTCGACAATAGCGAAAAGTACGCGACGCGTCTTTTTGTTGGCTCCATCAAGCGCTGGCCCATCACGTCGCTGCATCCCTTTGGCACTCTTGAAAAGGAATTGGGCTCGGTCTTTGACCTCAGCACACAGACAAAGGCTATTTATGCAGACAACAATGTCACCGATGCCGAGTTTGCCCAGCCCGTCTATGACTGCCTGCCGCCTGTCCCCTTTGAGGCCTCGGTCGACGATCCCTCGCCCGCTTTCCAGCGCCGCGACTTTACCACCATCCGCTGCTTCACCATCGACCCCGTCGGATCCAATGGTACGTGAATGATCAAAAAAGAAAAAATAGAAAAAGAATATCAACCCGTAAAAAAATGGCCAATTCACGCTCGTCTCCTTTTTTTTCTTCTTCTCTGTTTAGTGCTGGACGACGCTTTCTCGGTGGAATTGCTGCCTGACGGCACATACCAGGTGGGTGTGCACATCAGTGACGTCACCTACTTTATCAAGCCGCACTCGGCCCTGGACAAGGAGGCGCGCACGCGTGGTGTCCGTGTCGATCTGTTGCATTCGCACGTGCCAATGGTTCCGCCTGTCTTGACAGAGCAAATCACCAATTTGATCCCCAATCACACAAGGTACAATCGCTTTTTTCCTGTTGCTAGAAGGGAAAAAAAGGCAACCACTTGCCCCCTTTTTCTCATTTTTCCTTTTTGTATTTTAGATTCACGTTCTCGGTGGTATGGAAGATCAACGAGCACGGCAAGGTGCTCGACACGTGGATTGGCAAGTCGGTGATCAGGTACGATAGTCGCCAATGGCTCCCTTTTCGCTTTTCTAACACGTTGATACTGATTTTTCTCTCTCTCTCTCTCCCACCCCCTTTTTTCAGATCTTGCGCACAGCTGACGGTGGATGATGTGCGTGCCATTATCAATGGGCAAGCGATCAACGTGGACGCCCAGGTGCAAGCCGATGTGCGCACGCTCAACACGCTGGCCACAGAGCTGCTCAATGACCGCATCCAATCCGGCGCGTTCACGCAGCTGCGCGACGAATTGGTGTTTGACCTGGACGACCAGCAATCGCCCATCAGCGTCGCCACCCGCGAGAAGCACGATGCATCGCACGGCATCATCAAGGAATTCCTACGCCTCGCAAACACCAGTGTGGCACAAAAGATTTCCAGCCGCCTCCCTGAGCAGGCCTTGCTGCGCCGCCACGCCTCGCCCAACGACCGCAAAATTGTAAAAAAAAAAAAAGAAAAAAAGAAAAAAAACTCAATCCGTTCCATTTATCTTATTTTTCGTCCATTTCTGCCCTTTTTAGCGCCAATTGCAACAATACTGCTCGCGCCAATTGGGTGTCCAGGTGGACATTGGCAGCGCCGGAGCACTGGAGCGGTCGATCCGCGCGATCCAGGACGAAAAGCTGCGCAAATTGGTGTCGATCATTGTGTTAAAGACCATGAGCACACCAAAGTACATTTGCGCAGGCACCTACGACATTGCAAAGTATTCGCACTATGCCCTGAATGTCCCTCTCTTCACCCACTTTACTGCGCCCAGCCGCCGCTTTGCCGATCTGCTCGTCCACCGCCAACTCGAGCACGCCCTGTCCAGCGATGGTAAATTTTTTTTTTTTCAATTTCAATTGTATCAAATGCTTACCCCTTTTTTTTCAATTGTATCAAATGCTTACCCCTCTTCTTTCTCATCTTTTTTCCAAAGATGACTTCTATCTCGACTTGAACACGGTGCAAAAGCTGGCACAGCATTGCAACGTCAAAAAGCAGGCGGCATTGAATGCGCGCGAGCAAAGCAGCATGCTGTTTTTGGGCACGTATTTGGACAAGGTGGCCAAACAGAATGGCAAGGCCGTTGTTTACCGCGAAGCGACGGTGGTCGCCGTGAGCGACGCTTACTTTGACGTGTGGGTGGCGGACGTGAACATGGAGAAGCGCGTGCATTTGGCGAATTTGCCGGTTTGGCGTTCAGATTATGATGACCACAAGCACACGCTGACCATGTACTGGCGCAAGGGCGTCGAGTCGTCCACGGGCAAGCAACGCCATTGGAGCCTTAGCGACGATGACGATGACGACAATGACGACGACGCCTATCTCGACGAGGATCTGCTTTTGGAAGAGATGAAGCGCGTCCACGCTTCGATTGACGATGAATTCCACGTTGAGCCCTTCCAATTCGCGGCCACCGACAATAACAACATCAACACCAACAACAACACCAAAAAGCAACCAGTGGCCCAGAAATCGCCTGAATTGCCCATTGAAACCGGCATCGCGTCCCTGGCCATTGCCAGCGCACCCGCATCGCCCTCGCCTGGACCCGTGGAGCATGCCAACACTAACACTAACACCCCCACCCCCGCGCCCGTCCCCGAATCCACGAAATCCACCACCAAGCGCGCGTCCCTTGTGCGTGCTCGCCTTTCCGATAGCACCGCCTACAGCACCGAGCAAGGCTACCAGACAATCAAGGCCCTCGACAAAATCCGTGTCGCTCTCATCATTGACACTGTCCGCACACCACCCTTGATCCGCATCCTGGCCGTCAATCCCTTTGCTTAGTTCTTCCTTTATTCTTTTTTCTTCTTTTTCTCTCTCTCGAAACGTTCAATGGCACTTTTTTTTACTCTCTCCCTCTTTTTCCCCACTTTTTCTTGATCCTGTTCATACCTTCCTTGTATACACTCATTTTCTTTTGCGCTCTTTTTCCATGCCTCCCCTTCCCGCCCATTGAAAGCCACCCTTCCTCTATTTCCTAGCTTATTCTACTTTTATATCTAAATCACAAATTGTTGTACAAATTTACATTTAAAGATCCTTGGACGAGCCGTCCTCAAAATAGGCATTGGCGTCCAGGTACGATTGTAGGCCGCCCACGTCGATGCGGCCCGAGATTCCATAGGTCAAGATGGGGTGCCGAGGGAACAAATAGGCCAATGCTTTGCCTGTGGCGTCGTAATGCTCCAGGCCAAGACCCTTGGCACGACAATCGGCCAAAAACGCGCCAATGAGGGGGAGCGATTGCGTGTCAAACAGATAAAAGCAAGGACATGCGTGTCGCGCGAGTGTCGCGTTTGCCGCCGGCTTCTCCAGAAAGCTGGTGATGCGCCCCTCCGTGTCCGTCTCGACAATGCCGAATTTGTGCACGAGGTCGTCCGGCACCGTATAAAGCGTGACCAGGCTCTTGTCTGCTTGCTTTTCCGCCAAAAACCGCGCAAAATCGAAATCCTTGAGAAATAGCGTGTCGCCACCAATCACAAGCACATGGTGTGCATGCAGATCAAAGTGTTCAATGCCAAACCAAATGTCCGGCACGGCGCCGAGCCGAGTCTCATTGGATGTCGTGCCATCACTCACCAAATGCGACTCGGGCACCCCATTGCGCGCCGCCCACGCGCCAAAGTCCTTGTAGCACGCGTCATTCGTCACGACATACACGTCGCGCTCCCGCTTGAACCCGTGCTGCTCAACAACGTCCAACCAATGAGTGATAAGGCAATCCTTGCCGCCCATAGGCAACAGCGCCTTGGGCACGCCCAAAAGTTGCTCGTACGCAGACCCCGCCGCCTGCAGGTCCCGCTGCAGCCGCGTCCCATATCCAGCACCCAGTATCAAAACTATGATAGAAAAAAAATGAACAAAGAAAAAGAAAAAAAAGCAAAAATGAGCCTAGGCTGCCTCTTTTTACTTGAAAAGCTTACTCTTTGTGTCCACCATCTCGAATATAAAAAAAAAGTAAAATAAAAGCGAAAAGAAAAAAGTGAAATAGAAATCAGAAAAGGGCAATCAACCTTATTTGGATTGACCACACCCCGCCATGCTCCCATTTTTTCCCCCGCAAAATGTCGTGAAATGGGTCGATTGAAAAGAAAAACGACGCGGTATCTTTGGATGTACAATGAAAAAAAGTGCAGGCACCACCGACCGTGCAATGAATTCGCATCCATCAACCAAGCGTGAAAAAAACAGTCGTTAAAACGTAGTGTCATGAGCTCTTTTTTTATCAACGGAAAAATTCAGGGACACCTTGCCGCTTTTGGTGCTTCCCAATGGTCAAAAATAGCCCGCACAACCTATCACGTTGCACGTCGCTCGCATCCCATTGACAGCCCGGCCACACAAGAAAAATGGCGCGCATGAAAGCGCAAAAATGGCGTTTTCGCTTCTTTGGCATCATTGACACTCCTGTTTAAAGCTTCCCTCACAGCACGATGGATTCATCGTCGCACTCCAAAGCCTGGGCCTGCCGTTTTTTGGAGGAGTTTCGCCAAAAGTGGCCACCAAATCCAAATTCAAGATTTTGGCCGCGACGAGCCCTCGAACCAAAATCGAAAACATGAGTCTCCAGAATGACACCAAACTCATACACAATTACAACGGTAGGGCAAAACCAACAAAAAAGCCAAAAAAGAGAGCCGTCCATCTGTTGGGTCTCGAGCAATGGGCGATTTTAGTTTAAACTTCAAAGGCGAATTGCGCAGGAAAAACGCGCTTACAGAGCCGCGCCAGCGCGTCCACTAACAAGAGATGGACCAGTTGCATGAATTTGATTCAATCCAGGTGCGCGGCACGCCTCGTTTGACCCGTGTTTTCACGCGTCGAAAATTATATAGGATTTTGAAACCGTGTCAAAAACGTCAAAAATCAATCTTTTCAGAGATTACCCAATGCCTGCGCACGCTTCACCTCGCCTTCTTTCTGGCGAAACGACTTTCAAGGCGCTGCGGTTAGTTCTCGTTAAGTTTGCTCTGGGGTGAAAAATAGCAGCATTTTGCATTTTTCGCGAGAACCAGTCGATGACCACCCGGGTTTTATTGCGTTTCTGTCGGTCAGCAAGGTGGGTTTACCATGTGTGTGAATGGCGCGGCGTTCCGTCGACCTAAATTCCAGCCTTTTCAAATCCTCCACTGTGGCTCTTGGCAAATTCGTGGTTTTTGAAAATTGTCATTGCGAGCCATCCAACCATAGTCGCGTGCCAGAAATCCTCCCTATAGGCATTTCAGCGTTTCTCTTTCCGTAAAGTAGCGTAAATCCCGAGGTCGATCAACCCCGTTGTGGAGAAATCACGATATTTTCAAAAAATATACTTGGCTCACGTTGAAGAATAGGATTCGTCAAAAAGAATCTAATTACAGCTCGTGTTGTAGGTAGTTCAGCGTTTGCTCTTTTCACTAAACATAAAAAAAGCCGGAGATCGATCTGGTCATTGTAGGGAAAAGTGGCAATGAAGGGGGTATTTTCACCATTTCAATCGTTTCTTGTCAAATGGTTCTTCTGGTCACAATTGGACTTGAACTATTGAAAAAGAGACGTGCCCAGGCATTCTTTTGTGCCTACTTGGGTAGCCCGATAAACGACCTCTTCACACCAAAAAACACGAAAAAAGCTGATGAAATGTCCAAAATGTACCATCAAGCACCACAAGGTTCATTAGCTCAGCTACGCCAGGGTCAAAATGAACGTGGATGGCGTGTTCAGTTCAATGGGTCCCCGGTGAACGATCACTGAGAATCAATCACAAGGCAAAATGGCGAAAATGCTTCAATGGTCCTCTTTTTTGTTTTTTTTTTCTTACGCACTGTCGCACTGTATGCATAAAGCAAAAAAGTGGCGCTCATCAGTGAGCTTCATTTTTGAGTATCGATTCACATTTTGTCGAAAACATAGCAAAAATGTATCTATTTATTATCAAGCGTGCGATTGCTTGCTTCAGTGCGGCACCAATTGGTATCAACTGAGCTTGGATTAGCAGGAGCATCGTTTGCATGCCGTTTCATCAACGTTTGAGCGCTGAAAATAGGTGCAGCCGAGTCAGAACTTCCAAAACAGACAGCCATTTTTGACTTTTTTGCCTTGTTCTAGATGATGGGCCCTTAAAACGTCGGTGTGACAGAATGCTTCAAGGGACGAGGTATTCAAAAAGAAGAACCTTTTGAATTGGTGCTCTGGAGACGTGGGCAGGGCCATGCGCGCGCACGGTCTTGGCCCAAGCTGTGCCTGAATTGCAGTGACACGAGGCACGGCGGGAGTCTGGGAGGTGGACATTGTTGCACAGGCCCAATTTGCGGCGTCGGCCCAATCAGCGTGCCTTTTTGGTTGTCAAATTCACGAGGATGATCCCAAGTGTTCCACAAAATATGATTCCAATGTCGTTCCAATGCCGGATCAGCCAATCCCGCTGGACACCGTAGAAGGATCATCGTTGCCTTAAAAAAAGACCACCAAACAACCACCATCGCGTCGTTAGAAGGGGATGGAGGCCACAGAGGAAAAAAGGGGAGAAAGGATCGATGTGCATTATGGGTGTGGCCTTGCAGCTCATGCATGGCCCTATCCATCAAACTTTGATCAGTTACCGTGCTGGGTGAGAGTGTGCCGCGGAGTTGGTTCTTGCTTACTTTTTGCTCTGCACAATAATCAAAAAGCCAGGGCGTGATGCGCGTGCACCGCTTCTTTTTTCTCCTTTTTTTTTTCTTTCTCTATTCCAACGTCTCGGCTTGCCGCTCACTCACTCACTTTCTTTTTGTGCCCGTTGGCTTCTCTCCTCTTCTCTCCTTTTCCTCTCCTTTCCTTATTTTTTGCTACTTTTCTTACACTTTTTTAGCGCGACGACGCTTTTTAACCTATGAACACCGACGAAACACACACCGAGGCGCCCGCCTACCAGCCAGAGCCTGCCACCCCCGAACCTCACTACCATCAGGACCAGCATATTATCTCGAGCCTGGTGGATCTCGATGTAGGCTCTACAAAGCGACCGAAAAAGGCACATTCTGACCTCATTTTCTCAATTAACACAGAATGGGTTTCAATTTTTGCTGGACAAAGTCAAGTTAGATATGCAGGCCACCAAGGTAACAGGCGTGACGCGCCCATTGGAGGGCAATGCTGACCGCTCTTTTTTTTTTTTTTTTTTTTTTTTTTTTTTTTTTTTTTTTTTGTAAAATGCGTAAAATAGGACGTGGTGGCCTTTTTGAAGAAGCGTGCCATCATGGAGGAAGAATATGCCAGGCAAATGGGCAAATTGGCTCAGAGCATGAGCGACACATTCAAGTCATACCCACGATCAAGGTACCACAATCGGCGCAAAAACGTCGAAAACTCACTTTTTTTTTCTGTTTTTTTTTTTTTTTTTCATTTTGGCGCGTGGCAGGCACATTTGGCAGCGCGTGGGTATCGTTTCTCAAGGTGCACGAGATGATTGGCGACCAGCATCAAAAATTCTCGACGGATATTGGCGAGGTTGCCGACGATCTACAATTGCTGCTAAAGGACACGGAAAAAGCGCGTAAACAGGCCAAAGATGCCGGCGGCAAGCAGGAAAAGCTGCTGATTGACTCGGAAACAGCATTGGAAAAGGTAAAAAAAGAAAAAGGGGGCCATTGGCACGCGTCGCGCCTCATCATCGCTATTTTTTTTAATTAGTACAAGCAAAAGTATGATATGCTCAGCGAGGAATGGGAGCGCGCCGTGCTGCAAAAGACCAACGACCCATACCATGTGCCGAAAAAGGGGCTGTTCAAAACCAACAAGTCACAATATCAGGCAAGAAACAGAAACAAAGTGCGATCGCGTTTGCTTATTTATTTTTTTTGTAAAAAAAAAATAGCTGAATCGACACGAAGAAGAGGCGCACAACAAGGCCACACAGGCCGACAAGCAGTACAGAGCGCAAATCCAGCTGGTCAATCAGGCACGCCACGACTATTTCTCGGCACACCTGCCAGATTTGCTGCAAAACCTCAAAACGATCGGCGACGAGTGCTGTGTGGCTCTGCAGTACCAGATGGCGCGCTATGCCTATATCTACGAACGTGCGCTTGTTGCCGATGGCGAGGTGTTGGACAATGATACCGGTAAATACAGAGTTGGGGGCGCATTTTCGCGCGCAATGGCTTATTTTCCTCCTCTTTTTAGGCGTTGGGCTGCGCTCACTCGCTGAAAAGGTCGACAAGGACCAGGATTTGATGGAGTTTGTAAAGTCTTGCAATGGCCAGCGAAGCCAGGTGCGCGTCATCCAGCGCGGCGATGTGCCTTATAAGGAATATGTCATGGTAAAAAAAAAAAGAAAAGGAGGGGCCTAAATGACGCGTCCTGACGCGCCCTTTTTTTTTAATAGTCGACGGCTGCGCATCAAATTTTGAATCCCAACCCGGTGTTTGGTGTTGAATTGAATACCCTGATGAAGCGTGACAAGGAGGAGGTGCCCACGGTGGTGCAAAAGTGTATCCAGGCAGTTGAAAAGCGCGGTCTGCAGAGCCAGGGCATCTATCGCGAGTCTGGCTCGACCACATGCATCCAAAAGCTAAAGGCCGAATTCAACAAAAGAAAGTCGAAAAGCAAAAACGTGGCAAACAGGGGGCGGCATTCTCATTTTTATTCATTTTTTTAGACTGCAAAAACGTCAATTTGGATACAAACGACAATGCGGCCGATATCAACAATGTCACTGGCCTGCTCAAGCTGTGGTTCCGTGAATTGCCAAGTCCCTTGTTCCCCAATGCCGCCTATGATCACTTTATTGCCGCCGCGAGTAAGGAAAAAAAAAAAAAGGGAAAACGTCGTAAAACAGGCACGCAATTGACGCGTGTTTCTGCTTTTTCTAGAAATTGACGACGAGCGTATGCGCATCCTGGGATTGCACACGGTGATCAATGACCTGCCCGACGCCCACTATGCGACGCTGAAATACCTAATGTGCCATCTTTACAAGCAAGTCAATCAGGCGAAAAAAAAAGGCGAAAAGCGCATAAATCTAACTTTTCCATCTTTTTAGGGTGCGTGAGCAAGAACAGCAGAACAAAATGTCATCCAACAACCTGGCAACCATTTTTGGCATGACATTGATTGGCGACTCGGGCGATGCTGGCAGCCGCTTGGCAGACACACATTTACATGTGCGCGTCGTGCAGACGGTCCTGGACCATTATCCGCTGATCTTTGAGCAAGAGAATTGATTTCTTTTTTATTTTACACTTACCAAAGAAATAATATATTATATATCCAAAGAACGGGGTTGTCGGAGTGGCACGGGCGTGCAATTGAAAAAAAAAAAGATTGAGAAAAAAGCTTCTTCCCCCAACACTTTTTTTTTTCTCACGGTTCTCGACTGCCCATTTCTGACGCATTTTGCGTTCCCCGTCTTTTCCCCCTCTTTTTCTTTCTCGCTTTCCACTCCCACTTTTTTATTTCTTGCCTTTTTTCGTGTTATCATAGACTTGTGGCATGGCTTTTGCTCCTAGACTCTTTTCCATATCCCGAGCCGTCAGCTCGGTTGCCCTGCGGACCGCGGCACGCCCTCGGCAACCTCTTCTCATGGTAAGTGGGCTCATGAACAACCCACAAAAAAGCGTTTTTGACTCTTTCTTTTTAAAAAAGGCGGCTGCTCGTCCCGGAGTCTCGTTTTTGCAAGGCCCGTTTCCCTCGATGGGTTTCCGAGCGCTCTCGGGCACTCCGGCGCGCTTTGGAATCCAGCCATTCTTGCTGGCCGACATTGGCGAGGGCATCACTGAATGTGAGGTGATCCAATGGTAATACAAAGAGCCTTTTTGATGATTTTTGTCTCATTCAATTTTTGAATTGGATTAGGCATGTGAAGCCAGGAGACAAGGTGGCCGAGTTTGACAAGATTTGTGAGGTGCAATCGGACAAGGCATCTGTGGAGATCACATCGCGGTTTGCGGGCACGGTTGTCAAGTTGTACCACGACGTCAATGCGATTGCCAAGGTGGGCGAGCCCTTGGTGGATATTGAGACGGCCGATGGCGCCGTGGACGCGACTTTGCCTGCCGATGCTGCTGTAGCTGCGCCAGAGGTCGCGGAAAAGGCGCCTGCCGAGCCTTTTGTGCCTGCATCGACAACCAAAGCAGCCAATGGCACCGCGTCTTTGCCTGACGCGTCGTCGACCGCGTCATTTGCGCCGGCATCGGGTGACCAGACGTTGGCGACGCCTGCGGTGCGCCGATTGGCCAAGGAACAGGGCGTGGATCTGCGTGGTGTGCGCGGCACGGGCAAAGAAGGCCGCATCCTAAAGGACGACGTCTTGGCGTATGCCGCAGGCTCGGCAGCAGCACCGTCAACGACTACCCCGTCGGCACCATCGGCACCAGTGGCAGGTGGCGACCGTGCTGAGCCATTGACCATGATCCAAAAGGCCATGTTCAAATCCATGACGAAATCGCTTGCTATTCCTCAATTGGGCTACATGGATGAAATCGAGCTGAACCAGACAACTGAGTACCGCCGCGCTCTCAATGCGCACATTAGCAGGCACCCACAGACCTACGCATTCCAGAAAATGTCGTATTTGCCCATTTTCATCAAATGCATGTCCATTGCCCTCCAACAATACCCATTGCTCAATGCCACCATGGGCCACGACGTTGGAATCGACCAGCTCAACAACATCAAGCTCACGTACCGCGCGTATCACAACATTGGCATTGCCATGGACACACCGCAAGGCCTCATTGTCCCAAACATCAAAAACGTCCAGGAAAAGACCATCTTGCAAGTCGCCGCCGACCTCCACCGCCTCACGGAGCTCGGCAAAAAGAACGCCATCCCGCCCGCAGACCTCCAGGGCGGCACCATCACCCTGTCCAACATTGGCGCCATCTCAGGCACCTATGCCAACCCCGTCGTCATCTCCTCCGAAATGGCCATCGTCGCCCTCGGACGCATGCAAACCTTGCCTCGCTTTGCAGACGACGGCTCCGTCATCCCAAAGCAAATCCTCCCCGTCAGCTGGTCCGCAGACCACCGCATCATCGATGGCGCAACCATTGCCCGCTTTGGCGAGCTCTGGAAGACCCTCATCGAGAACCCTGCCCTCCTCGCAAGCGAGCTTCGCTAGAATCCAATCATAAAATATCTATAAAAAAAGTTCTTGTTCTCTAGCATTTGTTTTTTCCTGGAAAAAAAGGCTTTAATGAACCGATATCTACAAAAAAAAGGAGGTTGATGGTATGATTGGGCTATTGGGGGACGGCAAGGAATTGGACGTCGTGGTGCCGTGCGATGTGGTGAAAAGGCGTGTGATGTGGTGAAAAAGCGTGTTTTGAAGCGAATGGCGGCCAATGGACGCGTCGACTCAAGGTGTTGCTTAGAATTCCTTGCGCTCAGGTGGCAGGCCGCAAGGAAGCACCATTTTCTAATGATCGTGATACAGTAAGTCGACGTTTTTCACCTCTTTTTCTCGATTTCTTTTTCTTTTTTGTCTTTTTACCTCCAACAGATTGGCCTTGACACGAGCCTTGCTCTCATTTTCAGCCACGGAGATGTACGACAAGAGCGAATTGTGGCCCACCATGGATGCCAGGGTGTCTCGGTGCTGATTCGTCATCCATTCGCTAAAAAAAAATCAAGACTTCATCAGAACGTTGCCATGGTCACCCATTATTCGTCTCTCTCGTCTTACTATTTGACGGTGTCAGCGTGTCCAGTGCCAACATACTTGGATTGGACTAGAAGCAAAAGGCAAACAATCAAATGGTGAGTTTTTTTTTCGTGGTTTTGGCACAAAAAGATCGACTTACGATGCTCCAACTGGCTATTCATGGAGTTGCTCTGTTTGAAAATAAAGAAAAACCAATTAATTAGTATCGTCTATTGTTTTGAAGGCAGCATTCACACTTACCATGGCAAGGAAAAAAAAAAGTGAGAAAGAAAAAAAAATGTTGATGTCCTCGACAACAGAAGTTCATCTGGCGCAATTCGCACGGCGGCACAAATGCGGCGGGGTTTTAAAGCAGGCACCAACTTCTTTCATGTCGTCGAAAATGAGCTGAAAAGACGTAATGGTCGCGATTTGCATTTTCTCTTGATATTTTTTGGCAAGATCACAGCCAGTAGATGCATGGTAAGTCTCGAATGGATGAACAGGGCTAAAAGGGTGAGGCATGCTTGTCTTACCAGGCGATGCTGCAAAAAGTCGGCGAGTTGATTACAAAGGGCGCATATTTAACATTTTGCTCGCTTTTTGCCGAAATGCACAGTCATAGTCGAATGCCTTGATTATTTGGAGTCATAGAATACGTATGTCAATTACCAACTGGTGTATGTCAGGGGGCTATTTCAACAAGTTTAATATGGAAAAACTCATTAAAATGATTTTCAAGGCAATATCAAGAGAATTTAGTCAAAAAGTCACTGAAAAGCTTTGAAACTTGTGGTGGGACTCAATTTGCAGGCGTCGCAATGGATTGGGGCGCGCCACACGCAAATCTTAGAAAATGTGATTTTGAGCCCCCGAGAAAAAATAAAAAAATCAAGTCTTCAGAATCGTGCCATACTCACACACAAGGAAGCCTGCGTCGACAAACGACGAAAAATGTTATTAAAGAGTGCAATCGATCTGCCCGTCGGCGAGCAATGGGCAAAGCTGGATAAAATTTCAACGGCGATTTTGACAGAGAAAATGCGTCCATCGAGCCGCACT
Source organism: Gongronella sp. w5 (assembly GCA_001650995.1). Classification (NCBI taxonomy): domain Eukaryota; kingdom Fungi; phylum Mucoromycota; class Mucoromycetes; order Mucorales; family Cunninghamellaceae; genus Gongronella; species Gongronella sp. w5. The sequence continues at coordinate 31,517 of KV441934.1, forward strand.
GATGCCTTCACTAGAAAGAGTATGGTCAAGAGCATGGATTTGATTAAGAAGCGGCGCGTGGAACTCGACGTCCGACGCGGTTTATCACGCGTCGAAAATTGCCTATGTTTTTGAAACCGTGTCAAAAATGCCCAAAAAATCACTTTTTCCATAGACCATCCATGTCCACGCACGCAGCAAGCCAGGTTCTTTCTGATGGTGCAAGTTTCACCGGGATGCAGACATTTTTCGTTGAGATGCCCTTGAGCTGAAAATAAAACGTAAAACGCATTTCTCGCCAAAACCAACCAATGGATCCCCGATTGTTATTGCACCACTGTCGGATACTGAAGCGACTTTACCATGTGCTAGAATGGCGTGACGATCCGAGGGCATAAATTTCGCACCATTTGTGGTTTTCAAATCCGTGACTGTACCCCTTGGGAAATCCTTGATTATGAAAATCGTTATTGCTTGTGTCCCAGTGGTCGCAGCGCCCTGCAGGTGGGCTCGTTTGAACGAGAATTGTTAGAAGAGCAGGTGCAATGAGCTGGTTCTCTTGCAAGCTGCAAATTCATCGATAAACGACCAAAATACAGCTAAAATGCTTTCATCGCAATTATTTCGAAACGTACTCTTTTTATCAAGCTGGACTGCGCGCGACTAGCAAAAACACAAAGCGCATTTCTAAACGAATTAATGCACTCGACACGCAGGATTATTACAAAAAAATATAACATGCAAAAAACTCCTTTTTATTCCCCAGTCTGAGCACAGCTCGAGCAAAGCTTAACTTGATGGATTTCAATTTGACATTAAAGGCTGCTTACGAACAGCAGAATAGCGACGCACAGCAAATCATTCATGTCGATGCTCGCTTGTGACTTTTAATGCAACAATATTCAACGTACATGACTCAATTCTTGATTTCCCGACAACCTTTCAATGGATCGTTGGTTTTTACTTGCTTCAAACTCAAAAATTGAGAGGACAAGTCTCAAATCGCTCTAATCGAGGTAATATCTCGTCGCAGTGTGCCTGAAACTAACAAAAAGGGAGCTTATGGCAAATTTTATTGCAAATTCAGACACTGCATGCTCTGATGTACTCGACATTTTGACATTGCCCGCAAAAGCCAAAAAAGAGTCTAGTCTCAAACGAGAACCCAAGGCGCACGGTGAGATGATGGCGAGACTGAGAGCAGAAAATGCAAAAAATGTCTTTTTTATGATATTATAAAGCATTTGACGCGCGATTCCGCCTCATAAATGGAGTGCCATGCTACTTTACAATCAAGTTCCATTGCCATAAAGGTGCCACCCAGGCCAAGTCACTGGTTTTCCTGTCCACTGGCCGCAAAAGAGAGCGTATTCCGAGTTTTTGGGCCTGTGGGGAGGCAAGGGACGTGTGCGGAGTCTAATTCGGTCGACGATTTTCAACCCCCCTTTTTTTTTTCATCGGGCGCGAGAAAGCGGGTTGCTGGTTTCCCTCCTCTTTTCCCTCGTTTTTCTCTTTATTCTCGGCACTGGCCGTTTTATTTTTGTCATCTCTTGCTTGATACACACGCCCTTTGGCCATGGGACAACGCCTAGAGTCTTTAAAGTGCTCCCCACCGCCTCTCGACCTGTCGCTATCTTCGTCATCCACCACTAGCTCGACCGACGACGTAAGCAAAAACCCTCCATTTTGTTTTATCATAAAGTCTCATCCTTTTTCCTTGGCCACCAGAATCCAAAGCAACTCCCGACCTCCACGTCCACGACGTCTCTGATGCCCTGCGGTACAATGAAAAGTCAAAAAACGAGGCGCGGGGGCGCGCTCATCCAACATTTTCTTATATAGGCGAGCCAGCCAGCATCTCGCGTCTCGTGAACAAGCACATTTGGCAGGGGATAGAGCCGCCATCGTCATCCGCTTCATCATCTTCTCTCTACACACCAATATCAGATGCATCGGTCAGGATACAGGAACCAAAATCGGTGGACGCGCTGACAACATCGATGAATCAATGCCAATTGGACGACAGCAACCAGGACAACCAGGATAAAAATGGTAAAAAAGAGCAGCAGCAGCACGCGCCGGCATTTGATTTTGCATTTTCGGCCGAGGCGTCGCCACCGGTGTTTGCGCCCAGCAGCAGCCATGCCAATGGCAAGATGGAACGTAAAATCCTGCCTTTACCCACACCGCGTCGTCAGCGATTGGGGTCACGTGCCTTCCAGCAAGTTCTGCAGCGCTCAAAGGATGCTGTGTCTGCGCCGCGGTCCCCTGGAAAGTCCGCCCAACCCTCCAATGCCTCCAAATCTGCAACAAATGCCAATTCAGCCATAAACACCCATGAAACAACACCAAAGAGCAATGCTCTCAAGCGCCGACCGTCGTATGAGCCCATCCAACTCGATCCAGCATTCAACATGGCCACAAGCACCATTGCTCCGGCATATGTCTATCAGCCTCGCCCCGCCAATGCGACCGTGGCCAACAATATGCCAAATCCAGCGAATTCAGCGAATTCAGCCAATGCCAGCGCGTCTAATGGGCCCAATGCGACGAATGCGCCACCAATGAACGCGTCCGCTTCCTCAGCCACGCGCGCGTCAGGCTCACGCCGCGCATCCACGCAAAAAAAGCCAATGTCGCTTCTTCCGCCTTTGCCGCCCATCCACCCCGCCAAGCTCGCCGCCAAAAAGGGCCGTGCGCCTGCCACCGACTTTGACGTGCTGTGCCATCTGATCCCGCTGCCATTGAATGCCGATGACTGGGTCTGTCTTTTGTGCCAATACAAAATCTTTGTCTATGGCTGGAAAAAGGTCCTGCGCCACCGCAGACGCGCACAGCGCAGGCAGCACCGCGCACTGCACCAGCAATTGGCCCACCAGCACCACGAACACCACGAACATCACCATGACCATCATCATGTGCATCCTCATGTACACCATACACACGCTTCAGACACCGCTCCATCAAAGCAAAAAGACACACCGCTTCATACCCAGCCTCCGCCGCCGCCCTTCGTTCCTTGTCAGGCACCTTGTCGTGATCCTAACCATGACCCTGGCCGTCAACCATTGCCGTGATCTATCGTTTATTTTCCTTTTTTCCTTTTTTTCCATGGGTTCGCACGCGTTTTTCGTTTTCCCTCTCGATACCCTTTGTGCTAGTCTCTCACGGGATCGCACCATCTTGGCAAAAGCCCATTTTTTGTTTTTCGACGGTCTGCTCTCTCTTTGGCCTTTTTTGTTCATTTTTTGTTTCCTAATGCCAAAAATAAAAAGAACATACCATTCATCTTTTATTTTTTATGGCTTGTCCCTCTTTTTTTTTTTTCGTGAGAACAAGATTTCAGTCGCGTTCCTGGATACCAGTCGAAATATGGAAACTCCATCCAAATGTGGTACAAAGTGTCACCTGTGCCAACTCTTTAAAATGACCCCATGAATGCTCTTCAGAACTTTTCCTGTAAGAGTGCCAACAGGATGGTCCACGTTTTCCAAGCAGTTAAAAATCATCAATGGCACCCTTTGCTGAGGTAACAGTGATGCCGTACGCGTGAGAAAAAAAGCAGATGGCTCCCATTTTTTTTCTATGCTGGCCACCAGCTGAGACAGAAACTTTAAAGCGCAAAATGGGCAATATTTTGCGTTTTGATGGCGCAATTCGCTGTCCGCCCCCTCCATGCTTCCACAAAAATGGCAAATCGTTGCGCAAAAGAAAATAATCACGAACCCACGAGCTGTCACAAGCCAAAATTGCCTGGAGATGCCTGTCCCCCAGCCTTGTGCACCAAGCAGGGCAAGGGATTTTCAACACTCTGACGAATGCGGTGCCCAAAAAAAATCCAATTCATCTTTGCATGTGGTGGCCCGGGAGTGCAAGAAGGATCGCGTCTTTTTCCATCACATCATTTTTTTTCGCATTTTTTTACGCGTGTCCATTGGTTCTTTGGTGCCTTGCGAGTGGGATAGAGAAGTCTTTTGGACAATTATTCTTGGCAAAAGGGAGACGGGTGCCTCCAAAAACAGGTATTTACTCCAATTTGGGTAATAAAAGTGGTTTATGCGCAGAACGACAAACCTTATCCTCCCAATCAACAGAATGTCCATGCAACCGGCCGTCCAAGCAGCCGACGTGGGCAAAAGATTTTCCTTTTGAGTGCTAGTTCTGTCAAAATAATTCTGCCTCTGATATTTCGGTATAAAAGCGAGCCCCGCACCAACATTTGCATCAGCTTCCTCCGCGTTCTTTCTCTCTCGTTTTCTTTTTTTTTTTTTTTGTCATTGCGAACATGGAGGAACCATACTTGTCACGGGAAGAAGAAACATATAAAAAACAGGAAAAGCGCGTCTATGACGAGAGCGACTCGTTTGAAAAGCCCGAGCAATTCAAGATTGACGATGATGATTTGGAAGAAGACTCGCCCATTGAGGAGGTGCGTGCCGTCGTGCCAAAGTAAGACCCACTTCATGCAACGCAATGGCATTTTTTTTTTTTGCCTTTTGACGCGTTTTTTTTTCTCTTTTTTTTTCTTTCTGCAAGCACGGATGACCCAACACAGCCCGTGTACACCTTCCGCATGTGGATTCTCGGCATCTTCTTCACCGGCGCACTTGGCTTTGCAAACATGTTTTTTTACTATCGCAAAAACATGATTACGGTCTCGTCGCTTGTGGTCCAATTGCTTGCGTTCCCCCTGGGCAAAATCCTCGAAAAGATCATCCCAAAGTCGCGCTTCTTCAACCCTGGCCCCTTTAACATGAAGGAGCACGTCCTGATCTCGACCATGGCCAATTGCGCCGTCACTACGGCTTATGCTGTCGACATTGTCACCATCCAGCGCATCTTTTATAAACAGGACATTGGCTGGGGCGGCGGCATTCTCTTAATTCTTACTACGCAGCTGATTGGCTTTGGGTAATGATCAAAATTGCACATCATATCAAATTCGCCTGCTCACCGCCCTTTTTTTTCAGATTTGCCGGCTTTTTGCGCCCTTACTTGGTGTATCCCTCTGTGATGGTGTTCCCCGCCAATCTGTCGCAAATGTCTCTGTTCCGCTCGCTCCATCTCAAAGATTAGTATGTCGAGCAAAAAAAAAAAAAAAAAAAAAGACGCGGAAAATCGCGAAAAAAGAGAATTGCGCGCCTGTGACGTCCTTTTGACGCGTCTCTATTTTTTTTATTGGTAGCAATTGGACCGGCCCGTCGCGTCTTCGTTGGTTCTTTTACATGTTTTCGGCCATGTTTGTCTATTATTGGGTGCCTGGCTTGTTTTTCCCCGTATTGTCCTTTTTTTCGTGGGCATGCTGGATTGCGCCCAACAATATTGTTTGTAAGAACAAAACACCATCATTTATGACGAGCCCGCGTGCTAATTTCAATTGCCATTTCAATTTTTAGTGGGTCAATTGACAAGCACGGCTTCGGGCCTTGGTCTTTTGGGATTGACTTTTGACTGGTCCACAGTGACCGGCTACCTTCTCTCGCGTAAGTCCATGACATCCCCAATTGCGCACGCATTGGCGTCTAATTCATCCATTTTCTGCAGCGCTCGTGGTGCCCAGCTGGGCTATTTTGAACATTTTGGTCGGTTTCGTGTTTATTGCATGGATTCTCGTGCCGGCGCTCTATTATACCGACGTGTGGGATGCCAAGCTGTTCCCAATTCTGACGCCCGAGTTGTTCAGGGCCGATGGCTCGCCTTGGAACATTTCCGAGGTCTTGACCCCTGAAAACACGCTCAATGCCACGGCGTACGATGAATACGGCCCTGTGAGAATGTCCACATTCTTTGCCATCACCTATGGCATTGGCTTTGCCGCCATCAGCTCCATCCTGACACACACCTTCCTCTTCCACGGCAAGGAGATTTGGTATCAATTCAAGCGCTCGCGCTCCGACAATGAAGACATCCACCGCAAACTCATGCGTGCCTACCCCGAGGTGCCATCCTGGTGGTATGGCATCATCTTTGTCGCCTCGTTTGGCGTTTCTTTTGCTGTCCTCTATGCCTTTCGTAAGACCAAACTCGATTTTTTTTTTTAAAAAACTGACGTTTTTTCTTTGTTTTTAGCCATGAACACGCCGTGGTGGACCATGTTCCTAGCCATGGCGATTTGTCTCGTGTTTGTGCTGCCCATTGGCATCATCACGGCACTGACCAACCAGACGCCAGGCCTCAATGTTTTGACTGAGTTTATCATTGGTTTCGCGTTAGTCTAGAGATTTGAAAAAAAAGACGTGAAAGAAAGAAAAAAAATAACTCACTCCTTTTTACAATGGCCTCCTTAAAATAGGTATCCTGGTCATCCGATTGCAAACGTCACTTTCAAGACATATGGTTACATTTCCATGGTCCAATGCCTCATGTTTGTGTCGGATCTCAAGCTGGGCCACTATGCAAAGGTCCCCCCACGCGCCATGTTCAACGTGCAGGTCGTGGGCACCATCCTTGCCGCCTTTATCAATTTGGCTGTCGCTCGCTGGCTCATGACGTCCATTGACGGCTTTTGCACAGAAGCAGGCTATCCCTTTACGTGCCCCAGCACCAATACTTTTTACTCGGGTATGAATTTTCACCTCATGTCGCGCGTCATATCGCGTCGCGTCACGTCTTTTCCCTAATTTTGATTTTTTTTCCTTTTGGTACGTAGCCTCTGTCATTTGGGGCGCGATCGGTCCGCAACGCATGTTTGGCCCGGGCCAAATCTACAACCCGACACTGTACTTTTTCCTCATCGGCTTTTTGCTGCCTATACCCTTTTATTTTATGGCGAAAAAGTACCCCGACTCATGGTGGCGCTGGGTGCACATCCCCCTGATCTTCAATGCCACGGGCATGATGCCGCCTGCCATGCCCATCAACTTTTCTAGCTGGTGCCTGGTCGGCCTGCTCTTCATGTACGTGCTGCGCAAGTATCGCCACGAATGGTGGAAAAAGTACAATTATGTCACGTCCGCCGCTTTTGATTGCGGTCTGGCCGTCGGCACATTGGTCGTCTTTGGTGTCGTTCAAGGCAGTGGGTAAGTTGCCATCATCGCCGTACAATTGGCGCTCAAACAGGCTCCCATTCACGCCCTATTTTTCTTTTTCATACAGATGGAGTCCCAACTGGTTTGGGGCCGGTGGTCAAGATTTTATGGGCACGCCCGATAATTGGTTAGAAATTTGTTGTATTCAAAGCTCGTGCCTCGCTAACAGCTTTTTTTTTTTAGTCCCTATGGCGGCACCAACTTTTATGGCCAATAGTTTATGCGATAAAATAAAACCATCCCTTATTTTTTTTTTTTTTGAATAATGTCCAGGATCACGCGACGCGTGGCGCACCTCTTTTTTTTTTTTTCCTCCATGGTTGTCCCCCCAGAGACCGAACTGGGCCATTTGTTGCGCGACCAAGCCTCGTTTATTTGAGCGCATGGGCCAACGTCCCTCGCTTTTTACTTTTTTCGATGCTTTCATTGATCGCGATGCCATCGTGGCTGCATCTCTCGATACCCAAAGTGTGTGACCCATGCATGTAAACGCCGATGAACGTGACACAAGATGTCTATCGCTCGGTTAAGCTTCTAGAAATGGAGGCAATGAGTAATTTTGCATAAAAAAGTCATTTTCACCCTCTCGCTGTCCATAGGACCATCTGCCGAGATGTATCGAGCAGCCCGGCATACACAATCGTATATTTGAGAAGTTTTATATTATTACACGGCAAAAATAGAAGATGTCGTACATGCACGCAGAGCAGGTGTCTGAGATGTGATGTTCCTTGCCAGGCAATAGAAGCCACGATCAGGAAGTGCATCGTGCAGATGTAAATGCATATGATTTCAAAATCGTGCTGAAAAAGCAAATCAGTTTCTTTTTTTTTTTTTGAATTTGAGTGGAGCGATAGCACAAACACCCCACGATTGTTTTTATAGGCCGCGGCTACGGATGACATGAAAAATTGCACCAAGTACTTCCGAGAGCAACCGCGCGATATGTTCATGACCAAGGAAGGCACGCTTCTCAAAACGTGCGCCAAGTGCCGTCTCGAGGAGTTGCGCGATGTAAGATTGATGGTAAAAAACGGAGAGAGCATTGACGACCAGCGCGTCTGTTTAGGAAAAAGATGGCAAGAGGAATTGCGCGCAGTGCAAATGCACTCTTCCCATGGAAGAGTTTGATGATGTGGACAGCAAGACACTCGCGGTGTGCAAGAAATGCGTCATCAAGAACAAAGAAAAAATGAACAAGTTGTATCAAAAGGGCAAGGCAAACAGATAAAAAAGGACACATTTGATCATTTAACTAATTCCATCGTTTATTTTAGGCTCTCACCCACTCACCTGTCGTGCTGCAGACAATTACAGTCAATATGCGCCAAAAAAAACGTTGGCGTGCACGCTGAGTACACCCAAATGCACCCCAAGGCGACAGACGCGGAGCTGGACGCTGTCGCGCCCTTGTTACCCCTGTCAGGTTTCGAAAGCATTGTCATACACACAATGGATGAATCAAACGATACAGTATCTGCGATCTCTGTGGACGAACAGCCTTACGAATTCAACGGATTGAAGACCTAGCAGATGGACAAATGGAACGTGCTTCCATCCAAAGAATCGACCCACGATTGGGTTACGAAGACAGCAATTTGAGCTGCATGTGCCTGACGTGCAATTTGCAGGTGCCTTGCTCACGGGGTGCACAAAGGGAAAAATGGCTTATTCTTTATTTTATATTATTGTATTATTTTATTGTATTATTTTATTGTATTATTTTATTGTATTATTTTTTGTCTTATTTTATTGTATTATTTTTTGTCTTATTTTATATTATTTTATATTATATTATATTATTTTATTGTTTTATTTTATATTGTTTTATTTTATTTTATTTTACATAGACCCTCAACTCGGGTACAAAGACGACAACTTGAGTTGCCTCTGTCTACCATGCAATTTGTAAGTGCTTTGTTCGAGGGGTGCATAAAAGGGAAAAGTCGCTCACTTTGCTTTTTTTTTTCTTTAGGTTCCTCAGCGACCTCCGCCCCAAGGAAGCCTGCCAGCTTATCGACTTGCTTTTTGGTCACAATGGCAACACACCCGACTCAAGCGATTTGGAGGACACGGAAATTATGAACATCAAGTCTGCAGCTGCCAAAAAAGACGTGACACTCGACGTGCTGTTGGACGCTGCATCTTCCGCAAAGCACCGATGCGCATTGACCGGTTGCGTCGGCACCTTCAACGTCAACGACAACAGGGACACGCATTTGCGCATCGATTGCCTTTCCTTCGATCGCATCGTTCCAGGAAGGGAAGGCGGCCAGTATGTACTTGGCAATATCCAGGTCGTTAATGGCTTTGTCAACTACGCAAAATCATTCACCCCCAAACAAAAATTTATGGGGCGGATCACGCGCATGCAACAGCAAGGTGCTGAGCAATTGAAACGAAACTTGATGGCCAGTGTTGCTCGCGCCGCGGCACGCACCCCTCCTTGATTTCCCCGCTTTGCCTTTGATTTTACCTCCTTTTCCCTTGATCTTCCCGCTTTGCCTTTGACTTTGCGCACCCTTTGTCCCGTACTCTTTTTTTTTTTTTCTCATGGCGCGCAACCCCCCTTGATTTTCATCGTTTACCTTTGATTTTACCTCCTTTTCCCTCGATTTTCCCGCTTTGCCCTTGACTTTGCGCACCCTTTGTCCCGTGCCCTTTGTTTTTCTCAGCTTTGTGGCAATCTTACCAATAAAAAATTGTCGTCTAATTGGTGCAACAAGACAAAAATTATCATGGAGTCGATTGCCAGTTTCGTCCAATTCGTCATTGTGCTCTTTTTGTTTTTATGTAGTTGATGCTGTGTTTGCCGAGGTTCACGCGGCATGCACAAGCTCAAACCCGCGGCTGCCGCTCACTATCATCATGACTGGGCATCAAGGTGACACTTTTTTCCCCCAAATGCAATGCGGCCGCTTGTAAATGCTAGATACGATGTGTTTCGGATGATGATGATTAAACCTCGCTTATAATAATCGCTTCTTTTTAAAAATGTCAGACCGGCTGCCGCAATTCCACTTTCACGCTCGCATCATTCCGCTTTTTGCATTTCTACGAGGGCAGCAAAATCTCGATTGATGGCATTGACATTTCCAAGGTGCCCTTGCATGGTCTGCGCTCGCGCATCAACATTGTGCTGCAAGACCCGGTGCATAGCAACATGGACCCATTCAACGACTTTAGCGACGACCAGATCTTTGAGGCGTTTGAACGCGGGCCTCGCTAACAGCTTTTTTTTAATTTTTTTTAGTCCCTATGGCGGCACCAACTTTTATGGCCAATAGTTTATGCGATAAAATAAACCCACCCCTTATTTTTTTTTTTGAATAATGTCCAGGATCACGCGACGCGTGGCACACCTCTTTTTTTTATTCCCGATGATGCTTGTCCCCCCCCCAGAGACCGAGGTGGGCCATTTGCTGCGCGACCAAGCCTCGTTCATTTGAGCGCATGGGCCAACGTCCCTCGCTTCTTGCTATTTTCGATGCTTTCATTGATCGCGATGCCATCGTGGCTGCGTCTCTCGATACCCAAAGTGTGTGACCCATGCATGTAAACGCCGATGAACGTGACACAAGATGTCTATCGCTCGGTTAAGCTTCTAGAAATGGAGGCAATGAGTAATTTTGCATAAAAGGGCCATTTTCACCCCTTTTTCTCCCTGCCCATGGAACCATTTGCCGAGATCCTGTGTCGCTAGAACCATTGAGATGCTATGCCCTGCTCGGCGGGCATTGAAATCGTGCAAAATGCAATCAGGACCCGTGAGACAAAAAAAAAAAAAAAAAAAGAAAGACATATTGCCCGGACCACGGTGCAACGCTGCAGATAGTGTCATTGGCGGCCTGGCCATGCTCTTAAAGAGCAACATACAGAAAGCCGGTGTGATGCGCCGTTGGGCAAACCGTTTGACAGCACAAAAAGACGGGGTTTCGCTGCTTGATCAAGGACAAGCTGCTCAAAAAGGATGAATTCCTACTTTTTGAGCTGTGAGTCGAGACCATCGTGGCCCTTCGGCCGAGAATGGCCTGCGATTTGACAAAAACAGGTTGAATGATCGCTGACAACGACGACAAAACAGAGGTATCGTTTTGATTCTCAGATTTTGTGCTTCCACCCACATCCATGGATTCGCCATTTGTCACTGCCGTATCACAGGTTTCTCCTAAAAAAGGAGCGTCCCCCTGGTCATTGCCAAACAGAAAAAAAAAAAGTGCAGGTGCAGCTCCACGCTCAACAATTCCGTTGACAAATGATTGCCAAGACAAGCACTGCAATGTCACTTTATATTTTTTTTTTTCCACGGCCATTCCTATCTCACGTCAAAACCACGGCCATTCCGCGGGAGCACACTATTCAAAAAGACAACAGTGGACGCTTTTCCATGCAATCGAGTATCACGATCCATTGCAAGCAGCCGACCACATGATGTCACCTCGCGCCTCGTCATTTATGATAAAAAGTCAGCCACAAAATCAAGGTCCAGGTTTTTGGGCAATAGCAATTGTGTGATTCATCAGGGTTTGATGAGCTGGCGCGTGCATCATGTGATGATCACAGCCAAAAATATCCCTTTTTTCTCTCATTTGCCATTGTTCTCGATCCTCCTTTTTTAAAGGGCAAGCTTTGTATCAAGACATGGCTCGCTTGCAAAAAGAAAAAGTGAATGGATGCGCGGGATTAATGACGATACGGAAAAAAAAAATGGATTTATCGCGTTGCGCGCGCTTTTGGCTGAAACTTTTCCTACTATTTTTGGTACGACGCGGCCGCACGCGTTTTCATTGGCCCATGATCTCATGCTAATCAAGAGCACGGTGTGACCCCAGGGGTGCCAAAAAAAAAGTTGGCGGCAAACGCCGTGCGTGCGAAGGGGTCACTGGGCATGTTTAATCAAGTTGCATATCCTGCATGCACGACGGGCCGCGGGGCGGACTTTTGCACGCGTCGCGCACCATGACGAGACAACAAAGCTAGGCAGCTGAGCAGTCAACAGTCACCAACACAGGCAGAGACTCGATTTGTAGCATCCATCGACCTTGATATCCAGAGAAGCGACCTTCCCACTGTCCAGACCGGTGTGAAGAAAATAAAACATCCAAAAGGATCCCAGCGGGTCACATTGAAAGCGAAAAATATGCCCTTTTTGCTTTTTCTTCCCCCTTTTTTGCAATTTTTGCTAAAAAAGGGCCGTGTAACCTTGAAAAGGAACGGTGCGGATACCAACACGCGATTCTGGAGCTGCTTTTTTGCCACTGCTCCATGATGGGTCCGCCCAACTTTATCAAGAGAAAAGGAAGAAAAAAAAAAAAAAAAGAGAAAAAGGGTGCACAGTGCGAAAACTCAAATTGCCCTTTTACCATATTCAGTCATTTCGTCCTGGAATGGTAACTTGATGGCATTTTATTCACAAGAACACAAAAGCTTATCCCACCAATCAAATCTGCCTCCAAGCGTTGAACCAAGTAGTATTTAATTTCTCGTACCTGCTTCATTTTTTTTTCTCAGGCTGCACCTTTTTCTTTCTTTCTTTTTCTTCATCCCTCTTCTTGTCTTGCGTGTCGCTCTCCCTCCACTTTTTTTTTTAATCACCCACACGTCCATCAACGCACGCCATGGACATGGAGCCTCACGAGCATACAAAGGTCGTGGAATCTTACCAGTCCAAGACCGAGGAGCACTTTGACGCGTATGAAAAGCGCGATTACCAAGATGACTACTTGGACAAGACCGAGCAAGTCAAGGTCGATGAGGCCGAGGAGGAGGACTCTCCCATTGAAGAGGTCCGCATCGTCGTGCCAAAGTAAGCGTCTCTTCCCCATCTTTTTTTCCCAGGCCGGATGGCCACAATGGGCCGCCACACAGCAGCCAAGATGATCCTCATTCATCACTTTTTTTTTGTGCCTAATTTAGCACCGATGATCCCACTTTGCCCGTGTACACTTTCCGCATGTGGTCCCTGGGTATCATCTTCACCTGCGCCTTGGCTTTCATCAACCAGTTCATGTGGTTCCGTAAAAACACTATCCAAGTCTCTGCTCTAGTCGTCCAATTGCTGTCGTTCCCCCTCGGCAAGATCATGGAGCGAATCATCCCCAAATCGCGATTCTTCAACCCTGGCCCTTTCAACATGAAGGAACACGTCCTCATTGCCACCATGGCTAACTGTGCTTTCAACACAGCGTAAGAAGTCGCCGGAAAACAGCGCAATCACCAGCAAAAATCTTACAATTTCTAATTTATTAGTTACGCCATCGATATTTTCGTGATTCAAAAAGTTTTCTACAAGCAAGATATCGGCTGGGGCGGTGGTATCCTCCTTGTTTGGACCACGCAGCTGATCGGTTTCGTATGGCCACAATTCAAGCAAAATCAATGCAAAATCCGGTCCAATTCTAACCGATTTTCACATTTCATAGGGCTTTGCTGGTGTGTTGCGTCCCTACTTGGTCTATCCTTCGGTGATGGTGTTCCCCCAGAACCTGTCGCAAATGTCGCTCTTCCGCTCGCTCCATCTCAAGGACAAGTAAGTTGGCAAAACAGCTCTTTCGAGCAAAATTTTTTTTTTCATCATTTTGACGCGTTTTTTTTTTGTTTCCAAAGCAACTGGACCGGTTGTTTCCAAAGCAACTGGACCGGTCCCCTCGCGTCTCCGCTGGTTCTTCTACATGTTCACAGCCATGTTTATCTACTACTGGCTTCCTGGATTGTTCTTCCCCGTGCTTTCCTTCTTCTCGTGGGTCTGCTGGATCGCGCCCAACAACATTGTCTGTAAGTCAGCCATCACAAGCGCGAGCGATGTGTCACGACGCGTCGGAGCTCCAATTTGTCGCCTCTCCAGAGCAATTCGCATTGAACACCCCCTCACCTTTTGCTTTTTTTCAATTTTAGTGGGTCAATTGACCGGCACTGCCTCTGGTCTCGGCATCTTGGGTCTTGCTTTTGACTGGTCGACCATCACTGGCTTTTTGCTGTCGCGTAAGTTCATTTTAACAAGCCATTGAGCGCAGGGTGACTCAATTTCTTTTTTTTTCCTCTCAGCCCTTGTCGTGCCTTGGTGGGCCATTGCCAACATTTTTGTTGGCTTTGTCTTCATTGCATGGATCCTTGCCCCCGCTTTGTACTACACCAACGTGTGGGATGCCAAGCTGTTCCCCATTGTGACCCAAGCTCTTTTCACCACGGATGGTTCCCCCTGGAACATCTCCAAGGTCATGAACCCCGACAACAGCCTCAATGCCACCGCTTATGACGAGTATGGCCCTCTGCGCATGTCCACGTTCTTTGCCATCACCTATGGTATCGGTTTCGCCGGTGTCAGCTCCATTTTGACCCACACCTTCCTGTTCCACGGCCGTGAAATCTGGGAATCGTACAAGCGCTCGCGCACGGACGCCACTGACATTCATCACAAACTCATGAAGGCCTATCCCGAGGTGCCTCACTGGTGGTATGGCTCCATTTTCTTCATTGCCTTTGGTGTTTCGTTTGCTGTCCTTTACCATTGGCCCATGGTAAGCAAAACAAATTTTTTTTTTTTGCACCTCGACTCATTTTTTTATTTTAATTTTTAGCAACTTCCCTGGTGGGGCATGTTCTTGGCCATGGCCATCTGCATTGTTTTCCTTTTGCCCATTGGTATTATCACGGCCCTGACCAACCAAACGCCCGGCCTCAATATCATTACTGAGTTTATCATTGGTTTTGCGTAATAGACGATGAAAAAAAGAAAAAAAAAAGATGAAAGGAAAAAAAAAAAGCATGGTTCTTACAATGACCTCCTTAAAATAGGTATCCTGGTCACCCCATTGCCAATGTCACTTTCAAGACCTACGGCTACATTTCCATGGTCCAGTGTATCACGTTTGTGCAGGATCTCAAACTCGGTCACTATGCCAAGGTCCCTCCCAAGGCCATGTTCTGGGTCCAGGTCGTCGGCACCCTCGTTGGTGGCATCGTCAACCTTGGTGTCGCTCAATGGCTCTTGGGCTCCGTCGTGGGTATCTGTACTAATGCCGCCTACCCCTTCACTTGCCCCTCGGCCAAGACCTTCTACTCTGGTAAGCAAAAAAAAAAAAGAACCTGTCGCGTATCTCATCGCGTTTTTTTTTAATGCAGCCTCGGTCATTTGGGGTGCCATTGGTCCTCAGCGCATGTTTGGCCCCGGCACTTTCTACAATGCCACCCTGTACTTCTTCTTGATTGGCTTCCTGCTGCCTATACCCTTCTACTTCATGGCTAAGAAATATCCTGATTCGTGGTGGCGCTGGGTGCACATCCCCCTGATCTTCAATGCCACGGGTATGATGCCTCCTGCCGTGCCCATCAACTTCTCCAGCTGGTGTCTGGTCGGCTTCATCTTCATGTACGTGCTGCGCAAGTATCGTCATGAATGGTGGCGCAAGTACAATTATGTCACATCCGCCGCCTTTGACTGCGGTCTGGCTATCAGCATTCTCGTCATCTTTGGTGTCATCACTGGCAGCGGGTAAGCCTCGTTAAAATCCATCAATTGCAGTCAAACTCACCGCTTTTTTTCTTTTTTTTTCTCTTTCTTTAGATGGAGCCCCAACTGGTGGGGTGCCGGCGGCGCCGACATCAACGAAACTCCAGACAATTGTAAACGCCCTAAAAAAACCTATTTCAAAGTTCGTGCTTCGCTAACACCACTTTTTTTTAGGCCCTTATGGCGGCACCAACTTCTATGGCGAATAATTCTTTTATGCCAATCAATTACAATATAATATATCGTTGCCCTGTAATAAATTCGTTAAAAATTGACTTTTTACCTGAGGGGGTATTGAGTTTGCCCAAAATCGCAGTGAAAATTGAGTTTTCACAGCTAGAAAGCTTTGTGAAAGCAATTGCGCCCGAGCTTTTGATTTTTCACGGGTGTTTGGCTTAAAGCATATGTGGACACTACGATTCTGAGCAGCTTTGTTTGAGTGAATCCTGAAATAAACACTGTTAAAAAGAGGAAAATTCCCGCGTTCTGATAAGCTCAATCCATTTTACGCGTTTTGCACGTGCACTTCAGAATTTTCTGGTTTCATTGATTAAGTTAACTAAGAAATATGTAGAGAATCCGCATCGGACCAACTTTGTCTGCCAGACCTTGGCACGTTGTCTTTTATTTTGCAGAGCTACAGTATCATATGCGTGGTCAAACCTTTCCAACACTAAATTTTCTGATTGGTACAAAGAAACATCGCGGCCCCATGTGGGGGGTGCCTGTTCGTGTATCTGGCGCTAATAATCCGGAAGTTCATGTCATGTTGCCTGAGTCTGTGAGCCACGACAAAACCGGCGCGACACGCGTATTTTTTTCATATTTTGCAAGATTAACAGCGCGTATGCGAAACCATCGTGCCGTCCTGCCATCTACCGTTCATTTCTACGTCGGCCGGCACGAGAGCGCTCAGAGCGAGCGTCAAAAAAGTCAAAAAAAAAACGAGAGGTCTACAGTAGCTATCTGCTCAATTCTGAGCAAAGTGAATATGCAGGATTTTCTTTGATTGAAAGCGTCGCGCATGGCGAGAAATCGCGATGGCGCGGATCCGACGTATACATCCCGGCCGTAGATGATGTGGTCACGGCGGCACACGAAATACATGTCGAGAAATTGTGTCACGCGCCTGTGTCACGTGCAATTACGCGTCGAAAATAGTGTGAAACGAGTGTGTCGCAGAGCCGACTTTTTCACGGCAACTTGCAGCTTGATCCCTTGCGCCCTCAATGACGGAAACACGCGTCACGGACGTGTGTTCTCGCTGTGGAACCACTTTTGGGGACACTGCGAGTGTCACGGCCTAGCTCGTGTCAAGAGGCAAACGCGCTCAAAGGGCGCGCGAGCCGACGTGCTCGGAACCATTGGCGCGTAGTGGCGCGTCAATGGCGCGTTAGAAAAAAAAGGAAATGAATTGACACACGACCAGATCATCCTCAATTATGTCTAACAAGAATCGTGTGCACGAGTACACATATGACATGGATGATGGATGCGCAGATCGTTGCTTGATTTTTGCGTGCATTTTTGTT
Source organism: Gongronella sp. w5 (assembly GCA_001650995.1). Classification (NCBI taxonomy): domain Eukaryota; kingdom Fungi; phylum Mucoromycota; class Mucoromycetes; order Mucorales; family Cunninghamellaceae; genus Gongronella; species Gongronella sp. w5. The sequence continues at coordinate 48,565 of KV441934.1, forward strand.
TTGCTTGATTTCTTTTTTTTCAATTTGCCGCCAATGCCGCGCCCTTGCACGCCATTGGCTAGGCACTGGTCAGGATGCACGTGCCTTTGGGCTAAGCGGGTCAGTGTTTGATCTTGACTTGTATTTCTTGCTTGCGTTTTGCTTGTTTCCTTTTTTTTTCTTGATTGATTCAAATGTTTGCCTTGCCACGCTATGCCCGTCTTGGCCAGGCACGAGTTCAGGTACACACGATTCTTGTTAGACGTAATTGAGGATGATCTGGTCGTGTGTCAATTCTACAAACGACTTTTTTTTTTAACGCGTCAATGGCTCCGAGCGCGTCGGCTCGCGCACCCTTTGCGCGCGTTTGCCTCTTGACTTGAGCTGGGTCGTGACAGCTGGTAAAGAATGGCACCTCGTGTGAGCTCGGGGTATGATGTTGTGCGGAAAAAACAATGCGCTGCATTTTTTTTGTTTCAGGTAGGGCTACACGGAGTCTTTGGCACTCTCACTGATAGCTCTTAAGCCCGCGGAAGCGGCAATGCATAGCGGACGGCAGGATAACACATACACGCCCACCGGGCCTAGCAGAATGCAAAAAAACAGAGATGCTGCGTCACAATTCCCTATTTTCTCGTGGTTCAGGCAATGTTATCCCTATGACACACGAATTTGGGTCCCCAGGGGCTGGTGACACCAACAACATATGATACGCGTCAGCCAATGGGTGCAACCATTCTTTTGCAGAGCCTGCGACTCGCCATAATAGGGGTTCACGCGTTTTTTTCCAATTGGTTTTACAGTATTTCAATTCTTTTTGGCTTCGTGGCCTAAAGGGGGGAGCTATGATATCCATACATGATTTTTTTTTGCTGCATTAGATTCGGGAGAGAGGAAAACTTATGGAGAATGACTGTGCAGTAAAAAAAAAAGGGTGCAAGGGGGAAGGGGGTAAATATGGGTGTTGTGTGGTCTTGAGATGATGCGGGAGAGAGGAAAAAAAGGGTGCAATGGGGTAGGAAGGGTAAATGTGGATGTTGTGCAGCCTTGAGACTATGCGCAATCACCAGCAATCAAGTTCACTTTTGAGATTTTCTTTCCCTGTGCATGTGTTTGTCCCATTGAACGTAGAATTGTTCTTTTGACAAATATTTTAGCCTTGGCGACATTCAAATGCACATTGACGGTTTGGATGTCCTGCGTCACATTGCAATGCTTCTTGTTTTTGTCCATCTTGTCGGTAAGCGTGACCGCACAAATACGGTACAGTGCAGTACTGTACTGTACTGTACAGTACTGTACAGTACAGTACTGTACAGTAATACTGTAAATTAAGAATTGGGCAATGCCATTGGCCTTTTGAGTGCACTTGACTTTGCGTTCTTGATGCTTTGACAGACGTTCTAGAGGTAATTGATGATTCTAAATCGCATGGTAAAGTCTGAAATGCACGTCAGATTGCTGGATTTTGAGTACTTAGCAATTTGCGCCGATTTCGCCCTGTCATTGGTCATTGCAGTTTCTGCTCTAATACAAGTGCCTCAAAAATCGCTCAATTCGTAATTCTGTTCCACGTCGCCAATGTAAAATTTGATTTAGAATCGAATAAAGTTCTCACACGCACGGTGTCCGTTAACTTAATAAAATTTCGAGATAATCGCACTTTACGCGATTTTTATGCCTTTTTTTTTGGCCGTGGGCGGCGGCAAAGGCGCAATTATCAAGTATTTTTACTAAACGAGCATGGCTCAAAAGTAACACCGTTCGATTCCAAACCAAATTTTACATCCAGGGACAACGCGTTAGTTTATCCCAGAGCACTCCTGGGCGCTCAGCAAAAGAGATTAAGCCAAAATGCAGCTGCCCAAGTCTTACTGTAGAGTAGGTAGTTTACAGATGTACCGTATAATAATATCACACAATTTAATGTACGGTAGGCTGCTGCGCAGAGCCGCCATTTTTTCTTTCATTTTTTTATCTTTTTACCTTTGTCGTCACAATAATGATTTTAACCGGGTCGTCATCGGCCACGGTGACGGGCCGACTAGTGGGTGGAATCGAGTTACCACGCGTGTACCGGTATACCGTAAGTCGTCCAAACTGCTTTGCTGGTGCTTCACGCGTTTCGCTGCGCCCGAGCTTGACTCGGCTTCATCATGAGGCGCTGTTTTTTACAGTAAAACAATGAGTTTCCACTCGTCAAGACGCGCCATGTCCACCTTTTCTCCTTTTTTTTTTGCATACTGTAAAACCGCGGCATGTTGGCAATTTTGAGGAATGGGAATGGGTGTGGGTGTTAGAAAGCAGATGGAGGGTAAAAAAGATGGAAGTAAAAAGGGAAAAAAAGAAAAAGAAAAAAAGGGAAGAAAGAGTGAAAAATGGATGGAGCGGACTGACCACATCCCCTCTGCTCTTTTCAACAACAACCCGCAGCAACGCGGGTACCGGTACCTTTTTTGGGCAGCGGTCCCACCTGTCGTCCTTTTGTTTCTTTTTTTGTCAAGCGACCCAAAACGTCCTTTTTTTAAACACAAGTGAAAATGGGCATCATCGCTTCTCATTGCGAAAAAGACACATACCGTACAGTATGACGAGCAGAAACACGCAAAGAAACATAGTCGCGTCGCATGAAACTCCGCAACGCGTGGTCTCCATAGAATTTGGCACGTCTCATGATACCCCATTGGTACGTAGCATTTCTTTTCCAAAAACAAGCGTCTGATTGAAATCGAATCATGTTGATACTGTATGACTGTGAGCGGCAGCAACATGCTGTGTTTGTGCCGCGTGAATCCCGGCGGCACGCACGCGGTCATCATACTGTATTCCTAAAATACAACAAAAAGAGCACAAGACATACAGTACAGAGACAAAGGTCGAATTGGACATGGCTGGCAATGGGCTCCTTGGCAGTTTTTGCTCTGCTATTGTACTTCTTTGAACATTTTGCATCGGTCATTTCTGCAGGTTGCAGCCCACCTCCTACCGGTAGGTGCTACTGTATGATAGCACATAAAATTATTGTGCGAAGCAAAAAAAAAAATATTGTAAAAAAATAAAAATTCCATGATGCAATCCACCACCTTAATTTGGAAGTGCCAAACCTTAATTTTTGCAAAAAAAATTGCACCAAAGTAGGCAGTCTTCTCAGTCGATCGGCGTTCATGCGTCATTCTTTGGGCATTTTTCTCAAGTTTGGGGAGATCTGTCATTTTGTCTACCAATGGTAAATTGTCGGGGTTACCTGTTTGGGATGCATTGATCACTCGGAGTTCGAAAAATCCCAAATTTGGCATTTTCTGAGATTAAAATATGTGACCCCTGAGTGACCCCTGAATTTTTTAAAAGTGGTCATGGCGCTTTAGGGCCTGAGTGACCCCTGAATTTTTTAAAAGTGGTCATGGCGCTTTAGGGGTTTAAGCTTTTGTGTTGCAAATCTTGCGCTGAACGCGATACAACTATTTTTGAGGGCGGTCTTCCATGTGGATGGCGAGATGGGTGCGAAATAGTACAAATGTGAGGTTTTTGGCATTTTCGAGTCCAAAAAAATCGTGCAGGCGCACCTTGTGCAGTGCGCCGTAGTTTATGCCGCGACGCATCTTTCGTTGGCGGGCAAGCAGGCTGTAAATTTTTTTCTGGAGGCACAACAAGCCGGCAAAGACCGAAAAACACGCCTATTCGTTTTTCAATAGCAAATGCACCGCTTTTGTGCAATGTAGCGCGCTGCTGCGAAAATTGAAATGACGGTGCACGTCAGGTTCTGTCCAAATAAATAAGCCTAAAAAATGGACGAACAAAGCGGCACGTTCGCATGCAGAGTTCAAAATCCTGCAAAGAATTGTGCTTTACCTACAATTTATGACCTTTGCCTTAACATTTCGCCTCCTCGCCTCTGTATTATGGCGGTGCTCTATCGATTGGACTTGCATATGGAAGCGTGGAGTTGCGCAAGAATGTATCATACAGTAATACTGTATTGCAAATCGGCCATAATGCATAATCGTTATAATTGACAATCTTACCAGGCATTGTGTTGCATTGAAGCAAGCTACAAAAATCAACAAAGGAGTCGCGTGCTGTTGGCAAAGGTTTCGAGCTTGCCAGGTAGCGGACTATCGAATATGGCACGAGGAATACAAAAAAAAAAAACGCGAAAATCGGGTTTCCATCATATTTGCGCATATGTACAGTATGATACGATCCTACATTCATCGTTTTTATTACTGTATTTTTCTTGTATGCTATGAAAGCAGAACAGCTGTATGTGGTGCCCTGAAATAGGCTGTGGAGGCGAATATACACTAAATGCAAGGCGACTGACCGTCATTTGCCGCAGTTCATGCTTCATGATGGCCAATATTTAACCTGTGGCCAGCCGCGTTCTCTTTAAACCCCTTTAAAAAAGATAGAGGCCATTGTCAATCACCGGCTGATCCATGTGTTTCACAGATTCCCGACAGTAATGATTTTTTTGCGGTGTGGACATGCAAAATGCAAAAAAAAGTCGCGTTTTTGACGTAACGTTTTTCGCGCGCGCGTCTGGGAGGGGCTGACATTCATTGCACAGGGGGGAGGGGCCAGGGGCGGGGTTTTTGTTGCTAGCATTGCCTGCATGAATCCAAGTGCATGCGCCCTTTTTTTGCTTTCCTTCTTGTTTCTTTCCTTTCCTTTCCTTTTTCTTTTTCTTTGGTCTTGCGTCATGATCTCTATCTCGTGCCTGTTTACTCGCACAAGAGGATGCTCCAAGGTGGCGCGATCGGGTGTTTTGCGCCTGTATTCCACCGGTAAAACTTGGGTTGATCACGAAAAAGCAGCTCGATCCAACGTGTCTTCTTTTTTTTTTTTTTTTTTTTTTTTTTTTTTTGCTTTGTAGCGATCAAGGGCACGCATGACTTTTCGACGGCCAAGACGCGTAATATTGGCATCATTGCGCACATTGATGCGGGTAAGAAAGAGGTTGGGAGGGACTGGTGATGAAATTAGGTGTCTCTCATGGGCAATTTTTTTTCTTTAGGCAAGACGACGACGACGGAGCGGATGCTGTATTATGCTGGCGTGACCAAGCGGTTGGGCGACATTGACGACGGCGACACGGTGATGGACTACCTTGCGGCAGAGCGTGAGCGCGGGATTACGATCAACAGCGCGGCAATCACGTTTGGGTGGCAAGGGCACCGGATCAATCTGATTGACACGCCGGGCCACGTGGATTTCACCATGGAAGTGGAGCGTTCTGTACGCGTACTTGACGGTGCGGTGACGATCCTGGATGGCGTGGCAGGCGTCGAGGCTCAGACCGAGACGGTGTGGCGGCAGGCGGACCGGTACGATTTGCCAAGACTGGCGTTTGTGAACAAATTGGACCGGACCGGTGGCGCGTACGGGCGTACGGTGATGGAATTGTGGAAGAAATTGCAGGCGCGTCCGCTGGTGACACAATTGCCCGTGTATTACGATGACGACAACGCGGATGATCGTAACAAAGGGCGTCTCGCTGCGGTTGTGGATGTGATTGAGATGACCAAGCACCAATGGACGTCCGCGGACGGGCACACGATGACGACGACAACGCTTGACCCGGCGGACGCCATTTACGACGAAGCGGTACGCGCACGCACGGCTCTTGTGGAGACGCTTGCCGAGATGGACGAGGCGATTGTCGATGTGTTTTTTGAAAAGGCAGACGGGGACCACATGGCGGTACCTGTGTCTGCGCTCAAGGCGTCCATTCGACGTGTCACGCTCGATGGCAAGGCCGTGCCCGTGCTCTGTGGCGCGGCTTTCAAGAATGTGGGTGTGCAGCCGCTGTTGGACGCGATTGTCGATTATTTACCGAGTCCGCTGGACCGGCCGGCCGCCCTTGCGACGGTCAGCGACGCGCGACGACAATTGATGGTGCCCCTCGATGAGAATGCGCCTCTTTGTGCACTCGCGTTCAAGGTGGTGCACGATGCGCGTCGCGGTCCGCTCGTGTACGTCAAGATTTACGCCGGCAAGCTTTCGAATCGAATGACGCTGTTCAACACGACGACGCGCACCAAGGAGCGTGCGAACAAATTGCTGCAAATGTACGCCAAGGACGTGGAAGAGATTCCGTCGATTAGCGCAGGCAACATTGGCGTGATTGTCGGGCTCAAGCACACGCGCACGGGCGACACGCTGGTCATGGGCAATGACAAGCAAGCAATCAAGGCCAATTTGCAGCTGGGCCACATTGACATCCCGAGCCCCGCGTTCTTCGCCGCGATCGAGCCCCATTCCGTGTCGGATGAGCCGGCCGTCGAGGAGGCGCTGCAGCACCTGACGCGCGAGGACCCGTCGCTCAATGTGTGGACCGACGAGGAGAGCGGCCAGCGATTGCTCAGCGGCATGGGCGAATTGCACCTGGAAATCGTCAAGGACAGGCTCATCAACGATTTCAAGTGCAAGACCGACATGGGCAAGATGCGCATCAGCTACCGCGAGAGCTGCCAGGGCCACGCAGATGCCTCGTTTGACTATGACAAGGAATTCCTCGGCAAACGCGCTCGCGCAAGCGCCACGGTTGCCATTTCTGGCACGTTGCAGGACATGGAATCCCTTGGTCACGCCATTGACTCTGAAAAGGATCAGGTAGGAAAAAAGCGGGATAAGAAAGAATGGGGAAAAAGGGTGGGCGAAGCATTAAACCTCTCCATTTTCCGTGATTTTCGAAAAAAGAGGGCATTTTCTCACATCTTTTTTTGTAGTGGGTGACCGAGGGCAGCAACCAATTCCGCATTGACCTCAGCGGGGTGGTTGGAGACGACGATGAGGACAGCCATGACGGCAAAAAAGACAAGGACAAATTGGGGCGCGACGAGATATACCAGGCGGTGCATACAGGCGTGATGGCGGGGATGGCGCGTGGCGCCGTGCTAGGGTTCCCATTGGCACACGTCAAGGTGGACGTGTCGCGTCTGCAATTTTATGGCGAGGACACGACGGCCGGGGCGATTTCCGCCAGCGTGTCGCATGCCATGCAGCAGGCACTGCAACAAGCACAGCCGAATCTGCTGGAGCCCATGATGGAGGTGGTGACACTCGTGAACGAGGAGGACATTGGCCACGTTGTCGCGGACATGTCCGGCACGCGGCGCGGCCATGTGCTTAGCATGGAATCCGCGCTGGATGAAGCGCATAAACGCGACAATACGACCACCGACGACCAAGTGTACGCGCCGCCGGACGCCATGAATCACACGCACATGGGCGACATTGCAGGGTACAAGGCCAAACACCGCATCAAGGCGCACGTGCCACTGTCATCCATGCTTGGCTACTCGAGCGCGTTGCGTAGCCTCACGGGCGGCAGCGGCAGCTTCTCCATGCGCGTCATTGGCTACGGCGACATGAGCAAGGACCGCGAACGCGCCGTCGTCAATGAGATGAAGGGCTGGTAGAAAAAAAAAAAAGACCAAAAACGATAGAATTGTACCATATCCAAAAAGATAAAGCTAAAATAAGCCCTCAAAAAAAAAAAAAAAAAAGAAAAATGACACCACCATGGAGCGCTTCAGATGCGGCCATTGAAGACATCTTTTGATTTGCACAATGTAAAAAAGATGCTGGGACGCGATTGAGAGACGTGATTGGGCGGGAAGAGAGATCAAAGCGGGGGTTGAATGTCACGCGCATCAGCATGGTTGTGCACCAAAAAAAAAAAAAAAAGAGGCAATTGGGTTTTTTCTATTTCTTTTTTCTCTTATATTTTCTTATTTTTTTTTCTCTTTCTTTTACAATTTTGTTTCTACCATTCTCTTTGCCAATGGACACGATCTTGATCAAGAATTTGACGGTGCGGAATGTGACGGGCGTGGACTCTTGGCAACGACTAAAGTCGCAGCCTGTGGTGATTAGCGTGTGGCTGTACACGGACATTACGGCGGCGGGCGACACGGACCATGTGACGAACTCGATCCACTATGGGCATGTGACCAAGGGCATCACCAAGCTGGCCGAGACCAACACGTTTGCGTCGCTCGAGGCGCTTGCGCACGCGGTGGTGCGTCTGTGCTGTGTGCATTTTGGTGCGCAGCGCACCAAGGTATCGGTGGAGCAGCCAAAGGCCTTGTTACACGCGGCGGCGTCCGGTGTACAGCTTGCACGTGCGCGCGAGGACTTTGAGGACGATGCCGTTGTGGAGACGAGCGGTGCCGTGTCGCAATTGGGCGTGGAAGACATGGTGTTTGTCAAGGATTTGCGCTTGCACACGATCATTGGCGTGAATCCGTGGGAGCGCGAAGAGAAGCAGATTGTCGTGGTCAATTTGACAATTTACCCTGGTGCCAAGAAAGAAGGCGACGATGACAAGCCATCGTATCATTTGCGCACCCTTGTTCGAACACTCACACGGTACATTGAGACATCGGGCTTTAAAACGCTCGAAGCATTTGCCGTGGCCGTGGCGCGCGTGGCGCTGGAGAAATGCCACGTGAACAAGATCCGTGTCCGACTCGAAAAGCCCAGCGCCATCTTGTTTGCCGACGCGTCGGGCATGGAAGTGACGCGTGATCAACATTGGCTGCGCAAGGTCCTTGAGGAGGAACGCGTCGCAGGCCGTGCTGTCCACGCGCACGCGTCGTTGCTGACCAACCAGCAATCCGCCAAGGACATCCCGCCCGATTACGATCATACGTCGTACCTGGCCATCGGCACCAACATTGGTAATCGCGTCGAAAACATCTACGAAGCCCTCGAACGTCTGGAATCTCAAGCGCAATGCATCGTCACCGACACAAGCTTCTTGTACGAGACACCACCCATGTACTACACGGAACAGCCCGCGTTTCTGAATGCCGTGTGCAAGGTGGCGACGAAATTGGCCCCGCAGGACCTGCTCAAAGCACTCAAGGACATTGAGGCCACCATGGGACGCAAGGAAAGCTTCCGTAATGCGCCCAGACCCATTGATCTGGACATTCTCTTTTACGACAACCTGGTCATGGAAACAGAGACATTGACCATTCCACATGCAAGCATCCAGGAACGCGAATTCGTGCTCTATCCATTGTGCGACGTGGCCAAGGGCGTCGAACACCCTCGTTTGTACAAGACATGCGGCCAATTGCTGTCGCAGCTGCTCAAGGTCAAGGCAGAGTCCGACCAAGGGGTTGCCAAGATTGACAAGGTGGTGCCTTTGCGCAAAGACTTGCAGAAATGGGCCAAGCAGACGTACATCATGGGCATTTTGAATACGACCCCCGACAGTTTCTCGGATGGCGGCAGTTACGTGGACGTCGACGCCGCGTGCAAGGCCGCCAAGGCCATGGCCGACCAGGGCGCCGATCTCATCGACATTGGCGGCATGTCCACGCGCCCCGGCGCCGACGACACCTTTGACGAGGCCGAAGAAATCCGCCGTGTTGTCCCCGTCATTGAGCAATTGCGCGCCCAAGGTTTCGATCTGCCCATCTCCATCGACACGTTCCGCGCGTCCGTGGCCGAGGCCGCCCTGGCCGCTGGCGCAGACATGATCAACGACATCAGCGGCGGCACGCGCGACCCACGCATGCTCGAGGTCATGGCGCGCGCAAAGGTGCCCGTGTGCCTGATGCACATGCGCGGCGACGCAAAGACCATGATGAGCAAGGAAAACACAACGTATGCCGACAATGACGTCCTGACCGTCGTGGCACAGGATCTCTATGCCATCATGCAGCGCGCCATCGACGCCGGCGTCGCACGATGGAACATCATCCTCGACCCTGGCCTCGGCTTCGCAAAGACTGCCGCCCAGGATTTCGTCCTCCTGCGCCATCTCGATCAATTGGTCGCCGAAGACGCGCTCCTCGAAGGCTTCCCATTGCTCATGGGCCCATCGCGCAAGAAATTCATCGGAAAGACAACCGGCGTCGACAACCCGGACCAGCGCTCCTATGGCACCGCCGCGGCCGTCGCCGCTTCCATCGCAGGCAAGGCAAACATCCTGCGTGTCCACGACGTCAGACCCATGTGGGAGGTAGCACGCATTGCAGACGCCGTCTGGCGACCCCAGGACGACGCGGAAAAGAGCCAATGAAGTTCATTTTCCATCTTTTCATGACTTTTTGCCAAAAAAAAAAAAAGGGGTGCGCTTGCTGATCTTCATGCTTGCCCCCTCCCTCTTCCCCTTTTCTCATTCAATTCCCTCTTTCTCTTGTAAATACATGTATCTTGGCTCGTTTAATAAAAAAAAAAGTTACAAAAACGTAAACACATCGCATGAAAAAGCCTGTTTTCATAGCTGATAAAGCGAGGTTTCTGCAAAAGGCGCTCAGGGGCGCTGGCGGACAAAATTGCTTAACAATGGCAAGATTTCTCGGCGATCGGGTCATGCATGTCACAATTGTGCGTGCAAAAATCGATGTTTTGATCATTACTTTTTGCCATTTCGTCCCTAATGGGCACACCAGGTGATTAAAAACTTGTAGCTTTTGCTTTCCGTGTCCGTGCGAGACTTTCGGTCTATATTTGACAGCGTTCAAGTGCAGTGTCACCACTTGTCCTTTGCAAATGGGGACTTTTTTTTTGCGTCTTGATGCATTCTCGGCTGCTAGGGGCGCTTTTGTGCATCCATTAAACAGCCCATGTCGTGTGCCACGCAACAAATGCCGAGATTCATGGCCGTACCGGACGTGCACACTTGCAAAAAGAGCATTTTTCACATGTTTTGTGATCGTTTGACCAAAATGCCCAAGCAACAAAGATCATGCTCCTATTGAAGTGATTGTTTCAGACCCTCTCGTTCAAATAAGCCCACTCTCGCGGCACTGCGATGATTAGATGCCGAGCTACGACAATTTTCAAAATTGCGAATTTTCCAAGGGGTGCAGTCGAGGATGGGAAAAGGAAGCAATTTTAGGTCCTCAGATCGCCACGCCATTCAACCCCATGGTAGATGGCCACCATTTACCGACAATGACGCAATAAAAACACAGGATCCATGGACCGGGTGTCGCGTAAATCGCAAAAAGCTGCGATATTTCATCTCAAGGGAAATCAACAAGAATTGGTCGCAGAGCCTTGAAAGTTTTATCATCAGAAAGACCATGTCTCGATGCATACGTAGGCATGGGGTGATCAGTAAAAAAATTGAGTTTTTGGCACTTTTAACACGGTCCCAAAATCATTGATAATTTTCAACGCGTGAAAAAACTCGTCAGGCGTCGAGGTACACGCGTCTATTCCTAGTCAAATTCATACATCGGGAACGCTTCTTCGTTGTGGACGCGCCGGCGCGGCTCCATGAACGCGCTTTTCCCGTGCAATTTGCCGTTGAAATTTCATCGAAATAGCCATTGCTCGTCATCAAGCAGATCGAGCCCACTCTTTTTACATCCGTTTCGAAGTTTCTCCGTGCGCTGCATCTTGTGTGCAAGTTTGACGGCATTCTGGGAACCTGAGTTTTCAATTTTGGTTTTGGAGCTCGACCACGGCCTACTTTTGGCTTGCTCATGGGGCGCTCAAAATCACTTTTTGACAGCTGCAGGGCCTGTCCCATTTGTTTGTCGACCTGGTCAGAACACGTCAAGACGCGTTTCACGGCTCTGCATTGCCTGGTTGGCGAACATACACTGGATTTACTGTTAAAATAGCGTTTTATGGATCATCTCGTGCGGGACATGGCCAAAATGGTCCCCAATTTGCACAGTATCAGGGGAGGCTCCTTGAAGTGAGGCACTCTTAACTCAGGCGTCATGAGCCCGGCTGGATGCCGCAAACATGGACAAAATGACATGGCAGACTCCAGAAAGGTTGTCGGGCCGGCTCGGATTTTTTTCTTGGAATACGGACGCGGTCCAACACTTGTGTCTCCACACGGAAGAGGTCCGCAAACCCCACAGAGCGAGCGACGAGGGACCAATGGGGCCGGATGCCGCAGTAAATGGCGCCAGGATCTCCAACTTTTTTTTATTTTTTTGCCACGTGCTTTTGCAGCGTTTCCTTTTTGTTGTCAGAGGCCCACGTCGCCCTCCCTCTCCCCTTCTAGGAAGATGGGGGAGCTCATACAAAAAAAAAAAAAAAAGAAGCATGGCGCTTGTAAGATGGACTTTTTGCCCTTCTAGCACTCGTCTTGATTGTCTGGGCTGCGCAAGGCGTGGCCGCGGAGCAGCGGGGGGCACGGCGACCCATTTAAGGTGATTTTTCACAATGCCGCTCCCTCCTCCTTTCTTTTTTCGTTCTCTTTTTTTTTTTTTTTTTTTTTTTTTTGCTTTTTTTTTCGCGCTTTTTCGTCTTTCTTTATATTTTTTTCAACCCCTTGTAGTTTTTGTCTGTCCGCGGCCCGTTTCTCCTTTTCTCCCTGTTCAGAGTCTATTGTTGTCGACCATGTCGAAGACCTTGTTCTCCAAACGCCTCAGTAAAGAGCTTCGGGGTAATATACGCACAAACGCTGCCCGACGCCCGACGGCCACACTCACGCTCGTTTTTTTCCCTTGCCAGATCTCAATACCAACCCTCTCGAGGGCGTTTCTATCGAAGAGGCGGAAGACTTTAAGCGGTACGTGAAGAGGAAACCGAGAATAAGAGGGCAAACGGGGTTAAAAAAAGCGTGAAACCGCGAGAACCAAGCACGGAGCTAAGCTGTCTCACGCGCTCTTGTTTTTTTATTAGGTGGCGCCTGAGGGTACTTGGCGCGCCGGGGACTCTGTACGAGGTAAAAAAAAAAAATAATCGAAAGCTTGGGAGAGAACCACAAAAAGTGACAAGAAATGATCCGCTAAAAACGCCCGTCTTTTGTTTCCCAGGGTGAGCAATTTAGACTAGAGGTACAGAAACACACCCACACGCCGCACACGCGGTGAAGAGCCGCGCGCAAAAAGCACCCGCTCACACACATGCCTTTTTTTTTTTTAACCAGTTCCGCTTCACGCCATCCTACCCGCTCGAATCGCCAGAAGTCCTCTTTGTGCGGCCAGATATCCCCATCCATCCTCAGTAAGGACATTGGCGCAAAAAAAAAGGCGTTTCCGCAATGCTCATTTTTTTTTTTTTTTTTGCCTTTTTGCTTAGTGTACGTGATCGGATCAAGGGCGGCCACGTGCTTTTTATTCGAGTGTTTGTCTCATTTTTCCCTTTTTTTTTTTTCACTTGCCCAGGTGTACTCCAATGGCCACATTTGCCTGAATATCTTGTACAAAGACTGGTCGCCTGTCCAGACCGTGGCGCAGGTGTGCCTTTCGATCCAGTCCATGCTGTCCAGCTGCACAAAGAAGGAATTACCTCCCGACAATGATCTCTACGTCAAGAGTGCACAATCGTCGCCCAAAAAGACCGCGTGGGCTTTCCAGTAAAACCAAAAACACAAGGAAAAACGGACACGTCAAAAAAAAAACTCACTTTTTTTTTTTTTTTTTACGCGCAGTGATGACACGGTCTAATCCTCCTTGTTGTATCGTTTTTCCTCGTCTTTTCTCCGTGTCTTCCCCTGACTTCATCCTCGTTTGCGCCCCCCTCTTCTTCAGAGCATATCCCCCCTCCATTAAAACACAAAAACACAAAAATGCAGAAATCGTCGATATATTTTTTAATCAGTTGGCAGAGATGATGGTGCCGATTTGCAGTAACATGTTGAGCAGCTGGATGTGTTCGTCGGCACCGTGCACGAGTCGGATGTCCGTCTGGCCCACGAGTTGCGCAATCTGTGATTGCTGCAGCGTCGACAGTGTCATGCCCTCGTTCTTGGCAACGATCTCATTGAGCTACCAAAAGGAATCAAAAAGCGACGTGAGCAAACGAGCAGCCGGGTGACAATGCGTCATTGTTCTCTCTCTCTCTCTATCTCTTTTTTTTTTTTTTTTTTTTTTTTTTTTTTTTTTTTTTTTACCTGCGACATGATGAATTCCGCGCTGTAGCCCTCATTGATCAGCAATTGCGTCTCCGTCTTGATCACGTCCATCTCACCCATTTGCAGCGTCTCAATCAGCTTATGCATCACCGAGTCCGGCACCAGCTAGATCAAGAGAAAAAAAGGAGAGATGAGCCTCAAATGTATATGAATTGGCCCTGTCAATGGGCCCTTGGGCTACCCCCGGCTCGCGAAATCAGACTTACACCGGCCATGCGCAAAATCGTTTCCGAGGTGATGGGTTCGGCCTTGTGCAGATTGGCACCGCTTTGCAAATACGTAATCGCCTTGCGTAAATCACCATTGGACGCCTTGATCAGCGCTGGCAGAGCCTAAAAACAAAAAAGATCGTCATTAAACCTCTTGCTTTAGCGAAATAAAAGAACCATTTACGCCATTGCCAAGCTCCACGCCCTCCTTGTCAGCAATCATTTGCAGGCGATTCGTCAAATCTGCCAGCGGCAGCGATTTAAATCGAAATTTGGCGCAACGCGACGTGATCGGCTCGATAATTCTTTTAAAAAAATAGAGGAAGACGCGTGAGCATCCGTGCTAGTGCTTTTTTTTTTCGAGAAAAATGCGCTTACCGGCTGACATAATTGCAAATGATGCAGAAACGCGTGGTCTTTGAGTACGTTTCCATGGTGCGGCGCAGCGCCGATTGCGCGTCACGCGTCATTGAATCGGCTTCATCGAGAATGACAATCTTGTAAGCAGGGCACGGGTATTTGGGGTCACTATAATCAGAAAAACATAGAAAAAGGGGGATAAATGGCCACCATCAATACGCTTGCCACGACAATAGAGTGTCTTTTTGCGCGATTTACATGTCGCTGGTGGTCAGGGTGGAGCGGGCAAAGTTCTTGACCTTTTCGCGGACAATGCCGATGCCGCGTTCGTCAGATGCGTTCAATTCAAGCACGCGCGACTTGATCTGCTTGGGGCCAAACAGCTGGTGCGCGAGCGCGAGAATCGTCGACGTCTTACCAGTGCCTGGCGGGCCGTAGAAAAGCAAGTGGGGCAGCTAAAAACACGGGGAAAACAAGGGCACACAAGAGAAAACAATAAAAAATGGTGAATTTGCGCGTTTTCTCGAGCACTGTTGAGCCATATTACATTGTCCGAGTGCAGCGCCTTTCGAAGCACAGTGACAGCCTGCTCTTGCGAAGCAATGTCATCGATGGTCTTGGGTCGACTAGAGAAAAAGAAAAAAAAAAAAGGTAAGCAGCGCGTCGCAGCCTTTTGATCTCTTTTTTGACATACTATTTCTCGACCCAAGGTTTGTTCTTCTCCTTTTCAGCCGTCTTGGCCGTCGCGTTGCCGGACTGAGCATATGGCTGGAAAAAGTTGTTCATTTTGGAGGGGCAAAAAAGTGAAAAAGAAAAAGAAACACGTCTGCGGTCGCGCCTCTTGTTTTGTTTTCGGCTGCAAAAAGCGTGTTCACACTCCGGCAGCCTCGGATTGGGCGGAAAGGCGGGATGCCTTTTTTGGCAAGGAGCCATGCTCAGACACTCGCTTTTATAATAGAGCCGTTCTTTTTTTCCTCACGTTTCTTTCTCTCTTTTTCTTTTTTTTACCACCCTCTTTTTCCATAGCGTGACCATGTCGTACTTGTCTGCTGAAAAGGCCGAGTCCGAGCTGGCACAGAGCATCAAAAAGGCGACGAGCATTGAAGAGACGGCGCCAAAGCAGAAACACGTGCGAAGTAAGGCTGCGGATGACCTTGTTTCAACTTTTATTTTTTTGTGCAAAGCTGACCATCTTGTCCCCTTTTTGCAGAGTGCATCGTGTACACGTGGGACCACCGCACGTCGGCCATCATCTGGAACATCCTCAAAGTGCAGCCGATTCTGTCCGACGAGGTGCAAACGTTCAAATGTTTGATTACGGTGCACAAAATCATCAAGGACGGCCATCCCAATGTAAAACGAAGAAAAAAAAAAGAGACCGTGTTTCCCCTTGCTTTTGCCAAGACCCGCACCGGTCACTTTTTACCGCATGGACCACGTGTTTTATTCTAATTTTCCTCTTTTTTATTATTTTGTGTGTGTGTATATATGCATGAATAGGTCATCAAGGATGCATTGCGCGAGACGAGCTGGCTGGAGACGTGCGCGCGCAGCGTGACTGGCGACGGTGCACGCGGCTATGGCACGTTGATTCGCCAATATGTCGATCTGCTGCTGCATAAGCTTCATTACCACCGCGACCACCCTGAATTCAACGGCACTTTTGACTATGAGGAGTACATCAGCTTGAAAAACATCGACGATCCCAACGAGGGCTTTGAGACCATCAATGATCTCATGGTCCTGCAAGACCGCATCGATCGCTTCCAAAAAGTCGTGTTCCAGTCGTTCCGCTCGCATTCCAACAATGAATGCCGCATTGCGTCGCTCGTGCCCCTTGTCGAGGAGAGCTATGGTATCTACAAGTTTATCACCAACATGTTGCGCGCCATGCACAAGCGTAAGTTCGATTGGGGGAGGAAAAATGGAGGAAAAAGAGAAAAAAAAACGCCGCAATTGGCTGTCTTTTTTTGCTCATTTTGGCTCTTTCCCCCCTTGAAAAAAAATAGGCACGGACGCGATCGACGCATTGCAGCCGCTGCGCCAAAAGTACAACACGCAACACTACAACCTGCTCAAGTTTTACTACGAGTGTTCCAACTTGCGTTACTTGACGAGTCTTATCAAGGTGCCCAATTTGTCGCCGGACCCTCCATCGCTCATCGAGGCGTCGACGCCCAAGCTGCCCAAGCGGCCCGAGCCCGAGGTGCCCGCGATTGCCGCATCGCCGGAGCCCGTCATCGATTTTTGGTCCGAGCAGCAGGCCCAGCAGCAGCGCGATTATGAGGACCAGCAGAAAAAGCTCGCGCAGCAGCGTGCCGACGAACAGGAGCGCATGCGCCAGCTGCAGATGCAGCAGCAGCGCGACTTTGACGAGCAGCAACGCCTGCTTGCCGAGCGCGAACGCATGCAACAGGAGGAATTGCTGCGCCAGCAGATGCAAAACCAGCAGGTCGGCCGCATCAATGATTTGGAGCTGCAGCTCCTCAATTACCGCAACCAGCTCGAACGCGACCAGATGCTCCTCGAGCAGTACGACCAGGTAAAAAAATGGGCAAAAGAAAAAAAAAGGGAGAAAAAACGGATGGACTCAACGTTTTCTTTATTTATCAGCGCGTCAAAGCCCTGGAGCAGGAGCTCCGTTCCGTGCAAGAGAACGCGCAGCAGCGTGACGCGTCAAAGGACGAGCTCATCCGGTCGTTGCAGAGTAAACCACGCGCCAATGGCCTCCTTTTTCATGTTTAGCGTCGCTCACTCCTTTTTTTTATTTTTTTTTTAGGCGAGATCCAAATGTGGAAGAACAAGTATGAGGCCCTGGCCAAGCTGTACAGCCAGCTGCGCAAGGAACACATCGACCTGCTCAACAAGTACAAGCAGCTGCAAGTCAAGTCCAATGCCGCGCAAGAGGCGTCTGAGAAGCTCGAGCGCATGCAGGCCGACATGCGCGCCAAAAACACCGAGCTGGCCGATCTCATCCGCGAGCGCGACCGCGCACGCAACGAATTGGCACGCTTGCAAGGCGTAAGCTTTATTTTATATCGTCTAAAAGAAGCAAATGGAGCTCAATTGCTTTGTTTTTTCTTCTATAGAACCAACGCGACGACATGGACCGCCTGCGCCGCGAGCTGGACGACGCACGTAATGAGTTGCAGCGCATCGGCAAGTCCAAGGGCGACGAGGTCAGCAGCCTGCTCATGAAGTTCAACCGCGAAAAGGCCGAGCTCGAGGCCGCCCTCAATGAAAAGCAGGCCCTCATTGACGAGTTCCTCCAGCAATTGGAGGAACAACAGGGCGAGGCCGACCACATCCGACGCGTAAGGCGAGAGCCAGGGAGGAATTGGAAAAAAAAAACACGGACCCATTCTTACTTTTTTTCAATTTTCATCGATTTCTAGGAAAAAGACGAGGAGATTGCTGTGTTGCAAGCTGGCATGGACGAATGCCTGGCGCAATTGGCTGCCTTGCAGCAGGTACAACCTTGAAAAAAAAAGACGTGTCTTGATCGATTTTTCTCATTTTTCCCTCCAATTTTTATTCTCTCACCATTTTTAGAATGATCGCCAAGCGGATTTGCAAGAAGAATTGGAGCGTCTTGAGCTCCAGCAGACGGACAAGTTAAACCAGATCCTGGACAGCATTCTGAGCGTGTGCACGCAAAAGATCAACGATGGTGTGTACGAGCTTGACACGCCTGGGCAACACGGCAACGAGAATGCGACGCCGGAATTGACCCTGTCGATGATTGAGCGCGCGAGCATCTCGTCGGTCGAGTACATGAGTGCGTTCGCCAAGTTTTACGACGGCAGTCGCACGGGCGACCACACCAACACGATCACGACGGCATTAAATTTCGCGGATGCCATCACGGACGTGCTTTTGCACGCCAAGGGCATCACGCGCCTGGTGGTCGACGATGCCGACATGGACGAGATCACCGGGCTGGCCCGGCACAGTGCCGAAGCCACCATCATGTACTTTAGCAACTGCATGAGCACCTTTATGAACATGCAGCGCCGCGCACAGAGGCCCGAGATCGTTATCCAGGGCAACATGCGCGTTCAAGACGCACTCATGAAATTGTCCACGAAAACAGAGGATCTGATCCTGACCGGCAATACCGACATCAATCGCCTCACCGAGGACAAGGTCGGCGATCTCGTCGAGCAGGAAATGTCCAATGCCGCACGCGCCATCGAGGAGGCCACCGCCAAGATCCAGGCATTGCTCAATCGTGCTGCCAACAACACCGAATTCTCCGCCACCGATCTGCAGGTCCACGAACTCATTTTGAACTCGGTGCTTGCCCTCACCAACGCCATTGCCCACCTCATCAAATGCGCCACCGCGTCGCAGCAGGAAATCGTCGCCCAGGGCCGCGGCGCGTCGTCCAAGGCCGCCTTTTACAAAAAGCACAATCGCTGGACAGAGGGTCTTATCAGCGCCGCGAAGGCCGTCGCCATCGCCACCAACCTGCTCGTCGAGGCCGCAGACGGCGTCATCTCAAACTCAAAGACACACTCGCTCGAGCAATTGATCGTCGCCTCCAACGAGGTCTCGGCCGCAACCGCACAACTCGTCGCCGCCTCCCGCGTCAAATCCTCCTTCATGTCACGCACACAGGAAAACCTCGAACTCGCCGCAAAGGCCGTCAAGGACGCAGCCGCCGAACTCGTCAAACAGGTCCGCAGCCTCGTCGAAAAGAAATCAGACGAGCTCGCCATCGACTTTAACAAACTGTCCGTCCACGAATTCAAACGCGCAGAAATGGAACAGCAGGTCAAAATCATCAAACTCGACGCTGAGCTCGTCCAGGCACGCCGCATCCTCGCAGAAATGCGCAGATCCGCCTACCATTCAGGTAAAAAAAAAAAAAAAAAGTCATGCTTGACCCCAGAGACTCACCCCTCTTTTTTCTTCTTTCTTTTATTCGCCCTCTTGTAGAAGACACCGATTAGAACCTATCCCCCCCCCCACCTTCATCGCTCTTTTTTTTTTTCTCTCGCTCTTGTGCTTGTATCCTAGTTTTTTTTATTTTTTTTTGCTCGATTTCCCATCCCCCTCGGTTTCTCTTCTTTCTTTCCTCTTTCCCATTCCCCCTCCCCCTTTTGCCAGACCTTGAATAAAAAAGAATGCTCAATGACAAAGGATGCCATCAAAAAGGTCAAATCCATGCAAAATCACGCTTGCATAAATTTGGCATCTGCACAGCTAAAACGCGGAAATCTCGGGCTTCCTCGGCACATTTCGCGTCGCTTGGGACGCCGCACGTGTGGTGAACATTTGGAGCCATGCACGCGTCGCCTCGTCGAGAAATGACGCGCCGAAAACAGCGCGTCAGAGCCATCTACGCCTCCATTTCAAAACAGGCCCTGGCTGCCAGGAAACAACCACCACGCGATTCGTTGCGCCCCAGTGGAACCAAAAAATGGTGCCGCGGTCTGCACAATGTTGCTGCAACTCAACAAAAAAAAGTCATCAAACTGTAGTTTTCACATTTCATCGCACGCTTCGATCACGACGTAAGAAAAAGGCCTCAAATGGAACACAGAGGATGATCGCAAGGCGATCGACAAACCTGGTTCTTAGTTCAGGGCAGTTCAGGGTATTTGGACTATTGCAATTGATCAATAAACAAAAAAAAAAAAAAAAGGTTTAGAATGCCTTATTCTCAAAATCCGCCAGACGATCGCCCGAGAAAACTTGCCATCGTTAAAACCCGCTTATCCAGTAACCTCTGGTACAAATTCAAGGCCATTCGAAAAAAGTTTTCAACGAGAATATCAACAAAAAAAGTAAAAATCATCATTTTAGTGGTTGACCTCGGCAACAACGCCAATGATTAAAGCGCGGGATGTCTCAAATGAAAGAGCAACGTAAAGTGAGCTGAAAGTGCTTGCTTTTTCAAGACGATAAAGATGACCTCGCGGCGATCTATTTACTACAAGTGCATTTAATCTTTATTACAATGCGCAATGCAAAATTATTCTACTGTAATTGATCGCCCGAACAAGTTAACACATCCAAGGCATTGTATCAAGCTTCCATTATTTCGAAGAGGGAGCCATTTAGACAAATTGACTAGAAAGAGATCCACAATAGATCGTATTTACGATAATCTGGCTTTAACTCGGCAGCCAGGGCAATGTAGAACCCGCGAAACGCGCCTAAACGTGACATGATCAACTCGAAAATGACCGGGGCACGTTTTGCGTCTGTCAAAAATCCATTCTGAGCACCCTACGAGCAAATCAAATTTAGCCATGGCCGAGCTCCAAAACCAAAATTGAAAATTCAGGTCTCCAGAAGCGTGCCAAACTCACACACAAGAAAGCGTGCGTGGAGAAACGACGGAAAATGCCCCAAAAACGAACGATCGATCTACTCGTTGGCGAAAAATGCGTGATTTTCGATAAAATTTCAAGCGCGAATTGCACAGGGAAAACGCGGTCATATGTCTCCACTGACGCGTTCACTAGCATGAGACACGCCAGGTGTTTGGATTTGATCAAGAACAGCCGTGTGTAACTTGACGTCTGACGCGGTTTAGCACGCGTCGAAAATTATCTATGAGTTTCAAACCGTGTCAAAAGTACCAAAAAACCGCTTTATGTGTTGATCATCCATGTCCACGTACGCACCGAGCCAAGCTCTTTCTGGTGGTGCGTTTTTCTCAGAGAAAAAGGCACTTTTCGTTGACTTTGCCTTGAGTCGAAAAAAAAGACCCAAAACGCATTTTATGCGGAAACGAGCCAATGGACCACTGGTTTTTATGGTGTTTCTGTTAATGACATGAAGCGTGTTTACCATGGGTTGGATGGTGCGGCAACCCGAGGACCAAAGTTTCACTCTTTTCAAATCGTCGACTGCACCCCTTGGAAAATTTGCGATTTTCAAATGTGGTCATTGTGCACGATCAAGTGGTCGCAGCGCCGCGTGGGTGGGCTCGTTTGAACGAGAGGAGAGAGAGCTGCATATCCAATGAGTCAATGTCCTAGCAAGTTGTCATTTCGTCGACAAGTAACCAAAATACGACAAAAAGACGCGAATTGCGAATTTCTCAGCGAACACCGTTTTGGCACTGGTATTTGTGGCATCCGCGCGACGCGACCAGAGCCGTAATCTATCTAAATAAGAGCGATCATGCGGTTGACTCAAGTATGGCTAGATGAAAAAGAATAAACGTGCGAAAACACAATAATTCAAGATTGCTGGCGAAACGAAGATTCAATCACTGTCAAACTTGGACCATTAAACGTGCGAGAGCACTATTGCTGACCACCCTGCGGCGCGAGCCCTTCGAAAACGAGGCAAAGCGGCTGATTTTCTTGTCTTTGAGAGCGTCAGATTGCCTAGCTTATTCGTCCGCGGCTCGAGCGGGTGCCAGCTGTCAGGCAAAGGCCATGCATAGTACCAGACTTGGCGCTGGAGCTTTTTAAAACTGACAAAGCGTGAATTGACCCTCATTTTTCGTCATGATACCCCTTTTTGCTCGCTGTTGCTGTGTGACCTATTACAATTACACAAATAATGCGTCTACCCCTTCCCCTGCACAATCATTGTCTGGAAGCGCTTCACACACGTCGAGAATGGGGCAAATTCCGCGCCACATTGGCAACATCATGCCAACGAGAAAACGAAAAAGACAGGTGGAATGAGGTTTTTGTTTTTAATTCGATGCAAGGGGGTGGCTTTTTGATGGATCCAAAATTTAAGCATCGACCTTGCGAGGGCGACGGTGGCGGGCGTCGGCGTTGGCGGCCACGGGGTTGGTGACCTGGACGCCGGGCAAGTTCTCAAAGTTGAGGGCCTTGAGCAGATCCTTGGTGTCGGGGTCGATCTCGATGGCAGAGGTATCCAAGGCAGAGAACTCGGGGACATAGTTGTCACGGCGCTCACGCTCTTCTTCTTGCAACTTGAAGGAGATGCCACGGACGGGACCACGCGAGATACGGCGCATCAAGTGGGTGGTGAAACCAGCAATCTGGTTGCGGAGGCGCTTGGACGAGATGATCGCAACCTCATGGGCGATCTTCTTGTTGGTCTGGAAGTCGGTGCCGAGACGGGGGTAGCTGCAAGAGAACAAAAAACGAGGGGTCAGACGCCTTT
Organism: Gongronella sp. w5; assembly: GCA_001650995.1. Taxonomy (NCBI): domain Eukaryota; kingdom Fungi; phylum Mucoromycota; class Mucoromycetes; order Mucorales; family Cunninghamellaceae; genus Gongronella; species Gongronella sp. w5. The sequence goes on from KV441934.1 coordinate 71,065, forward strand.
TTTCTTTTGGACGCCAATTTGCGCTCGCAAAGAAAGCCTTACTATTTCTCAATCAAGACACGGGAGGCCTTCTTGACAGTCTTGGTTCTAACGCGACCCTGTGAAACGAGAAGGGAGGGAGGGAAAAAAGAAAAAGAGGTGAGCCATCCCATCTCATGCGAATCCATCCATCTTAAACAGGCCACGCCATCCATCCATCCATCCATCGCATCCATCCACAGTGTCATTGCATCCATTCTAGGACAATTGACCGTTGTGCGTGAATTTTTGAAATAGGACGGCGCACTGTTCGCTATACACCATGCTGACAGGGGAGACGTACCATATTGGAAGTTAAGTAAAAGAGGAAGAAGAAACAAAAAACAGCGGGGGGCGGACACCTCTTCCCTTTTCTGGCCCAGCCCAAAAATCGGCCTGCCGCCGGCCACCCGCCAAAAAAAAAAAAAAGCCTCTAGGCGGCCAGTTTTTGCGCTTTCATTGGCCCAATTGGTCCCCCCGCCCAATTCATGCTTGCCTGGATAAAAAAGGCACGCTTTGTGCATGATCCAATTGCACCGTGATTTGCCAAAGAAAGGACAACCAAAAGAGCACATGATCCACACGTTTTTTAGTCTTTCAGAATCTACAAATCTATCTAAAACCAATATAAAATTCTATCTTTTTTCTAATTGGGAAGCTGTTGCTTTTGCGCCAGGATCTGCTCCAAGACTTGCGCCACGCCATGGTTGACGTTGGTGTCAGTAAGGCGGTCTAATGGGTAATCAAATCAGTAAAAACAACCAAAAAGATAAAAAAAGACATACCTGCGACCTTTTTCACTTGATCCTCAGCATTGCCCATGGCAACGCCAATGCCTGTGAAAAAAAAAAGAGGGGGTCAAACTTTTTTTTTTTTTTGGTGGATTTTACCAGCAAATTGCAGCATTTGAATGTCATTGGGCATGTCGCCAAAAGCAATGACGTTGCTTGGCGCGATGTTTGCATCTGCGCAGATCTGTGCGAGTGTGGTGCCCTTGGAGACACCGGTGGCGGAGATCTCAATGAAAAAGGGGTTCGAGTACGTGAGGTGCAAGGCTTGTTGCCAGCTCGGGTCGGCAAAGACGCTGGATGCGAGGTGGTGGTGCAGCGTTTGGGCGTCCCATTCGGTGTGCAGGATGACCATCTTCTCGACGGGCGCGTGGATGAACTCATCGAGCGATTCCACGTTGTCGTACGGGTGATTCATGTTGTGCGGGCCGCGGAATTGCGCATAGCCCCGCTCGCACCGGAAACGCATCCCGCTTTCGACGCCAATGCATGCCTTGTCGCCCAGGGCCTCCTTGACCTTGGTCACAATGCTCAGCACGTGCTCGGGCGCAATGGCAAAACTCTTTTGGATCGCCTTTTGCTTGTGGTCCAGCACAATTGCTCCATTACAGCACAAAGCAATGGGGCGCTGCAAATCAACCAGGTCAAGCACGGGCAGCATCGCTCGAGGAGGGCCTAACGATAACATAAAAAAAAGGAATCAATACTTTTAATTTCTCTTTTTTTCCGCTTTTCCGCTTTTCGACTTTTTTTCTTTTTTTTTTACGGCCAGAGGCAAGGACAATTTGCACGCCAAGGCGCTCAAGGGCTTGCAAAACCTGAATGCTGCGCTGCGAAAGAGCAGCCCTGGCCAAAAATAAAAATAAAAAGGTTAGCAAGGGGGGGGGAAATTGGTCACTTGACAGCCGTTTTATAATACTAACTCGTTGTATTCACCTGACACCAAGGTGCCGTCGAGGTCTGAGGCGACCAAGGTGATATTGGTCAGGTCGAGTGTGTCCTTGTCGATGGCCATGGGCGGGAAAAACTTGGAATTGGAGCAAAAGAAGAAAAAAAGTTGAATGCGGAGACAATGAGCAAATGAGGGAAGAAAGGGGCGGGTTTCGGCTGCGGAGGCACAAAACAGGTCAAAAATAGGCAAAACGGGAACAGAAAAAAAAGCATTAGTTTCACGTCTTGGTTTGTTTTTCCACGCGGCTTTCTCTCGTTTCCCCCCCCC
>KV441934.1:77928-121957 GCA_001650995.1 Gongronella sp. w5
GAAAAAAAAAAAAAAAAAAAAAAAAAAAAAAAAAAGGCACGTCGATTGATTTTTTTTACGCGCAGGAATGAGACATTCACACAAGCCATTGCCCCATCGCCCACGCTCTTTGACTTCAAGGTCAAGGATCACAACAAGCTGCATCGTGCCGTCGACCTCGGTGAGACGCGCTTCAACATTTGGGATCTTGTCCAACCCAATTTCAGCTTTGATCAATGGATCCCCCTGTACCCCACCGGCTCTGGAGAAATTCACCTGCGCATTGACTATGAACCAGCACCTGAGCATCCAGACATGTAGTTTTATTTATTTCTCAAGCAACTAAACCCATTAAAACAGATGATATATCATTTTGAGTCCGAAAATACAATAATGAATACACAACGAAAATATCAACACATATCACAGATTCATTTGAGAGTGTCACGCATGTCGATATGTTGCGCACTTGACGCGTATGTCACTAAAATGGAGAAAATCTTGTCCCTTTTCGCCGGGCGCGTCCTCCGGATCTTGTTCATCGGACTCTGTATTTGTACTAGAGAATGACGAACACAAAACTCCAAACATGTCAAGTTTTTTCACTGTGCTGATTGGCTTACGTACTCAGTCCTGAGGGAATGCACTTTGCATGAACTCAGGGCTAAATCGACACTGTATACGCTAACTCGCCGAGATCTCAATGAGATCTCTCCAAACCACAAACACTTTTACCGCCTTTGGCTGCTGATTCATTTGAGGTGACTCGCGCATCGATACGTTGCGCCCCTGTCACGTGCGGTACAAAAATGGAAAAGATCTTACCCCTTTTTGCCGGGGGCGTCCTCCGGATCTTCATTGTCCGGTCCTAAATTTGAGCTGGAGGATGACGAACACAAAACGCCAACCATGTCAAGTTTTTTCAAAGATCAGATCACCCAGTACTAAGGAATTGCATTTTGTGTAAAATCAGGGCCAAATCAGGATCAAAACGATCTCTAAAGGCTAACTCGCCGAAAACTCGAAGCAATATCCCCAAACCACAAGCGCTTTTACCGCGTTTGCCCGCTGATTCTTCTGATATGTCTCACGTGTCGAGGCGGTCAGCCGTTGCCGCTGTACAAGACAAAATGGTGCTGATCGTACCCCCTGTACTGTACCTACAGTACAGTACGGTACGTACAGTATCATACCGGTATACTGTATCATATGGTCCGTTTACTTGATAAAATTTGAAGAAGAAATCGCACTTTATTGACCTTTTCTTTACTGTACCTACGACATTTTTTGATTTTTGGTTGTCGCAGTAGTGCGATTTTTTCGAGTTTTATTACTATGATCTACTGTACTAAAAGAGTGCTGCGACACAAAAGTAACACCACCATTCAATTCTAAATTAAATTTTACATCCAGGGCCAACGCGTTACATACGTACGTACACTTTCCAAGAGCCTTTTCTGGGGTCTAGCAACAACAAGAGACTAAAAAAAATTATGATATTTGCCAGCCAAGACTTTTTATTGCGCAAAAATTACGGATGCGCTCCCTGATGGGCCTACTTTTTTTTGGGCCGCCGCAAGCTTGCTTGGGTGCTACAGTATCATAAAATTTTAGATAATCATATGTAGGGCAGTCCTCCTCTCCTCCAGAGTTTTGTCACTGTGAACAAACATACTGTATACGTGTCGCATTTACGGACATGCAATGACAGATAACAACGGGCGTAAATATCTTGCGCGATTGACGCAAGCTAGGCTTATACCAGCATTCACAAGACAACTGGGCCCTGATTTCCCTATACCCATTAGCAAACGCGAGTACGCACGATACAAGCTGACGTACAAAATATACATGGAGGACCCTGCAGGTAAGCGCGTCTGGTGTAGCAATTTTTTTCTTTATTGATAACGTGTTAAGGGCAGCTTGAACTTGAACGACATGGCATACCCGTCCGTGCCTAACTACTGGTAATCTTCAAACGCCGGCCGCTCGGCATTGATCAAACACGCGTCTTTTTTTTTTTTGCATTTTTTTTCCTCTTTCCCTCCCGATTCCTACCGCTTCAGTTTGGTTAAGTCGAACAATTGAAAGACGCTATATAGCGTGCCATTGTCAGGCACATTTTTTTCACCGAAACGAGACACATGACTGGTTGGCGCGAGAGAGCCAGTTAAACAAGCACAATGAGACACGAATGAAGTTGCCAGGAGGCGTAAATTGATTGTCTTTGATCTTGATTTGCATGTCGTCAATGAATTGCACAATTTGGGTCTTTCCGGCATGAGTGATAAATGAGAGGCGGCTAGGACTGAGCTCAATGCCTTCTTTGACAAGTGTGACGGCCGCGCGTATGACTTGAGTACATGTTCAATGAATCAATCGCTTCCAGTCGTCAGCCTGGAGCTCCTTCAGATCGTTCCGCACAAACGCAAAGGATGCTTGCTCTGCCATTTTCGTGATTCGCTATATAACAGCTCTAATTTTGGCCGCATTTGCACAACTCACAGTGCCATGAAGTTAAACACCAACTGGCCCCAATCCGTGAGCAAGCAACTAGGCTGCTCTCCAGCGCCAATATATGCTAGATAAATGATTCGTAGTTGCCCGAAAAATAATGTTTTGCGCGCGACTCTCATTTTTCAGTGCATCGTAGGCCTGCATAACTCTGTTCCTGATGTGCCGAAAAGAATCGGAGCAGAGCCCGAAAATGCTAGCTTAAATCAAGCAGGGGGCCGCATCCCGTGATCTGCTACAATAAAGGAGAAAAAAGTTGCCCGGCTTGGCATTTTTGACACCCTTTATGTCTAATTGGCTCGCACATCGCACAATGCACCATCATCGTGGATCGACATTCTAGGTCTTCCACGCCAACTCTTCTATCTATTTCGCACGCATTTCTTTCGCCATCTTACTCTTCCATTTCTTTGCCTTTTACATGTGTTCATGTTTCGGAGTCGTTGCAGCCGTGTTAAAAGCAAAAATCAAGTCATTGCTGCCTGGCTTTTCACGCAAGCCATCTTCGACGCGCGTATCTTCCAACATGGATGAGAAGTGGCCCGCGTCCGCGGCGGCTTTTGAGGATCTGCGCTTGCCGTGGACGGCCGTACCGTCCGAGTCACCGTGGCTATACCGCTCCGGGTTCACGCCTCTGCCACCAGCATCATCCGCAGCCTCGCTTCCTGACGCGTGCTATAAATGCCCTGTTCAGGTCGAAATCTGCCGTGAATGCGCACCAATTCTCAAATAAAACAGTCAATTCAGTGCCAAGCACCATGCGAGCGCCCGCATGCGTGCGCTACAGCCGCCAATAAGCGTGCATGCTGGTCGTGCGTTATTTCTGTGGCTTTTTAAAACGTCATTTGAAGAGCATTCTCTTTTATTCTTTTTCTTTTTTTTTGACTGTGCAATAAACAAAAAGGATATCCAACGCGCGACGGCCCGGGTTTAAGATACGCCTTGCGAGCGCGGTCGGAGTGCGATTTGCAGAGAAAATGGAGGGGGGGGGATTTGAAGGTTTTGCCGCTTTGACTCGCTAAAAATCCGCCGCCCCAAAGTGACACTCTCTTTTGCCTCTTTCTTCCCATTACTTTTGCTATCGCTTTTTGTGCCACCCACCCTCACTCGTACACACCTCATGCCCGAGAGCGTACCCCAACCAGGTGAGTAGAGCGCAAAATTCGATGATAAAAAGGTGATAAACAACGCAAACTGACTTTTTTTTTCGTTTGACAGAGCGAGACACTTTGCACAAGTTGTCGAGTCTTCGCAACCGGCTGTCAGCATTCAAGCGAGACCGAACACGAGCGCTTGACCCCGAGAAACTCGAGGAATTCCGCCACGAAACGGTGGCAATTACAAAAGAGCTCGCAGATTTGCGCCAAGGTGTGCTTCTCAGCGACCAGCGCGCACCCAATCGATGCGACGACCTTCTCGATGAAGTGTGCCAGATGATCAGCTTGTGCTATCTGTCGCTCGGCAAGACCCGCGAAAGTAAGAGCGCGCAAAAAAGGACAAGGTCTTGTTGTTGCTCGCATCCGATGCTCATGTCGCGCGTTTTTCTTTCTTAGGCCCGGCTGTGTACGCTCAAGTCAATTCCATCTTAGTAAGCTCTCCTCTTGCACGAACACAGATCCGCCATGACACTCATTTTTATTATAGCATTGTTTCGAGCGACTCGAGGAATTCGGCATCTACGCGCAAGAATTTTTGGAGCCCTATGAGAAAATGTTGAACGACATAAAGATGATTCTGGAAATCGACGAGCGCCACCAGTCACTGTCGCCCTACATCATGCAGATCCTGTGGTACAAGTTCCATCAATGCGGTAAGACTCCTTTTGCTTTTGCCTTTTTGCCTCGCCGGCGCACTGACCTCTTTTCTTGATTGCCCCCTTAGAATCCATCTACAACAAGTTGCAGGCCACCATCCACCAAGTGTCGCCAGAGCTGTAAGCCATGGAGGGCAGAATTGGCCATTGGTCAATGCGCCTAATTCGCTGTTTTTTTTATTTTTTCTTCTTTTCTTTTGAGGCTGCCTATCCGCGACCAGTTGCTGCGAATCCGTCGTCAATTGCTCACAGTGGCGTGCCAAAGCGAATTTGACGGCGACGATCTCAAGCCGCTACAAGAGGAGCTGGACAGCATTGACAGCAAGCGTACGGACGGCAAGTTTTGCAGCAGCGACGGGTCTGTTCCAGCGGGGCAGGCCGTTGTGATCGATCTTTTGAGCCAGGTGTACGGGTTTGCGTACGATTTGATCATCGCCACGACACCAGACTATTCGCCCTACCTCCAGGGGATCCGCGACCGCCTGGTGGAGATCAAATGCCAGCTGGAGCGGCTCCAATTGACGCAAAAGTGGACAATGCGCCAGACCGACCTGTACAGCTACCAGCACCAGCTTCACGACATTGTCAAACTGCGGTATTCGGGCCCAGAGGACGAGGGCGATGGCAAACACGCGTGCGCGGAAATCGACACGGAAAAACTCGGCAAATTCGTCGACGAGCAAGGCAACGTGCCCCAGGGCCAGACATGCATCAATTTCCTTTTGCACAAGTGCTATCGCATGATCCTCATGCTGCTCATCGATAGCGTGCCCGTCAGCGAGGCCCTCACCCCCGTTTACAATCAATTGACCTCCGTCAGGCAATGCCTGCGCGCCGTCAAAAACACGGGCGCGCCCTGCTCCGATGACGAATTATATCCTTATCAAATGAAGCTGGCAAGCATCGAACAAATGCGAAAAAACGGCAACTTTTATGACGGCGACCACATCCCCGAAGGGCAGGCTCTTTGCGTCTCCGTCTTGGAAGAATGCTACCAATTGCTCGACGACCTGCGCGATAATGCGACGCCATCCACCTCCACCTCCAATGGCACCGCAAACACCGATGGTATCTAAAAAATCTCCTCCACTTCCCCCCTTTTTTTTTCCTTTTCTTTCTTATTTCGCATCATCCTATAAAAAATACACTGGTTTTGGCATTTAAAGAAAATGAAAAGCGAGAGTGGTGCAATCAACGCGCCAAAAGGGAGGCCGTCTGCGCAAAGCAAGTGAAAATGGGGTCGAATTCGGCCAATCAACGTTCGCGGTCGCTGAATTGGATGCCGACGAGTGGGGGAAAAAGAAGAACAGGTGAATGAAAAAAAGTAAACAATCAGCAGTAGCAACCCATTTTGTCTCTTGCTCTTCTCTTTTCACGGCTGTAGTGTTTGCATAGATGGACTTTACAGATATACAGCAGGATACTGGCCGCTATTTACAAGAATATATTCAAAGTATGTGACTTTGGCCTTGAAAAGAGCCGCTGATGACGCCTCAACAACGTGAAAAACGCCCGTCTTGCTCTCTTTATGCCTGTTTTTGCCTTGCTGACTAACCCTTTTACTTTTGACGCCTATTTTTTCTTGCCTTTTCTCTGTTTTTGTCTTTTTTTCCCCTTGCTCTTTGTAGGTTTAGATAATCTTCCGAGCGAGATCCACTACCACTGGGCCGAAATTCAGAACCGGGATGAACAAGGGAAAAGTATGTTTTTGCTTTGGTTTGGGTGGGGAGGGGGTCATTGTAAACAAATCGGGGGCCCCATGGAGCCGAATTGCTCATTTGACACCAACCCTATTTTTTTTTTTTTTTTAGATCTCGAGAGGCGCATCCAGACAGGGCAGCATGACCTGATGAAGATTCACCGCCAATGGTTCCAGCAGGACCAGGAAAAACGCGAAAAATACGCCAAACATGAGCCAAATCTGATCCGGCGCATCCAGCGTGATTATGACAAGCTCGAGGACCTCGCCGCTGAGCGCATCCAATTGGCAGAAAACGCGCTGCATCTGGTATGTTGCATTTTAGCGATGCAATGGCACGCAATGACTCAATTTCCCCCCTTTTTCGTGCATTGTATAGATGGACAGGCACATCAAGCGCCTAGGCACCGACTTGGCACAGCTGGATCAGGCACACCCGGAGCTGAGGCCGTCGCAAGAAATCATTGCGCCACCCACAACAAGTAATGGGATCACACGTCGTGTTTTTTTTTTAAAAAAAAAAGAGGAGAAAATGCGCTTCTGACCTCGTTTTGCAATTAGATGGCCTGGACGAGCTGCCTGACGAGGAAGAAGAGGAGGACGTCGAGGCGTACTTTAACATGATGCAACGGCAAAAGAAGCGCAAGAAGAAAGAGGTGCAAGAAGGTGTCGAAGATGGCGCCGAGGAGCCGCTGTATTGTTATTGTCGACAGGTGTCCTATGGCGAAATGGTCGGCTGCGACGGCGAGGTAACGAACAAGGACCACGCGAGTGCGCGCTTGCCTGCGCACCAAATCCGCATACAATGGCTCATTTTCTTTCTTTTTCTTTTTCTTTTTTTTTTTTTATGCAGAATTGCCCTTACGAATGGTTCCACATGGACTGCACGGGCCTGACAGCGCCACCCAAGGGTGCTTGGTTCTGTGATGAATGTAAGCAGTGTTACAAACGACACAAAAAAAAAAATGAAAAAAAAAATCAGTCGCGTCGCGTGATCGCCTTTATGCATGCATTTTTGATGCGTCTTTTGCCGCGCAATGGGGAACTGACATCGTACTTTTATCAATTGCTAGGCTCCCAAGAAGGCAATCGCAAAATGAAAAAGATGAAGCGCAAGAAAGATGGTCTATAACTGGGCTCTTTGGCGCGCTTTTCTTGTCTCTCTCGCCATATCATTCTCATTGTCATCTGCATTTTGTGAATATCACTTGTCTCCCCTTTCCACTTGCCAATTGGTCGTTACCCATCTTTTTCATGCCAGTCGCCCCGCCCACCCCATGCTTTTCGTGTACATAGACTCTTTTTTTTCTTTCTTTTGCATTGGATCCCATATTTCCTTGCACCCATCCACCCATTGTACTATTTTCTTTTGATAAACAAACTTTGTTCGGGAAAAACCAGCACACAGGGGTCCTGTATTTTTTACACGCTGGCCTTTTGTCGGAATAATTTGGCGTCTTTGCAATTCTGACCACCCGAGGTGCCCAGCCTCCCCGCGCACGGTGCCCTCGGTGCGCTCAATTTTTCTCCAAACACGCCATTAGTCTATTTTTTTCATTGGCAGCGTTTGAGAATCCACGCGGATTGCAATCTATTTCTGTCGATATTCTTTTTTTATTTTTTTTTTCCTTTCTTTTGCTTCATTCGAGTCTTTCATTGTGTAACCATGCGCGTCTCAGTCACTCTCGGCGCTCTTTGTGTCGCGCTGCTCGTGGTGGTTCCATCTGTGCATGCTGCGGACGGACTTGGTATGTGTCAATCTGCCGTTTGCGGTCTTTTCGCGTAAAATCTCACCTCGTTTGAATCACTCTTTTCTTTTGATAGATGTTTACCATGACTATGATGATGGTATGTGCGCGTAGAAATAACATATACGGCGCATCCACTTGCTAATTCGTTCTTTTTTATATCTTTATCGTTTTCCGCAGTCCGCGGCGTTGTTGGTGCTGCCGAAATGGATCTGGATGAAGATGATGAGCTGAACGGCATCATCCGTGCGACGAGCAACAAGAGCAAGGGCAAGGGCAAGAGCAAGAACAAGGAGGCCAATGCCAGTCCTAATGCCAATGTCAATGCAAACGACCAAGACAATGTCGCGGCCGCCGCGTCTGAGGAAGAGGACGAGGAAGGCGGACTGGGAATGGACGAAGGTCGCGTCGAGATTGACGAGAGGGACTTTAAAAAGGGCCACGACGTCGAAGGTCGCGTCGATGTCGAGCGTAACGTCGACCCGGCCGTCGTCGACAAGGAAAAGCGCAAGACGCTCAAGAATCTGAGCACACCCGTAAGCCAACTACATGGTTTGACAGATGGGCACGGAGGCCAATTGAATTTTTTTTCGTTTCCTTAGGACGTGAGCGTGCCAACGGCGCTCCCCAATGTCAAGGTGGGCAATGCCACGTCGTTGCCCGTCTCAACACGCGTCACAATGACGTACAACCCAGCGCAGACGGACCGCGCGTTCCCCGTGCCATCCGCGCGTGTGCGCAACAAAAAGCCAAATGACGCGTTCGCCATGACAGCACCCATCATGCCCATTCTGGGCATTTCCATGCTCTTGTTGGTCATGCATTAAAAAAGATTTTCTACAAATAATAAAAAAAACATTGCAAGTTGAATCGGAAAAAGCAGTGCATGCGGTCATAAGTGACGAGACGAGTGACAAATGGTCTGAAACAAGCTTGAAAAAGAAAACATTGTTTTGAAAACATGCAAACAAGTCGATTTTGCTGCGCTTTTTCCGTGTTAGCATTGCCCAACACACCGGCATCCATCTCACTTCGCCAGCGTTCAAAGAAAAAAAATTGAATAACGGCGCAATTAATATCGGAGAGCAACTTGTAAGGATATAATGTAAACCCGCCAGTCAGGCTTGAAAATGATTTAATCGCGCCCCAAAATGAAAAGACAAGCTAGAATAACCGAGTAAGACTCTACTGGAATTGATTGCAACTCATGGAGGGCGCCATAAGCTAAATCAAACTTTAGTGACTGCAAGCTCTCCATCCAAAAAAAAAAGAAAAATATGGGTCTGCAGAATCGTGCCAAACTTACAAGAGAATGTGCTATGAAAAATGGCAAAAAAAAAAAAAGATCGGTATCGACCTGCTGGTTGACGCGTAATAGGCTATTTTTTTTATATTTAACTTCAAGCGCGACTTGCTCGGGTAAAACGCGCTCATAGAGCTCCGTCAACCGTCCACTAGCAAGAGGGAAACTAGGTACATGAATTTGATTAGGAACAAGCGCGTGTCACTCGATGTCTGACGCGGCTTCACACGCGTCAAAGTTGACCTGCACATTGGCCGTTCGTGTCAATTTCGCCTGCAACTCGATTTTTGTAGTGATCATCGGGATCCACGTACGCGGCAAACTGTGCTCCTTCTGGTGATCTCTGTTTTGTGCCAATATGGCCGGTTTTCGTCGACTTGTCCTTGAGACAAAACAAAAAGAGACATATTTTACGAAAAAAAAAACTAGTCGATGCGTCCCATAGATCTCGGTTAAATTCGAGCCTGATGACCTTCACATGAATTAAAAGTATTATGCAAAATTTGATCTCTCAATTTCCACTCGAAAGCAAGTTGCAGTCAAAAAAAATCGAAAACAAGTGTCAAAAAAGCCATTAAAAATATCGCTGGCATTCTCATTATCTCAATGGTGCGTTCATAAATAAATGTACCCTGAAAAGAGCCTTTTTAAAATACAAAAACGGACAAAAAAATCTATGACTCTAGTCGTCCTATTATGAGCGTGTAAAAAAAAAAAAAGTAGTTAATTTGGACCGAATTTGAGTTGGATGACGCGCTTTTAAATTTTACCCATTCGTCCTCGGCGACGTCTTCGTGGTCGTCGCCAGCCTTGGCTTCCATTTTTTTGCGTTGCTCCTCTTCCAAATCGACGTCCTTGGCATTGGCAAACATGCGGCGCATGGAATTCTCACGCTGCTCATCCAAGCTGACCTGCTGTCGCCCCTTTTCAAACTTGGACTTGGCACGCGCAGCACTCGCAGGGGGTGGCGCTTCAGACACTAAAGAAATCAAAATAAAATAAATGAGCAAAATGCACAATGCAGGCTCGTGATTTTCTTCCTACAGGGAGTCATGCCCTCAGGTTGCAAGGAGATGCGATTAAGCGGCGTGTCGTCACCCTTGCACCAGGCCGCGGCATCCAATGCCGGTGTCGTGGTGTCGAGCGTCGGCACAAAAATGTCATCTTGGAAGAATTCAGGCTAAAAAAAAAACACAAGTTTGAGCATCCATTGATGTTCTTTTCTCGTTTTAACTTACGCGAGCGCGGGGGATGCGAGCGCCAACAAGTTCAATGGCATTGGGCGTGAGACGGTAATACTTTTGCAGCTCGACTTCCTTGATATCGGCCATTTGCTTGGGCAAAAACGCAAAACCCTGCTGCAACGAGCCAAACTCGAGCTTGGTCAATGGTGTCAGAGCCTTGCTGCTGCCATCCACGGCAAAGGCATGGATGATGCGGTCGCCCTTTTTTTGTGGATTAAAAAAAATAATAATAAAAATTAGAACGATACAGACTTTTTTTTTTTTTTTTTTTTTTTTTTTTTTTTTTTTTTTTCCTTTTTTTTTTTTTTTTGCTTTTTTGCTTTTTTGCCTTTTTGTCTTTTTTCAATTTTATGACTTACCCTGCCGCAAACGTAGAGGATCTGGCAATCACGATCAACGTGGATATCCATGACGCCGGGGGACATTTCCATGAGATGTTTTGCAATGGGTTTGTCCAGATTGGTTGCGTCAAAGAGAAGGATCTCGCGGTAGCAGCCGATGCCAAAGCCGACGCTGACAATGTATGTGTCGTCGACCCAGGCGAGGCGGCTGGGTCGCACGAGGGCGTGGGCGGCGCCCTTTTGCAACAATTGACCGGTCCTTGCATCGATGACGCGCAATTTCTTGTCTTTGCTGACGGTGGCCAAGGCCTTGCCATTGGGGCTCCAAGCCATGCTTAAGATCGTATCTGCGCCGTCGGCATGCGCGTCGCGTAGTGTGAACGCGACGGACGCGTCGCTCACGTTCCAGACGCGAATGGTCGGTTTGCCGAGGTCGTGGGACGCCGACGCGAGAATATTGCGTGCCGACGGGTGGTACGCGAGAATGGCGACCTTGTCCATGGCGGAATCGTGCAATTCTGCAAAAGGAGCGAGCGCGGCAAGCGATTTAACACGCTCTTCGTCGTCCTTGTCATCCGATTGGGCGTCGTGCGCAGGAATTCGATAAAGCCGGAGTTTGCTGTCAATGGAGACCGTGGTAAGCACATCGTCATCAAACGGATCAAACACAAAAAACGCAATGTCCGAGCCTGTGGCAATGGCGGGCAAGTGTGCAGGTAATCTGCCAGGCTTGGCAGTCGACACCACGCCAACACGCCCACCAGGCCCACTCAATGGTACAGCAACCCAACGTTCATTCGCTTGCACGAGAATCACAGACGCGCCTTTGCTCGCATCAAGCTCCTTGAGATCTGTAAAATGAGTCGAAGGGTGATATCCCTTGGTCGCAAGATACTTGAACACAGACGCGTGCGGCGTCCCGTAAACAACTGGAACAGCTGGCTTTTTGCTCAATTCCTTGACTGGTTCCTTTTCTTCCTTTTCACGCGTCGCCTTGGGCTCTTCAGCCTTGATGGGTTCGACAGACGCCTGGACAGGCTCGGAAGGCGCAGGCTTTGGTGATGCAAACTTTTGATTGCCTGTAACATCGGTCAATGCGTCTGCTGTCGCTGCCACTGGCGCAGGTGATGCCGGCGCAGGAGCTGGAATAGTCGCGGTCGGAGGCGCATCGCGTGTCGCGGTCGTTGTGGTCGTGGTTGTTGCAACAGCAGTAGCGGCTGCAGGCAAAGACGCAGGCGCAGCCGAACTAGTGGACGAATTGACAGGTTTCTTTTTGATTTGATCGCGTTTCTTGGGATCCAGTGGCACCTTGGCAACAGACCCAGTCTTGCCATTAAGCCATTCCTCACTCGTCAGAGCAGGAACTATTGAAAATCCGTCAATCTCACTTTTTTTTTCTTTTTTGTCATGTGTGTGTCAACCTACTTTGGCCATTGGTGTCTGGGTACAATTCAGCATGGAAATCAAGGTATTGCTGTTTTTAAAAAAAAAGGTTAGAAAACAAAGCACTCTTATTTTTTTTTCACAAAATCGAACCTCACAAAATCGAACCTTTCGAGGGACATTTGTATGAGATGGGGATGACACCATTGGGTGTGAGCGCGAATAGACGCGCAATTTCCGTGTGCATGACGTCGAGGGCGGTCTTTGGCAACAGTGCAGCGCCAAGAACCGAGGTGCTTGTGCCGCAGGCCATATTTTCGGCCACGGTCGGGTTTGTAAATGTCGCGTCGAATTGCAGGGCACGAATCGTGGCGTCGCCACGGCTGACCAAGTACATTGTCTCAGTGTCCTGGTCGTACAGCGGGAGGAGCGTGCCGGACGACGTGTCCAGATGGTTCATGACCACGGGCTGTGCCATGTTGCGGCTATCCCACACGCAATATTGCCGGCTTCGCATCTTGTTCATCCCCACAGAGAACAGGTGCGGCGTCTCGCCCAACCACGCCACACGCGATCCCTTGATGGCTTCGTGACCTTTGCCCGACTAGAAAAAGAAAATGCAAAAAAAAAAAAAAAAATGCAAAAATCAGTCAAATTGGCCCAATTTAACGCGTCTCACTCTTTTTTTTCTTCTTTTCTTTTTATACGCACTTGAACAAGCTGATCGGTAGCGCGTGGATCCCATATTTGCACGGTGCCCTGACCTGACGTGGCAATGCGATCACCTTGGCCACTCCAGGCAAAGCTGTGAAAGGCGCCATCCAGAGCCAATGCGCGTGTTTGTTTGTCGACATCCCAGATGGCCACCTGCTTGCCATCGTTCCCCAAGGATCCTAGGATCTAAAAATAAAAAAAATGCAAGGATCAGCCATAAGGGATGCTTTGTTTGTCGTTTTTTGGGCCAATTGACGCTTTACATGATCCGCCCCCGGGTGGAATCGCAGCTGGGCTGCATAGCGCGACGAACAAGCAAGCGTGGAAGCGCACGTGGGCTGCAGATCGTCCTGCTGCAGCCGCCAAAGCTTCACCTGTATAAATAAAAGATAAAAAAAGGAGAAATGACAAGATTTGTTGGTGAACAGTCGCATCTAACAATGACACAATGAACACAATAGTCCGTACGGTGGCATCCTCTGCTGCAGTGGCAAGCAATTGGTCGTCAAACGGCGAGAAAGTCCAGTCGGAAAGCGCAGCTGGGTGTGCATGAAAGACAACCGCTTGGCTGGCACAGCCCTTGCCAAAGGCATTGATGGGCAGCAGACCCAGGGACCCTGAGCCTACATTTGCGACATATAAAAAATAAAAGTAAGCAACCCCTATCGGCAGGGAAAAAAAAAAAAAAAGGGGAGGGGCTTTTTTTTACCTGTCCATTTGATCGCAAGGCACGTGCTGCTGGCGGCAAGCCCTTGCGCTACATCAGACGCTTTCTCGGCAGGCACATCCGCGTACCAGAGCTGCAAAGCGCAAAAAAAAATAAGCACCGTGCTAGCCAAAAACGCGTTTTAAAAGCTATACCTCCTTTTTTCCGAGCGTGCCCACGGCGTTTCGATATTTGTTCACTTGTTGGAAGCGTCGACTCATCTCTATAAGCGTGTCGGCAAAGTAAAAGAGTGCAAAAAAGAGAAGAGGGAGATGCCCAAAATTGGCAACTCGCTTTTTTTTATGTTTTCAAGAGCAGATTTCAGGCCCTTTTTTTTTTCTTTTCTTTCTTTCTTTTTGATTACCTGCATACACACATACACACCAGCCCTATGGCCACTTCATCCCTACCTTCAAAGACAGGTCTTGGCACCCTTGTGTCTAAAAGCACCATTTTAGGCATGCTTGGCATTACGACGCTTGGCACAGCAACACTCTTTGGGTAAAAAAGACCGCTCTTTCTTTGCTGCTAAGCTCACTTTTTTTTTAAACAAGACGGTCGCCAGCCAGCCAATATTACATGGCCGGGTCTGCGATTTCAGCCGCTGCATTTTTTGGTAAGGAGGGAAAAAAAAAGGCGCAACAAGAAAGAAAATGAAGAAAAATAGGAATTTCAGGCGCAAGGGTGGAGAAAGAAAGGCGCAGATGGATAGAATAGGAGACGAGGAAAAGCTCACGCACACTCAATTCCAACCTAGGCGTGCACAAATGGATGGTGCAAGAGGATCGACTGCCTGCGCTACTTTTTCAAACAACGGCATCCCATGGCAACACGCCCATGCAGCACCTCAGGTTATTGAACAATGCTCCTCCATCCATGTCCATTCACTCGTCCAATCCCATGTTCGTCCACCACCACACATCTGCCTCCTAACAATACCTGGCCAAGCTCACACTCGCATACCCCCCTCGCCCCGCCTCCCCTCGCCCCTTTTTTATATTTCTTTGTCATGTTTTTCTTTTTCAAGCCTTCATACCTTTCTTTGTTGTAGTAAATACCAAAAATACAAATGAAAAAAATAAATTGCAGCTTCACATCATCACGTTCTCGCTTTCCCGCGCGTGAAAAAAGGGAACGCTTCATTGGGAATGGACGAGCTCACGGATTCCGATCTCATCGGAACCTAAAAATGTCTTAAAATGACCCGCATCATCAATTACCCTTTGGCGTGGCCCCTGAGACCCTCAGAGAAAAAAAAGTGTCGCACCCGTCAGCCTTTTCTGTTTCATGGACACACCGCGCTCCACAGCATGAAACACTTGGGGGTCCCCCCTTTTTGTTTTCCCTTGGCCATGCCGTCATCTGACGATGAGATCCGCGCTTCCTGATCGCCCTTTTCTATCGTCAACCAACCTTGTAAAGCACATTTGTTGAGTGACATGGCGCGAAATCACATCTCCAGAGCCTATGTAGCGCCCGATTTGGAATTCATTTTGCTTTCATTGTTGTTTTCCAGCGCTTAAAAAGGCGCGTGCGTGGCGTGAAAATACCTGATCTGCAGCGAAACATCCTAAAATTCTAAAAAAGAGAGGCACAATGACGACGATGATGCTCTTTTTCTGCTTTACAAACCGGAATCGGCACCGCAATCAGCTGGTCAGTGCTCGATCGCGTGTGGATTTAAAAAAAAAGTCATGATTACAGAAATGTGTCATCGACGACGAGCAAAACAGAAAAAAAATGGTGATTTTGACTGTGCACACGTCTTTTTGCAGCGTTTTGATCCCGTGGAACCAATCCGCGCTATCTTAAGAACGAAAATATTCTAACTGCTGCAGACTGGGAAGGAATAAAAAGTGTAACCAAACTTCTAAAAAGCACCAAATCGCGATTGTAATGCTACAGCGACCGGATTTCTGTCAAAACTTGCACCACTGGAATCATTGAGATCGCGGCATCTTTGCCTCGATTCTCTAATGTTCCCAGTTTGGGGTCATTGGGACAAGCAGATCAGAGAGGATCCATTTAAATGATCAATTTGGAATAAATCAACTTGCACTCGCCATCAATGCGCTGTGAAGCTTCAAAACACGTCTTGACCTGAAATAGTAAACTCGACACATCGGGCGGGACACTTTTTAAATGTCATAAAAAGTGCTTTTAGCATGCAACACGTCATTCAAGTTTTACACGTGGCGAGGCTCCCAAACCAAAACTGCAGAAATGGGTTCTCAGAATCGCGTCAAGCTTACAGAGATGATGCATGGCCTGGAGAAACCCACGAATTTCGCAAAAAAGTGGGCGATCCATTAGCTCCTTGACGAACAATTCGTGATTTTCGATTAAATTTCAACAGCGAATTGCACAGTAAAACGCGTCCATAGCCTTGCACTGATGCGCTCATCAGTAGGAGGTGCTCCAGATGCTTGGATTTAATTAGTAACAGGAGCGCGTCACACGAGTTCTGACGCGGTTTATCACGCGTCGAAAAGTAAAGATGATTTTGAAACCGTGTCAAATCTGCCAAAAGTCGCTTTTTTCATTGATCATTGATGTACACAGACGCAGTAAGTCATGCTCTTTTTGTCAATTCTTGAGCCAGGTTGCTGCGGCGATTCCTCATCGACTCCACTATGCACCGAAAATATCGAATCAAATGCGTTTTGCGCCAAAACCAGTCAATGGGCCCCCAGGTGTTATTCCATTTCCGTCGGTGGAAGTGGCATGTTTACCATGTGTGTGAATGATACAGTGATCCGAGGACCTAAACACTTTTCAAAATCCACGATGGATCCCCTTGGAAAATTCAGCACTTTTCGGTGTGTGTATACTTGGCTTTTCATGATAAGCGAATGATACTCAAGGCCAGCTACGTACGGCACCGAGCAAGAAGATACCAATGGTTCGCAATGCATTCCTCAATTGTAACATGACATCGTTGTTTTTAATGCATCGCGGCTAACGGCACAATTTATCCCTTGACAGAGCACAAATGAACCATTGGATGACTTGCAATGTATGGAAATGAAAGTTTGGACTGCGGTGCGACGCGTGTTCTTGGAACACTTGGCGCGCCAAAAGTCCGACAACTGAAAATTGGTGCAGCGCGGCCCAAAACACGCGTCATCCATGATCAATAATGATGAACATCGAGAAAATAAACATCAAATAAAGCGAGACAAAAGGAAAAGTATTATTAAATTCTTTGATGACCGCGTTGCCGAAATGAAGGATGATTCTTTTATGGCAAAAAGAAAAAAAAAAGAGCATAAACAAGATCGCCATTTTCATTGGCTCACAGCGCGACGACTATTTTTGTTTACCTGCCCTTTTTTTTTTATCTTGGCGCTTGGATGGTTTCTGGGCCATTGCCCTTTAGTTTTCCGAGCTTGTTTGTGCGTGTAAGACTCATGCGCTGTGAGTTATCTGCGCGGTGCTTTGGTTGCTTATATTTTTATTTCCCATTTCCTTTTCTTTCTTTTTGTGTGTTTATCATGACGTTTCCGTCCGATCCAGAGTCACTTGGTGCGCGTGACGCGCGCGATGGCAGCGCCGAGATTGACATGAAGGCTTCTTCCCATGCGGTCTCTGATGACGACGTCGATTTGGCCCTTTTGGGCGACTACAACAACGAAAAATCGCCCGATGTCGCGATTCCCGAGTTGAGCGAGACGGAGGCCAAGGTGACCGACCCCATTGATGCCAGGGACGAGACCCTGATTGCCCTGGAAGTCGATGCTATGCGCGCAGCCACGCCTGACGCGTCTGTCACACCCGGCGAGCAAGCCGAATCTATGGATGTGGACCACGACATCCAAAAAGAGGCGACGACATCTGCGCTGGAAGTGGAATTAAGGGTCGAAGAAAAGAACGATGAAAAGGAGGAGCCATCAGTGGCCAGTGGCATGAAAAAGGTGATGGCGATCGCGGAAGACAGTGAAATGGACGATGACGCCGAGTTCCATGACGCCAATTCCAATGAGAATGCCATTGCGAATGACATTGACAAGAAGGAAGCCGCTGACGACGGGGAAAAGGCCACCAATGCGAAAAAGAAAGAGAACGATTCTGAACACAGCGAATTTGAAGCGGAAGCGGAGCCGGATGAAGACGAATCGGACGATGGCCAACGCGACAAGGATGACGCGTCGCGCCGCTCGCATCGCCTCCTCTCGCGTGACAGCAAGAGCCCCTCCACCATCAGTCGCAAACCACGCTCCGTGCCCAGGTCCTCAAAGTACGTTTCAGACTCGGACAGCGGCGACATGGTCAATTTCAACAAGAACCGCCACAACGACAATACCGACGACGATTCAGACGCGTCTGACTCGCCTGTGCCCTCAAAACGCAGAGCCTCCACGACAACGTCTCGTAAGAAACGTGGCTCCACCTCATCCCCCGCCAAGAATGTCCGCACATACAAGCGCCGGCGCGCAGGGAGCACCGACAATGCCCGTGGCAAGCAAAAGCAAAAATCACCCGTCAGGGTCGAAATCAGCGATCATGACGACGACGATGATGACGATGATACCGACAAGTTTGAGGTCGAAGGTATCATTCAGCACCGCATGTACCGCGTGAGTTCATGAAATGGAAAGAAAGAGAAAAAGAAAGAGAAAAAAAAAGGCGCGTCTCACGCGGCGTCTCACGCGGCTTTTTCTTTTCTAGGGCCATGTCACGCGCTATTTGGTCAAGTGGAAGGGCTACGACGCAGAAGAGAGCACCTGGGAGCCTGCCAAGGTGCTGCAAGAGTAAGAAACTTAACCAAGAATGATCATCCACCTGAGGCTCAACTCTTCCTTTTTTTTCTTATTTCACAGAGACAGCCCTGACGTCGTGACGAAATACTGGGACACGCTGCCCAAGGACGAGCCGCGCCCGCGCAATCTACCCGTGGCGACGCTGGACCGCAGCTCACCAGTGCCCGCTGCCACCGTGGATGATGACGACGATGATGACGACGATTTTGACATGAACGTGCGCAAAACTTCCAAGAGCGATAAGCATTTTGACCCGGATGAATACGGCGACGACGACGACAATGACCAATTCGCCGTCGGTGGCAGCTACACGGCCCGCAACACCTTTTACAACCTCGCCAAGACCAACAGGATATCGCACAAGGACCTGATCACTTCGTACGTCGAAAAAGGCTACGAAATTGGCTACTACGCGCGTCAAAAAGTCATCAATGTCTCACAGGACACTTATGAGATTGAAACGGTCCTGCCCAGCAAGCGTGGCCGGTCCCTGCTGGCCTACCTCAACTGGTAAAACACAATTGTACTTGATTTTATCCAATAACAGCGTCTGATTCCATCTCTCTCATGTAGGAACTCTGGCCTCAAGACTGTCCATCTGACCGAGGAGCTGCACGAAAGCAACCCCCGCAAGGTAAAAAAAAAAAAAAAAGCCTTGCTCCCTCGGAATCGGGCCACCTTTTCCCGGATCATTCCACAGCCGAAACGAAAAAAAGCAAAAAAAAAAAAAAAAAAAAAAAAAAAAAAGAGGGCAGCCACTGACGCGACGCGTCTTTTTTATTTCAACAGCTCTTTGAATTTTACGAGTCCAAGCTCCGCTACTTTTAGGCTGTGACCCTTCTCTTCATGCTCGCACAATTTTTTGCTGTGTCACCCAGCTGGTCATCTAAAAAAATAATAATCCAACCTACTCGGTCCATGTTTTGAAAAATAAAAAATGGGAATCGAAGCTTTTTTTTATTCTTTATGCAAGTGGTAAGTGATCTATTTACAATCTAACAAATAGCACAAAAACGTGAAAAAAGGGAGAAATGGAGGAGGGGCGTGGATGACGCCTTATGTACAAATGGAAGAAAAAGAGAGTAAGATCAGATGCCTGCGACCTGGAGCAGCTGCTGCTTGACTCGACCGTTGAAATCGACGCTCTCGGCGCCGATGGTGGCACTGATCAGGGTCTTGACGCGCAAGCCAAACTCATTGGGCAGTTCGTGCTTGCGTGGCGCCTGTGGCTCGCAATAATGGACATCAATGGGCGTGCACCAGCGCGTCATGCGATAAAACACATAATTCAAAAAGCCTTTTCGCGTGTCCCAGTACGGCGAGCCATATGCACTGTCGTATCGCAGCCCAACAGGGCACACCTTCACGCCCAATTCAAAAGCACCCTTTTGAAAACGGATCGTGTACTTGTTGTTGACACAAGTGCCCTCTGGGAAGATGATCATCGGGTTGGGCCACGTCGTGGGATTCATCACATGCTCACGCAGCCTGCAAAAAAAAAAAAAAAAAAAAAAGAGGCCATGGCAACCACGAGTGGCCCGTGCTCTCGTGTCACATACCTATCAGAGAGCTGCTTGCGTTCCAAGAGGTTGCTGCGGTCAAAAGTCATGGAATTGAGGTAGTTGAGCCCATTGTTCTGCAGAAACCCGAGTGCGCCCGTGTGGCGCGCCATCACGACGGCGCCTGGATATTGGTGTGCGCTGATCACAATGTAATCCAAATAGCTCGTGTGGTTGGCCACAAAAACAAATGGCTCGCGCAGCTGCGGCTTCATTCCGTGGTACGACGCATGCACGCCAAGCGACATCAAAATGCCCTTGCAATATAATTTGACCAGGGTCGACTATTAGGCGTCGTAGCACAAAAACATATAAAAAATAGCGAAAATGAGTGAAAACCACCCATTGCAGCCCCTCCCCTTGATGCTTCTTTTTTTTTTTTTGCATGGAGCGGGGTCCAATTGACACTTACCACCATGGATTTGCTCTCGAGAGCGAGCGCGACAGGCAACGATGAAAAGAAAGCGACAGTCGAGGCTGTTAGGGCTGTCACGCGCAGCGGCAGCAGCACACCGTAGCGGATCAATGCACTGGGCACACGGCTGACAACATCCATCCATGTCGCCTTGTCGTCCTGGGCTGTCACAAAGCACCGCGCAAAGTAGAGCTACAAAATCACGCAATTATTCGTCAGAATGCACTCAAAAAGAGAACCAATGTCATTTTTCTCGGTCTTACGAGCTCCTCAGTGCTGTACACCGTCTTCTCGCCAGGGCTATAACAAAGAAAATGTATGATCAGCAAGTTGAACACATAGATCGAACACGAGATCTTACCTGGGTGAGGGATCAAGCACCTCGGGAGGGTAGGGTCGTTCCAAGGGAGGCATGATCAAGGCAAAAGTTGACGGAGGAAATAGCACACGGCGACAACAAGGCCGTCAGCAGCGAGCAAGGAGAGAGAGAAAAAGAGAGAGAGAAAAAAAAAAAAAGAAAAAAGAAAGAGGGGAAGCAAAAAAAGGCAATTTCAGTGTTCCACACAGAAAGGCTTGCTTGCAAGCTCCGCTCTCGATTTTTTTTTTTTTACGCCCTAAAAAAAAAGAAAAAAAAAGAAAGCCCGGCAGTCAACTTAGTCAATTCTCGAGAATTGCAGAAATTGGATGAATTTATCTATAACATTGCATGGATCGCGTTCTTTTTTCGTCTATTTCGTGGCTTTCTCATGCGGATTCTCATTCAAGCGTACCAATTTGGTCGAATTTTTAGTCTCGGTGCTCGGCACGACTCATTCGTGACTTGTTACTATAAAATACGTTCCCTCCGATTAAACGTCCTGGGACTGGCGAAGCGTTGACAATTGGTACACGTGTCGCTTAAAGCACCTGTAGATACAGTACTGCACCTACTTAGTGCCGTATGATACTGTACAGCAAAATACTGTATTATCTATCGTACTGTATATCATAAAAACCGTCGTCGTTTTCGCTTTTTTTGGCACCAGACACTTGTAATGAGGCATTGCTGCTTCCGTTCAACAAGAACTTGGCTCTTTTCACGTCGGCATGCCGCAGTGGAGGTGCAGTATCATACTGTACGTAGTGTATTTTGGAGCGTCTTTTTGCTCAAACAGGACGTTGAAAAGCAGTGTGGTGAGATTGATGAATGGCTGGGTCGTCGCTGCTTCTCGTCGTTGTGCAGACTGCAGAAGAATCAAAAATACAACAGTATAATACGTATGATATCATACAGTAATCTCAATATTTTCATAAATTTCGCACTGGGTATTATCATGTATCCTACAGTATTTACTGTATCATACTGTACTTGTCAACTGTCCCTGGATCGCGCTGGGGGTGAAACTGTCTCCGTTCGAAAGAAGAGGCGCGATCGTGTGTTACTTTCCAATTGTTCGCTCGGAAGATGAAAGACGACATTTGCTTGCATACTTGCAAAGCTCGCTCGATCAAACGCTTCATCCACTTTTAAATCGACCGCTCTTCTCGGCGACAGACAACAACACCAGAAGCTACAGCGCGTTTAATGTGTCTCCAAGCAAATACAGTATGTGTTTTCTTGCTTACGTTGTTGAATCCTTGAATGAATCCAGTTTTATTATCGCGATCCGATCAAAAAAACTGACAGAGAAAACAGCTCTTTTACGAGCGATATGGAGGACGGTCAGAATTCCATGTTTGTGGCATTTTCAGGTAGACCTTTGATAAACTCTTGATAGTAGCAGACCACGGGTATATTTCTCGGCCACCGCACGAACCGTGCTGCGCTGTGATGCTGGAGGCGAAGATGGCTGCTGCAGCTCCTCCGACGGCCGGGCTTGCCGGACCCCCCATTTTTATCAGAAAATCATAGACACTTGGACAAGCAATGGACAAAAAAATTTGGGAGTTTTTGGCCGATTTGGCCGATCGCCTATGATAATATGATATTTATGATGCTATGATACAGTATGATACGTACCTACAGTATGATACAGTACCTACAGCAGTATGATGATGATATGATAAAAAAAAGTACGTACAGTAAAATATACAGTATGATACCGTACAGTAAAAAAAATAAAAAAATAAAAATTCCATGCAATCCACCACCTTAATTTGGAAGTGTCAAACCTTAAATTTTGTAAAAAAAAATCGCACCAAAGTTGCCACTTTTGTCAGTCGATCGCCGTTCATGCGTCACTCTTTGGGCATTTTTCTTGAGTTGGGAGGCGACCTGCTGTCATTTTGTGTGCCAATAGCAAATTGTCGGAGTTACAATCCAACCAATTTTTTTTTCAGACGCGTCAGCCTCTTCATCTCGTTAATAAGATCAGGTTAAAATGTGTGACCCCTGAGTGACCCCTGGGTGACCCCTGAATTTTCGAAAGTGGTCGTAGCGCTCTGGGGGTTTTACTGTAAGATTTTTTGTTGCAAATTTCGCGCTGAATGGGGTGCGGCTACGTATTTTTGAGTGAGGTCGAGCATGCAGATGGACAGATGAATGCAAAATAGTACAAAGAGGAGGGTTTTGACTTTTTCGATTGCAAAAAAAAATCGGGCAGGTGCGCAGGTCTGTCTTGAACATCGGGCTACTGTATTTACTGTACTACCTACCGGTATACTGTAGTAGTTTACGTCGTGACGCAAGTTTCATTTGCAGGAGAAGAGTAGGCTGTAGTAAAAATATTTCTGGAGGCGCAGCAGGCTGCCAAAATCTGGAACACGCCATTTTTCCTTGAAAACACTGGAGTTGTTGATCACAGTCATGTCATACGTACCGTATCATAGAGAATTTAACAGTGTTTACTATCGGTCTAATCGGTTCGGTCGAAGGCCTTGACCGAAACCGAACCGATAAGAAAATCCCAAAACCGAAACCGAACCGATAAAAATCGTCAAAACCGATAAGCGACCGATCGACCGATAAATTTCAGAACTGAACGAAAAAAAAAAATTCAACCGGTCGACCGATAATTTCAGAACTGAACGAAAAAAATTCAACCGGTCGACCAATAAGCGACCGATCGACCGATAATTTCAGAACTGAACAAAAAAATGCAACCGGTCGACCGATAAGCGCGTTGATCCTGTCCATTGGCGAGACGGTCGAAGAAGTCCCGGATACAGGGTTCATGACCAACACACCGACGCTTGCTGTGCAGCAGATGGGTGACGACGCACTTGTGCAAGTGTATGCCAAGGGTGTTCGTCACATTTTTGCCGACAAGCGCGTTAATGAATGGCGCGTGCCCGGCAGCTTGAGCATTGTGCAAGCCGCCACAAACAATCGCCAGGTGATTGCCGCATTTAGAGATGATGGTATCATACAGCACTGTAAACATCTTGTCCCAGAACAAAATTTTACAGCATTACTGTATCTGTGAATCATACAGTACTGTACAGTATTGCAGATTTACGTAGGTATCTACAGTATAAATATACCGTACAGTAGTAATAAAAATCATGACTGTTCAAGCTTCAAGGCCATCTTGTCTTTGAATCTCAAAGCTCCTGAAGAAAAAAAACTGAGTGATTCCGCGAGCTGGCGAGTAGCGATGGTGAAGCACACGATCATAGCAAAATATTGCAGGTGTTTGGAGATTCTCTGTTTAAACGGCGTTCTTTTTAATTAAAATGCAGCTTTTTTACAGCAAAAGGCGCGCTCTTGACTGCCACTTGCACTATACCGGTAAATGTGCCATGGAACGCATTATGCAACTGTTCCCGACATCTACTGTATGCAGTACATCAAACACGCCGTCTATTGTCCAAGCACAAAGATATATCATAAAGTTTCGTGACAGAAAACGGTGATTATTTTACGCGTAAATGCGCTTAATTATGATGATGTACAGTATTTTTGGTTCGTTGCGGCCCATCTCAAGCTGCTAAATAGCTGTTCACAATTTGCTCTGGTCAGTGGAGTTGCAATGGAAAAAATCATCCAACGAAAAAAGGCAAAAGAGCCGAAAAAGCACATTTCTGCCCTGCTTTGCTGCGCGCGTAAAAAAAAAACGAACGGAAGGGGTCCGCCGTGTTCCGGTGGAGCCAATGGAAGACGAATTTTTCACTTGACAACATTGCAATGTAACACGCTGCTGTAACATGACATGGGTTGTCGTATGGGGCCGTGGATGGGCAGCAAGGAGGACCATGGGCGCAATAATTCTGAGCGTGACAGGGATCAATGCGGCTTATTGGGCGGGGCGCGCTCACCGTCTATAAATAGCAAGGGCTGCTTTTCAGGAGGTGGGGGCGCTGAATATTTTTGTTTCTTCCGCTTTACTCTTTTTCCCCCCTCTCTCGTTTTCCCCTGCCCCATTTCAAAGCAGCCATGGCGTCGTCAGTCCCCCACACGGAATATGCAATGGATCCAGACGAGGTGCACAGCGTGTCGTCTGCGTCGGACGATAATGACAGCCTAGGGGATCATATTGACAGCGTACCGAGCCATCCGTTGCAGTCGCTGGACGACGAGTACACGTCGTCGCAGGAGCACGCCGATCGCGCGCTGCTGGATGCAAGTGGCGAGCCCAATGTGTCGCGTCCCTCGTCGGTGCTTATCGAGGAGCTGCGCCAAAAGGAGGTGGAGCCAATGACATTGGAAAAGGTTAGTAAAAGAGGCGGTGGGGGGCAAGGGTGGGGCAAAGAGAGGGGCTCAGCTGTTTTCTCATGATATCCATTTTATTTTATTTCTTTTATCATGGGCTTTAGGGACTCCAAAATGTGCGTGACACGACTGAAACGGTGGCGCTGGCGGTGGATGGCGAATTGCCCGCATGGCTGAATGCCGAAGTGTACACGGTGGGACCTGGCACGTTTGATGTGCGTTACACGCGCAAGATCGAGATCGATGGGCATCTGCAAAGCGCCACGGGCACGTTTACCTTTGGTCACTTGCTGGATGGGCTGCCCTTGGTGAATCGATTTGATCTGAGGGGCGAGCAGAACACGATCCAGTACAAGAGCAGGCTCACGAGCCGCCGACTGATTGAAAAGATCCACGACCACCACGGGTACGCGCCATGCCATCCGGCCGGCTTGTTCCACACGCATGCCAATCAGACCGTCCTCATCAAATTCATCAAGTCGGCCGCCAAGGCGTCCAAGCCCGATGGCGAGCCGTGCAGTGCACGCATCCTCACCCACCTGCCAGGCATCGATGGACAGCTGTTTTGCCAAAATCTCGCGAATCATGTAAAAATTTGCCCGCCTTTTTTTTTTCGTCCAGGTTTCCCAATTTGACCTTTCCTTTTTCTCTTTCTCTTTCTCCCTCTACTAGATCCAAGAGCTCGATCCGTTTGATCTAAAGCCAAAGCGTGTGCTGACATGGTCCGAGGTGAATCCGGCGTTTGCGGGCTACAGCTCTTGCGCGAATGGCGTGTATGACGCGTCGACAGGCGAGTACATCAATTTCACCATGGAAATTGGGTACAGCACGACGCGCTACCACTTTTTCTCGACGAGCAGCAGTGAGTCGCGCGGCGCGCTGATTGCTACGGTGCCCAATGCGCCGACGGGGTACGTCCACAGCTTTGCAGTGACGCCGCAGCACATTGTGCTTGTCGTTTTCCCGCTTCTTGCGCACTCGAGCGCCGTCAAGTATGCGTGGAACGAGAGCATCATGGACGCGTGCTCGTTTTATCAAAACGAGCCGACCGTGTTTTATGTCATTTCTCGCAAGGAAAAGCGCGTTGTCGCGTCGTACCAGGCGGCGAGCTGCTTCGCGTTTAACCACGTGAATGCGTACGAGGACGACCAGGGCATCTTTGTGGATCTGGTCGCGTACAAGGACGACGCCATTGCGCGGCACCTGTCGACAGCCCATTTGCGCGACAATGACACCGAATCAGGCTCGTTACCGCCATCCGAGCTGCGGCGCTACCTTTTGCATAATTTGCAAAGCGCCATGTCGACGTACGCGCAAAACCAGACGTACGTGCCAACGGTCAGCAGCATCACCGCGCGATTGTCGTCACTTTGGACATATGCACGCGGCAATAGCAGCCAGCATGATACAAGCAAAGGTCGAATGGACGTCGTCGACGACGACGTGGAGCAATTGAGCAAAGAGCAAGGCGGCTGGAGCTATTGGATGCCTGTTGCCACTTATACCACGGTCGGCCACGATATTGAGATGGCGACCGTGCACCCTGCTTTCCAGCGCAAAGCCTACACGTTTGTCTATGGTGTTGGCCTGAAACACGGCATTGATCAAGATACCTCCCCCCAGTCAACGCGTCTTTGGGACCGCATCGTCAAATGGAACACAAGCACGCGCACCATGGTCGCGTCCTGGCACCAGGACGGCTGCTACCCGGGCGAGCCCCAATTTGTGCCGCGCGACCCCGCCGGAAATGACGAAGAAGACGGTGTCCTTACCTCCATTGTCCTCGATACCTTGAACAGCACCTCGTTCCTCCTCGTCCTCGATGCCAGATCATTCGACATTGTTGCAAAGGCCGACCTTGGCACCATTGTGCCGCCTTCCTTTAGCCGCGGCTCCGTCAAGCTACGAACATAAGGCCCCTTTCTCTCTCTCTCTTTTTTTTTTTTTTTTTTTTTAGTGATTAAATCGACTGGAATGGAAGCAATTGAGCTTTATTTTTTTTAATCATTAGTGTGGATGGAGGAAGGGGTCATGAATTGCAAAACAAAAACCAAAAAGGAGCGTTTGCGAAGATTTTATGTACAAAGATGGAAAAAAAAAGAGGGAGGATCTACTCGCTGTCATCCAATTCGTCGCCATCGTCCATAGCACCATCGGCATTCTCGTCAATGTCCATGTCATCCTGATCCAATTCACCCTCGGACCCGTCGACATCTGAGCCTGCGTCCGAGTCGTATTCCAAGGGATCGTGGTCGCTGTCGCTGGCGTCGAAATCTTCGTCATCTTCGTCATCGGAGCCGAATTGCGCGGTGGCAGCGGCGGCATGCTGCTCAGCAGGGGAATTGGCGTCGTTTTCATCGTCCTCGTTGTCCTCCTTTTTGTATGCGCCCGCATTCACATTGTGTTCTACAGCCTTTGTGGCCTCGGAGATGCTCGAATCGACAATCTTGAGTCTCTGTGTGTAGTCTGTGATGCCGCCATATTCGGATTGATCAATCATGCTGAATGTAAAGGCAAGGCCGTTGTCGGTCTCCCAAGGAGCGAGTGTTGCGCGAGCGGCACCCAATGGGACGGCGTCTTTTTGCAAGCACACATTCAAATCAAAGGTACGTTGTGTGATGCTTGTGAAGAGGGTGGCAGCAATGGCATTGGCAGGCACAAACAGCGTCGGCTTTTTGAACCCAAACAGGATGCCCTGCGGCAAAAAGTAGAGCGCGCCTTCTTTTGTGCGCAAATGCGTCGTCACATATGGTCGCTCACGTTCCATCTTGCCCGTGCTGCTGTTTACACCCGTGCACGTGTACGCTTGTCGGTCGGGCACAAGCAATTGGTTGGCACGCACGACGAATTCGCCCAAAAACGCGCTCAACGCCTTGCGCTTCGCGTCCGCGTCCTCGTGCTTGGTCTCCTCGGTGCCAGAAACCACACGCAGCGCGCCCTTGTCGGCCACACTGAAAACAATCGCCTCGGCAGACGCGTCGCGCATCAAAAGCGCCACTGTCCACGCGCCGCGTGGCTTTTCGGGCGTCGGCACCACTGCAGCGTGCGCAATCGCATCGCAACGCACGCTGGCCACCGTCTCGTCCTTGTTCATCAATTTCACGTGCGAAGACGTCACGCAAAGCGTCAATTTCTTGCGCACAGGCTGCGCCACGCTGATATCCACCAAAGACGCCTTGACAACACCAGCATCCGCGTCATCCTGGCTGCTGCCGACCACCTTGCGTTTCTTGGTCTCCTGATGATCAGACCGAGACTGGTAGTAGACGGCCAACGCCTCCAAAACACTCGCAGCCTCGCCACCTTGCGCAAAAACGCGCTCCACAGACGCACGAAGCTCAGGCGCGTCGATATCCTTGATCCACGACATGATCTGTTGCAGGAAAAAAAAAGAAAAAAGAAAAAAGGAAAACAGGCAATTGAATAATGTCGAAACAAAACGGGTTGAGGACCCGACGCGCTCTCCTTTTTTGGATGGTCTCCCTTTTGGACACCCGCTTCCCGGCTTTTTTTCACCTTGGTGACGTGTTCGACAACGCAATGACAAGGCGCCCCACGCCCACTTTTTTTGGCATTGTAATTCATTCGTTTTTGTTTCAGCCAAAAGGAATTTGGATCATGTGACAAAAAGTAAAAAAAAAAAATGCGGCATCCTTGGCCCGTCCCGCACTTGCTGCGCCCCCACGACGCGTCCAAACGCGCTTCATTGTCTTGACACGCGTTCAAGATACGTCCAGGACAAAATGGAGCGCGTGTCTCGCGAGTTCAACGTTTAAAAGAGGCAAACAAATCACACAATCCGGTTAAAATCAATTTTTCCGTATTAAAAAAAAAAAAAGAGGACACTGTTGCTTGCGCCAACAAAAAACAGCCAATGGCCACATTCAGGCCAAAAACCTAACAAGTGGGCGACAGAGGCATGAAATCATTTTTTCCCCTTTTTCTTTCGCGTTTTCGCTTGTTTTTCTTTGTTTTCACGTTGATGGACGACGACCTGTTTGACGCCGAGCTGTGGATGAATGATGATTTCAGCGCGTCCAACGCGTCTCAGCACTCTCGCCATGTAAATCAGCTTGTCATGAAATGGAAATCACACACGACTCAATTTTTTTTTAAAAAAAAAAAGGATACGCAACGGTCAGTGCCAAGCAACAACATGGATAGGATACGTAAGTTGCCTTTTCCATTGAAGCTGTCAAAGGAAGCACGATGGGCCTGTTTTTACGTGTCATTTTTCCGCATGTAGCGTCCCAATTCCGCTCGGTGTTCCCCTTTGATGAATTCAATGCCATGCAAAGCATCTCGTTTGACAAGGCAAGGGTCCATTTAGAAAAAAAATGACCTTCAAGCTCACGGATGGCATAGATCTTTGACTCGGACGGCAATTTGGTGATTGTGGCACCGACGGGTGCTGGCAAAACGGTGCTGCTGGAATTGGCGATGGTGCGCTGCTTCATGGCCAACCCCGTCGACGCACGCGTCGTCTACATGGCGCCCACAAGGGCCCTGTGCACACAAAAGGCCGACGAGTGGGCCGTCAAGTTCCACGATGCAGCCATCGCCTGTAAAAAAAAATCCATCGCGACCCCCAATGAGCATTTGATTTCACGCCTTTTTTTTTCAATCAGGCCACGAGTACACAGGCGACACAGAGACATCATCGCTGCACGCGGTGCGCCAAAGCGGTATTATGTAAGTTTTTCTACGCCGTGCTGCTCAAATGGCTCATTTTTTTCTTTGCGCAGCGTGACAACGCCAGAAAAGTGGGACTCCATGACGCGCGGCTGGCATGACCATCCCGCCATTGTCAACTCCATCCGCCTGTTCATGGTAAAAAAAAAAAAATGAGAACTGGCGAAATGTTCATCAAATATACGACTCATTTGCTATTAATTCGCCAGATTGACGAGGTCCAGATTCTAAAGCAGGACCGCGGTGCCAGCTTGGAGGCCTGTGTCAGCCGCCTGCAGGTCTCATACACGGATGTGACCACGCCGCGCAAATGAGATGTATATTCACAGCGGTTCTTTTTTTTTTATTATTATTATCAGTCGATGAACACGAGCACACGCATGATCGCTGTGTCCGCTACCGTGCCCAACGTGGCCAACGTCACGCAATGGCTCAAGGCGACACGTAAGAGCTTCCATTGCGCGAAATGACGCGCATTCAATTCACCTATTTCTCCCCCCTTTTTTTTTGTCATTCTGCGCCAGCACTGATATTTGGCGACGAGTACCGCCCCATCCAGCTGCACCGCCTGGTCGTTGGCTTTGAACAGCGCCGCAATTCAAGTGCATACGCATTCGATCACTTTCTGGACTGGAAGTAAGAATGCTGAAATGCACGTTGACAGTGGGCCTTTCAAGAGCACTGACGCGCTTTATGGTCTTTTTTTAAACACGCAGGCTCTTGCCAATCATCAAGCAACACAGCCCGACCAAACCGGTGCTCGTGGTAAGCGTCAATGAGCAAAATTATTGCCAATTCTATAATATCACCTTCTTTTATCCTAGTTCTGCACCACACGTTCATCGGCCGAATCGGCCTGCACCACACTGATCAAGATGCTCCGCGAGCGCGGCGAAAGCGACTTTTTCCGGTAAGAAATCATACAACATCATCCAACACAGTGCGTCGCTCACCTAATTCTGATGCTTTTAGAGGCGAGCGACCCCTACCAGCCAATCTACCGGTGACAAACGAGATCCTGGCGAGCACTCTGCAGCATGGCATCGCCTTCCATCATGGTGAGCCAAAAAAAAAAAAAAGGTCAACAAGCGTGCGTTTCTCTATTTTTCCATGCTGATGCCCTTTTCCTTGATTAATTGTCCAGCTGGTCTTGATCGCGAAGATCGCCGCTTGGTCGAGCAGCTCTTTTGCAACCGCGCCATTCGCTTGGTTGGTAAGCGGGACCGCGTTTGGTGCGAATTTTGACGCGTCGATTGATTTTTTGCATTTTTTTTTGGTGTCAGCCACGACGTCCACGCTGGCCATGGGTGTGAATCTGCCGGCGCATCTCGTGATCATCAAGTCGACAAAGAGTAAGACTCGGGGCTCTTTGGGACATGACGCTCATAAGCATTTTCCAGTGTTCCAAGACGGTGTACCCTGCGAATACTCTGAAATCGACATTTTACAAATGATGGGCCGCGCAGGCCGCCCTGGCTACGAAGCCACGGGCACCGCCGTGATCCTCACCACCACCGGCATGGTCAATCATTACCGCGAAATCATCCATTGCCGTGCAAACGTCGAGAGCAGGTACATGGTGAGAAAAAAACAAAGAAAATAGCACCTTTTATACAAACTTTTTTTTCTTATCACGATAGTCTCCAACTGTCGCTCCACGAACACATCGTCTCCGAAATCCGCTGTGGCACCATTCGCGACGCTGAGACATTCTCGCACTGGTAATTTATTATTTTTTTTTTTATAAAAAAGAAGGACAAGTCTCACAGTTGCATTTCATCCAGGCTTCAATCGACCTTTTTATACGTCCGTGCCAAGGAGAACCCGCAGCATTACACGCAGCTGCTCAACGACGGCAGTGATATCAGCGACACGGCAACGCAAAAAGGTAAAATTAGAAAATAAAAGAGAGCGCGTATTTTTTTTAGTCCTGCAGCGCGTTTTTACGCGTCCAATGATGTTCACCAAAAGGCGAGCTGACGATCCTTTGCACACAGACATCTTTGACCGCATCATGCGCCAATTGACGCGCGCCAAGCTTGTGAAAAAGTCGGGTCGCGGCAAGGACGCCACCTACGACGTCACCAGTAAAGAGAGAGGTGGCTTTTTACATGCGCACTCCAGCTCAATTCGCTCATTTGTGTCTTTTTGTAGAATATGGCAGCATCATGGACAGGCTTTACATCAAGGTCATTACCATGCAGCGATTTATGAATCCAAATGCGCCATGCCTCTCCATTTACGACACGGTAAGTCAAAGAATCGAGACGCATTGAAATGGACAACCGTCAGCTTGATCATCCTCCTTTCCTTTATCAAGCTTGTGCTGCTGTCCAATGCCGCCGAATTTCAAAATCATCCCGTCACCAGCCAACAAAAGGCCAATTTGAAGAATCTATGCAAGCACCAGGACCTCGCACACCCGCTCATCCATGAGCGTGTCACAACGGTCGCAGACAAGATCAATATTGTCATCCAGGTAAGCGTAAAACGTGCAAGTGTGAAGAGGATGCAACTTTTTTTTTTCTTTTTTTTCGATTCAGTGCGTTCTCAGCGGCATCAGCCTCTACACCAAATCCAGCGGCAGCGCTCTGGTGACCGAGAGCCACGTGATCATGAAGACGGCGCGACGCGTCGCCAAGTGTAAGTCGTGGCAGCCATCAAAAAGGCAAAAATCCTGCTTTTTCTCACTTTTTTTTTTTATTGAATGTGGGCAATCGAAAGGTCTAGTGGAGGTGGCGCGTGAGATGGGCCAAGGTCGCAAGCTGTACCACGCCATATCGCTGCACCAATGCTTGGTGGCACGCTCTTGGAACACGGGCGCGTTTGTGTTCCGTCAGCTGCAGGACGTCGGCCCAAAGTACGCCAGGTCGCTGTACGACCAGGGCATCCAATCCCTCACCGACCTGCGCACGTCCGACCCAAGCCGAATTGAAATGGTAAAATTGCAAAAAACAGATGCATGGCCGCGTCACGTTTCGTTTATTTCGTGTTTTTCACGTTTTCTGCCTTCCCGCTCCCCTGTCATCAGCTCTTGCATCGCAGCACGCCCTTTGGCACAAAGGTAAGACCCTGGGCGTACGCATTGAGAGACTGCAGCCATGAATCGCCTGACACATGTCGCGTGCCGAACTCGAATTTTTTTTTTGCCAAATTGATCTGTTGTAGATCCTCACACAGGTGAACGCCATGCCGCACTATGTCGTGGAGATTGAAAAGGCCTACAATGCATTGGCGTCGGAGATGATGCTGACGGCACACGTGACACTCGCGCAACCTCTGCGTAATACGCCCACAAACGCGCTTGCCAAAGGATTTTACACGTGCATTTGGCTCGAGACCGACCAAGATCACGACATTATCGCGTTTGACCGCAAAAAGTAAGCATCACAAATCTGGGAGAGTTGCAGATGCCTCCATGGCGCGCGCATTGACACGTTCCTTTTGCTTCTAACGCCGCCAAAAAGGACAAATCTCATGACGGACGCCGAGCTGCACATCACTTACGAATGCGACGTGATTGATCCCACCGTGCAATTGATTCTGCATGTGCAAAACGAGGACTTTGGTAAGGAGACGCCGCAGATGAAACTAAAAATCAGGAGATTTTGACCTCTTTTCCATGTTTTTGTTGCAGTGGGTCTTGATATCATGCAGCGCATCAATATCACGACGATTGACTAGGACGGATCAAACAACAATGTATCATAGCAAGTCTCATCATTGAGCCATTAAGCCATTGAGCAGTAAAAAAATAAAAAGAGAGGCCATTGACGCGTATAAAAAAGAAAAAAATTAGAGGCACACGGAATAAATTGTTTAATGACTGAGTATGCAAGATTAAAAGGCTAAAAGTACGTGCTAGGGTTTACAAGTAGAGATCAACTAAATAGACAAAAAAAGGCAGAAAAGGAGCAAAGAGTGGGGGGGGGGGGGGGGGGGAAAAGGGACAAAACTAAGAGATGGAGGCGAACAACAGGGGAATACAGGGGAGAGGAATGGCTTTTTTTTTTCTTTGTGAGGGTGAGGAGATGGCTCTTCATCAGTGTGCCAGATAATAGGCGGCACGATAGAGGATGTAAACCAGGGGGACGTATGGGAGCATGTAGATCCACAAGCCGAAAAACTCCCTAAAGGGCGAGTGCAGGGCAATTGGCATGCGAATGGTGTGTGCACCCTCCATGGCGCCCATGAGCGGCGAGCCGTCATTGATCCAGGCATGGTCGTCGCTGTCGTCGCCGTGGTCAAACGACGTGAAGCGGCCCTCGTCGTAGAATTGCTCCATGCGCTTGTCCTTTTCGACCCAGCGGTCCAGCAGCCACTTTGAGAACATGTCTGCGTCCTGCAGCGGCAGTTCGGACCGGTGGTATCGTCGCAAATGCACGTGGATGTCCTTGGGCCCTTTGCCAGTGAAGATTTGCTTCAGCCGCAGCGTGTCCTCGGGTATTTGGCCGGGCAAAATCCCAGGGTAGCCAAGCGTCAAGTCGTAAACCCACTCCACACTGTCGCCAAGCGTCTCGACGCACAATTTCAGACCCGTCGCGCGAGGAAGAAGCGTGAAAAGCGTGTCGTCCTTTTTTAAAAAATGAAAAAAGGGAAAAAAATGAGCATCGTCTTTTCTCATTTTTGTGCCGCCAAGAATTTCTCGTATCATACCATGTTGTTCTTGGCGGCAAATGCCTTGGAGCGCTCGCGCGCATCGTCGCAAATGACTAGAAAAAGCAAAAAAGGGCATTGTGAGACACACGACGCGTCACGCGACCCGAGGATGGGGCTTCTTTTTCTCCCTTTTTTTATCTTTACCTGTTCCCTCGGGAAAGAGGAGCAACCACATTGGCTTGTTGCCATGCAGCGAGCGCTTGAGATTCTTGATGACCGTGTTTTTGTCATTGACGAGCTTGCGCTTCATAAAGATAAAGTCCATGAGATACATGCCAAAGCCAAAGAATGGCAAGAACTTGAGGCTGTTCTTCAGCATGATCTTCAATTGGCCGTGCGCCTGCGCAAGATATGCGATGAACCACACAAAAATCCAATCCGCGTAAATCTATATGCCAAAAAATAAAATAAAAAAGTTTGAGTTTGCGTCGAAGAGGTGGTGCGTGCGATTGGCGCGTGACGGGAGTGCACAGGCGCCGGCCATGGGCGGGGGGCGGCGCAAAGATATGCGGATGGCGGGTAAACCCTGATTTTCCTTCCCCATTTTAACTTTTTTTCTTTTTTTTTTTTACCTGATGATTGGCAATGACAATGGTGCGGTCGGGAAAGTCAAACGAAAGAGGCTTGGAATGATAGGCATCGGCCTTGTCGTTGGTGGACATGATGCTGGAGGGCGGGCACGACTCGTCAAAATAGAGAATCAGATTGCTCGGTGCAAGCAATTGCACGAGACCAAACAGACTCTGCGCCCAGTAGCCAAGGATCAGTGTCTGGTGCTCCTGGTACTTGTTGCGCGAAAAGGGACGCACACATACAAGCAGCGCGACCGACGCAAAGCACACAATGGCCGCCTGCACCATTAAAGCCAAGAAAATCACAGTGCAGCTCGTCACTTCTCGAACGGTCCACATGAAACAGGCAATAAGGGGATGGAGGTGAAAAAAAAGGAAAGAACAGAGAAGAAGAAAAAAAAAAAACGCAAAAGGAAGGACGAGATTGAGTTTTGCTGCGTCGCACAGAGCAAAAAACAGCCATTACCAAGATGAATTGGTAAATCTTGCCCTTCCAAACGCCCCCTTGTCACGCGACGTCCATCTGTACCCTTGCCCTGGGCATAGCCATGCCAATTCGCTCTTCATCGCGGAAAAAAAAACAAAAAAGATGGGCAAAAAGCATGTCAACGGCCCACAAGGGCCATTGGTGGCACCAACAACATGTGTGGTGCGCTTTTTTTTTTTTTCACTCTCTATTTTACGGGTGCCATGGCCCGAGCATTGCCGCAGATCGTTCGTCGATGCTCATTGGCGGGGGGGCGATTTGGACTTTTTGTCGCAGCAGGCCCAAAGTCGGGCTATGAATGCGATGATCGGCAATTGAATTAGGCATCGGGGATTGAATCATTTGCACTCGTACACAGCAGCCACCGGCCGCTATGACTTTTTTTTTTTTTCTCATTTTCTCGTTTTAAACGCCTTGACCACTACGCCATGGTAAGAGTGGCGCGATCGAGCGATCGAGCGAGGCAGCTGGACGTTTAGCACCGCTTACCTTTTATTTTTCTATCTACTTTTTTCTTGTGTTTAGCCCAACAATAAGCGCCATACCCTCAAAACTATCAAAAAGCGCGAGAACCTGCACCCATATTCACGCAAGGCCAAGCAGCTCGAGCGGATCGTGATGCGCAAGGACAGGATCACGTCCAAGGACGGCCAGCAGAGCAAAAAGGCCAATATCGGTAAGGCAATGGACACGCCGAAATGGCCAAAGCTCACATTTTCGATCAAATCTAGCCGCCCGCTGGCTGTGGTTCCGCTACGCCCTTGACGAGGACCAGGAGGAAACGACGATAGACGGCATGCACGAGCTGATTCAAGCGTAAGATCGCTCCATTGGCACGCAATCGCGTTTTAATGCTGTTTTTGTCTATTTTCTTTAGGTACATTGAGCGCAACAGCGAGGAAATGGAGCAATTGCAAGCGCAGCGCAAGATCACCAAGCGCCCAAAGTCACAACGCGAGCATCTGATTGAGGCCACCATGACGAGCGACAAGGACGAGTATCGATCGGGCATGGGTAAGAGAGAAAGAGGGAGAGAGAAAAGAACAGGGTGCACACCCAATTGGTCCCCCAACCAGGTGCTGATGCTGTTTTTCGCTTCATTTTTTTAATGTAGACCTGCCTGATCTCACGAGCAGAAAAATGGTGCAGCTGATTCGTGAGTGGGATGGCGACATCAACGGGATGTCGCGCATCCGCACCATCCGCCTGAGGCAACCCGTCGAAAAGACGACCCAACAGCAGCAGCCGCGTCAGACCAAGGCGTCGGCCATGGCCATCGATAACGACCATGCCGACACGGACATGATGGATACCAAATAAACCCCTTTGCAAGCATTTTTTCATGATTACATCCAACACAACGGGCTCTCAATGCCCCTATTTTTTTTCTCATCAAGAAGGATCAAGAGAGATGCAGGCGCAAAAAAAAGCAACCCATGGCCTTGGCAAAAAGAGGATAAAGTAGAAAAAAGGCAAAATGAGGGCAAAGCGTGCGCTGATCGCGCAGCGGCGGAAAAAAAAAATATAGGGGAAAAAAGGGGGCGTACAAGACAAGATGATCAGATGCATGGAGGATGGCCTGATTGCCGTGCGGGGCATGGTACGAGGGTGGATCAGGGCGTGTGCTCCGCATTGGACCCGCCCCCTTGTCGTTTCCGAGCCCAAACCCAGCGAAATTGCTCCATTTTGATGGAAAAGATGGCCTCTTTTTTTTTTTTATCTCTTGCCAGGGGCGCCCGCATTACACAAGAGAATGTTAATTGTCCTTCAAAATTTTTTTTTGCCTCAGCAGTAACACAAGTGTGATGATGCTCCAAATTACTTGAAGCATTCACGAAGCAGGGAGTGTGAGGATGACAAAAAATAAATCGAGGAAAAAAAAAGATCAAGCTGCAAGCGCAGATCTCGATGCTCAAACAGGCAGCGAGCCAGGCTTGCATTTGTCCGATCAGAGAAAAGATGTGCAGCCAGGGGTGAAAAAAAAAAGACACGTAAGAGCATGAGTGTGGGCCAATTGGATCGACAAGGCAGCGTGGCAACCGTGTTTCAGAATGCTCTGTGTTGTGTATATGTGTGTGTGTGTGTGCCCCTGCCACACCCCCCTTTTTTTTAGAGCTGAATAATAAGAACAAAAAAAAAAAAAAAAGGGGGGGCAAAACCACACGGCTGACCGCATTGCACAATGAAGGCCGGCATTACCCAAATGAGCATCCGCGTCAAAAAAAAAAAAAGGTTCCGTGAGTGACACATCCCCATCCGATGCGCCCTGCCATGGCTATAAAAG
Source organism: Gongronella sp. w5 (assembly GCA_001650995.1). Lineage (NCBI taxonomy): Eukaryota > Fungi > Mucoromycota > Mucoromycetes > Mucorales > Cunninghamellaceae > Gongronella > Gongronella sp. w5. The sequence continues at coordinate 115,431 of KV441934.1, forward strand.
CACGGCTGCCATGTGCGCTCTCGGATGGCCCATCTCTTTTCTCTTTTTTTCTTTTTCTTGGTCCCCAACTTGTCCACTTTTCATTTTCTTTCTTTCTTGTCAATTCAAACATGAGTGTCGTGCCTCTTACCGCCGCCAACTTGAAGCATGTCGCGGTGGACACGTCGATGGAATCGCGCGTCGAGCAATTTTACCAGCAAATCCCGCCCAACATGCTCCAGCGCAGCGCGTCACACGGGCTGCCCGAAAAAAAGAGCCCATTGCCGTCTCCGGCACGTCGCCGGCGGCCGCAATCGACATCGCGTCGACGCGCATCGGCATTTTCGCAGCAACAGTCGGACGACGCGTCGCGCAGCAGCGTGATTCTCGCGCCACGCGTGCTGCCTTTTCCTTACCACAATGACTCGCACTTTTTGCCCATTGTCGAAAAGCACAGGCACATCCACCGCGCAAAATCCATCGCGTCGCTCGCATCGTCGTCCATTGACTCGGTCAAATGTGCTTCTTCCGCAATGTCCCCGCCCCCATCGCCCGCACCATCCATCAAACGACGCAAGTTGACATCTCGCACACAATCCAATCTCACAACCGCGTCGACATCACAGGCAACACGGCCAAAAACGGCGACTTCACCGCCCCCAGCAAAACAAGTGCCCTTAGCACCGCCATTGACCCCCGCGCCCACCTCGGTGCGCCGCATACAGCCAAAAACAAGGCCACAAAAATGGTTGCAAAAGATTTGGAACATGTTCTCTCGACGGTCTCTCAATTTCCCCTTTGCAACCGCGTAAAAAGCGCGTCTTTTTCATCCAATTGCATGCCCCCTCTTTTTTTATTAGTTTACCCACCCAGCCCCTTCAATATTCATAACCATATCCCTTTATTTTATGTCGTTTTATGCTCAATCGTAATAAAGAAATCGGCCGCATGGCCATCACACGCAATTAAAGCCTTCAAATGCGCTCAAAAGGGAGGGGGGCAAAAAAGGCCGGGATTTTCATCAGAGACGGAGATTCGGCGGATGACGTACTCCGCCATCGAGAAACAGAACAAAGGAGCGTACGCGTCCCCTTTTGCTTTCTTTCTTCTCTTTTTTTTTTTTCTTTTTTTTTCTTGATCCTTTCATTTTTATAAAACATCAACCATGCCCCCTAAAGCCGACTGGGAAAAATGTGAGGCGCTCGACACGACACGTTGCTCATTGCTCATTGCTCATCATTTTCTTTTTTTCCTTCAAAAGACGACAAGACCGCGGACGACGAGAACGAAAAGGAGAAGATTGTTGGTAAGTTGATGCTTTGCCCGGCCCCTTTTCTCTTTGTTTCGCTCACGCTTTGCCTCTTTAGCCCTCGATGAAGGCGACATCAAGTTGCTCAAGACCTACGTAAGAACGCCACACAATAGATTGACAAGATGCTGACGACCCTTTTTTGCTTTTTTGCTTGATCGTCTCCTTTTAGGGCCAAGGTCCGTATGCCAAGGAACTCAAGCTGCTAGAGCAGGATATCAAGGACACTCAGAAACGCGTCAACGAGAAGATTGGTAAGCACAATGGCTCGCTTTTTTTGTCATTTCTCATTCTTTTTTGCTTTTTTTTTCCAGGCGTCAAGGAGTCCGACACTGGTCTCGCGCCTCCCAATCTGTGGGACATCCCCGCCGACAAGCAGCGCATGCAAGAAGAACAACCCCTACAGGTAAAAAAAAAAAAAAACGACTCAATGGCTCCATTTTGATCATTTTCGCTCATTTTCCCGTTTTCGTCCCATTTTTTAGGTTGCGCGCTGCACCAAGATCATTCCTGGCGGCGAGAACGAGGACGCCAAATATATCATCAATGTCAAGCAGATTGCGAAATTCGTCGTCGAGCTAGTACGACATGTGTCGCCCACAGATATCGAGGAAGGCATGCGTGTCGGGTAAGTGAAGAGCGCCATGGGCCCTATGAGATGGCGCCCGGGATGCATTGCAGAGGAATTGAAGGGAATGGAGAGCAATTGGAAGGCGACAGAGGCTCATTTCGCTTTTTTTTCGCTTTTTTTTTAGTGTTGACCGCACAAAATACCAGATTCAGGTGCCTCTTCCGCCCAAGATTGATCCTTCGGTGACGATGATGCAAGTGGAAGAAAAGCCGGATGTGACGTACAGCGACGTTGGTGGATGCAAGGAGCAGATTGAGCGATTACGCGAGGTGGTGGAGCTGCCGCTGCTACAGCCCGAGCGCTTTGTGAATCTGGGCATTGACCCGCCCAAGGGTGTGCTTTTGTACGGTCCTCCTGGCACGGGCAAGACGTTGTGCGCGCGTGCTGTCGCCAATCGCACGGACGCCACCTTTATCCGCGTCATCGGCTCAGAATTGGTCCAAAAATACGTCGGCGAGGGTGCGCGCATGGTGCGCGAATTGTTTGAGATGGCGCGCACGAAAAAGGCGTGCATCATCTTCTTTGACGAGGTCGATGCCATTGGCGGTGCACGCTTCGACGACGGTGCCGGCGGCGACAATGAGGTCCAACGCACCATGCTCGAACTCATCAACCAGCTCGACGGCTTCGACCCCCGTGGCAACATCAAGGTCCTCATGGCGACAAACCGCCCAGACACACTCGACCCTGCCCTGCTCCGTCCAGGTCGTCTCGACAGACGCGTCGAATTCGGCTTGCCCGACCTCGAGGTAACATACAAAAGAAAGAAAAAAAAAGTGAAAAATGGAAAAATGGGGGGAAAAGATAGAAAAAAATCTAACCTGTTCTCTAATTTCCTCCTTTCAAAAACAAGGGCCGCGCCCATATCCTCAAGATCCACGCAAAGAGCATGAGCGTCGAGCGCGACATCCGATACGAATTGATTGCGCGCCTGTGCCCCAATGCCACTGGCGCCGAATTGCGAAGCGTGTGCACAGAGGCGGGCATGTTTGCCATTCGCGCACGACGAAAGGTCGCCACCGAAAAGGACTTTTTGGAGTCGGTCAACAAGGTCATCAAGGGTTACCAGAAATTCTCATCCACGCCAAAGTATCTCATGTGGAATTAGACGCGTCGCGCCAACTTCATACATTGCTTGCGCCACGCCTTTCTTCCTCTCACGTCCCCCCTCACCCTCGCTTTTTTTTTTCTCTTTCTTTCATCCTTTTTTTTTTCGTTTTATTTCCCATTTGCCAAGAAATAAATCACATTTCACACAAAAAAGCACATCTCCCCCCCCCACTGCACTTGACCAGAAACAGCAATGGCCATGCCGATCACCGATCGGCAAAAAAGCGCAATGTGGCGTGCATGTGGCCACGATCGAACAGACCGTGCCCATGTGACCACACTAACCTTGTTTCTCTTTCGCTCCCTGCCCTGAATTTCCATAATAATCATTGGTGTACATCGAAGCTGTGAAAGAGAGCAAAACCTGGACGCGCTTGCATGAATCGACGCGCGCGAGCCTCGCTTTTCCAGGGGTTTTTATGTTTTTTTTTTTTTTAGCTCGTTTTCAGCCAACAGGTGCATTGTGCATCCAGTAATCTCATGGTGCATATCCATATAGCGCGTCGCCGTGGACAAAATGATATTTCGTGCATCAGGATCTCTTGCTGGTGAGCAAATTGGGCTGAATCGCTTTTTGTCAGCACCGACAGCCACTCACTTTTTGCCTCATTGAAAGCATAAAGAGCAGGAGTGTCTCGTGGATACAAAAAGAAAGCACCATGCCCAGATACTTGACTATGCATGTAGAATTAATTTAGAAAAATGGATCTCGATGACAAAAATCGAACACTGTTGCAAAGCACGCTCATGACAGCGACGCGAAAGAACGTGAACTCATCGAAGCATTGCGTTTGCCCACTTCGCGCTTCGAATTTGAGATCATTTGATCGAGCCGTGCATATGAGTTTGAGGAGGAAAGATGAAAAATCGCTAATTGAATCAAATCTTCCTCGAGAACAGGCATCGTGCCTTCAACTTTGCATACATAGTGTATTCAATGCCTATGAGCTACAGCTGGCGCAACACACAGAGGTTGAACCATTGTAACGCCAGCAATCTTGAATTTAAGCATTTTCGCATTTGGATGGCCTTGTTTCATATCTAAACTCTTGAGCAAATGCATTTTGCTACATTTATAACACACACTACGGGTTTCTGTTCGTCTAATGCTGCGGGAAAAAAATGGGTATCGATTTTTTAATCGAGAAAACGGCAAAAAAACACCTTTTCATTGTATTTGAATCGATTGTCGTCGAAAATAGAGCCTGCGGACACAATAAGTTCTTTGACTTCCTATGCCAAGCTCTCTCTTTTAAACAAGCCCGCTCCGGGAGATCTGCGGCCGTTGGATGGTGCGCACAACAATTTTCAAAGATCGCGAATTTTCCAAGGGGTGAAGTCGAGGATATGAAAACTGCAAGATTTCGACTCTCAGATCGCCACGCAATTCACATACATGGTAAACAGCTGCTAGTAACGGACGGAAATCCAACAAAAACCGGGGGTTCATCGGCTGGCTCGACGGAAAAATGCAGTTTTGGGCTTTTTTTAGCCTCAAGGCAAAGTCGATGAATATTGGCCATAGAGCCACAAAACTCGCTTCATTAGAATGAGAATGTCTCGCTGCGTACGTGGCCATCGGTGATCAATGAAAAAAGTGATTTTATAGGCACATTTGACACGCATTTATAATCATAGGCAGTTTTCGACGCGTGAGAAACCGTGTCAAACGTCGAGCAACACGCGCGAGTTCATCACATCGATACCTCTGGATCCACTCTCGCTGATGGACGCGTCAACGCGGCCCTATGAGCGCGCGTTCCCGTGCAATCCACGCGTAAAGATTTGCGTAAAATTCGGCATTACTCGCCGCCATTGAGCCGATAGACCATGCTTTTTATTTTGGTTGTTGATAGTTTCGACACGCAGATGTTCTTGCGTGTGAGTTTCGTGCGATTCTGCGGACCTGGGTTTTCCATTTTTCTTCGGGAGCCCGTGGAGGGCTAAATTTTGATTTGCTGGTCACGCGTCCCAAGACCTTTGTTGTGGTGACAAATCAAGTCTACATTGCGTTTTTGGATGACTGCATCATGTCGCAGTGCGTTTTGAAGTCTCGCAGTGTCTGGCTGGCAAAGTTGCAAGTTGATTTGCCCTGAAAATGACCTTTTGCTGAATTTCTCATCACGAACCCATCGAAATGATCCTAAATTTGAACCAGATGATGAATGCAAGTAAAGTAACGGCAGTATCCATTTCCAGCGGTAATCAGATGGTGCCGTTTCGCGGCAGCCATACTGATGATTGAAAAACAAGATAAAAGCGCGCCTTTGACGTGCTTGGCCCACCACATCGCCATGCGTCAGGGCTCAAATGAAAGCTGGAAACGATCTCAACATTCTCCATTCAAAAAGTAAATGGATGAGCTACTACCCGTTTAATTGATGCAATTTAAACACGATTTATGTCAATGACATGCCTTTTATGCGCGCACATGACGCCTCAATGGGCTTGAAAGGCCACCAAAAGAGTTAAAATCAGACAATCCCAGCGCTGCGGCCGGGCGTGTACTAATTGGGACATGTCGCGCTCGCCCAATTCTCGCTCTCAAGAAAAAAAATTAGAAACGCGCCAAGCGCGCCTCGTTTTTCTTGCGTCTTTCTTTTCCCTGTCTCCCGTGTCTCCCCCTCACTTTCCACCACCGTTATGACTAGGTAAACAAGCAACTTGACCGAGAAAAAAAAAGGGTAAAAATGCTGACTTGCTGGCTTTTTGCTCGTTTTACAGTGACGAATTCTGTACAGCCTTGGAAAAGGACCGATCGTACCCCGAGCTGGATCGTGCGTCGATCGACTACGACAATCTGAGCACGCTGAATGACAAGTTTGAGATCAAGGACAAGACGTACGAGAAGCAATACGCGAGCATATACTTTATCCGTCTGCTGCATTTGAGGCCGATTGTTTTGGAACGCGCACAGCAGCGCTGGGAGAGCCAGCCAGGTAAAAATAGATAAAAACGGCATGATTACAAGGAGGAAATGCGAGGTGCTCAACACCACTCTTATAGAAAATCCGCAATATGTGCCCAAATGTTTGGATGTCCAAGCAAACGAGCTCTGCTACATTATTGGCACCGTGTACATGGACATGCCATTAAAGCCAAACGTGCTAAAGGATCTCAGCGACGAGGTAAAAAGGGGCAAAAAGCAAAAAAAAAAAAAAAAAAAAAAAAAAAAAAAAAAAAAAAAAAAAAAACTAGGCTCAACAGCGAGAAAACGACTCCATTTTTTTTTTTATGTAGAGCTCATTGTCGCTGCCGCCTGCGCCCGAAAAATACCGCAGCGAGGGGTCGACGATTTCAATGGAGGACGAGTCTGGTCGTGTGAGGCTGATTGGCGCTCGTTTGGACAAGGAGCTGCTCGTGACGGGCATGATTGTGGGCGTCCTCGGCAAGGAAGAGCCTATCACCGGCGCGTTCGAGGTCATTGAGGTGTGCTACCCGGGCCTGCCAAAACAAAATCCTTTGCCCAAGGCCTCCAAAGGTAAAAAAAAAAAAAAA
>KV441934.1:131641-148824 GCA_001650995.1 Gongronella sp. w5
GGGGGTTTTAGGTTTGTTTTGCCCAGTTCTGAAAAAAAAAAAAAAAAAAAAAAAAATTAATAAAAGGTAAAAAATTAGCCCAATTCCCCCTCCCTCTTCACACCCAATTCGTACCTTGGAATGTCTTGGCGTCATACTGATGGATCCAGCCTGTATTTGTTTCACGTCCATTGTCGGGGTCGCGATGCAATTGCGAGGTGCCGACCAACAAAGTCTGTGATTCGGCGTGGTACGCGATGCGCCTGCCCATTTTGTTTTCCAAGGGTATTTTTGTGACATGCAGCTTGCGGATGGGGTCCATGTAGCCGACCAAGATGGCCTCGTCGGTCATCATCATCAGCGATTCGGGCCACAGCGGGTTGTTGAATAGCGTAAAGCCCGTAATGTTCTAAAAATAATAATAATAATAAATCGCAAAATTCAGTCTCGTTCCTCATGGCAACTGCCTCATTTCTGCCCATTACCTTGAGGTTGACGGCCGAGTAGACGAGGCGGCCGCGCACGCTGGTGATGATGGTGGGTCTGTCGGAAGCGCAAAAGACGGCGTTTTGGCCATGAATGGCAAACGCGTGCAATGAGACGGATCGCGTGCCGATGGTGATAGTGCTTTGGTTGCCGAGCTCCATTTGCTCATTCAGGGTATAATGCATGACCTTGCCATCGCCGAGGGCCACAAACAGGTACCGCTTGTCTTCCAGCTTCTGGAAGAGCATGCTATGCGGCACTGCATTCGCCACCGTCGCCTTTTCCTTGGTCTGGAGCGTCTCCAAAGACAGAATCTGCACATTGTCGCCGTGCCAAAACCCAACCGTCACGTACGAATCGCTCACGGAGCCTCCTTCCATAATGCTCAAGCTAGATACCTCATGATCCATCTTGCGATCCCTACAAAAAAAAAAAAAAAAAAAAAAAGCGAAAAAAAAAAAAAAAAAAAAAAAAAAAAAGGAAAAAAAAAAAAAAAAAAAAAAAAAAAAAAGGTCCACGACATCATGGTGGCCAATGTCGATGCAGACGAGATGACCAACACACGAAAGAACGCAATAATTGTCACTGACAACGGCCATCATGATGACTGCACCAGCAGGCGGCTGCCATTGCTTGACCATGATGCCATTGTACGATGCCTTCATGAGTCGCAGCGACGTGGGCGTCACTTGCACCATGTCGCCATTGGCCAGCGTGCGCGCGTCAAATGTCGGCACATTGAATTCCAGATCCGCCAGCGCCGTCAGTTCCACCATGGCTTTGCTCGTCGCGTCCGCCTGGTGGAACACGCGCGTCCCCGCCATCGTCGACACCACGAGCGCGTTGTGCTGCCGGCCCTCCGTGTCAATCGCAAGTGGAAACACATTTTGAACACCAAAAATTGGCATCACTGCGCGCTCAAGGAACCCAAGACCGCTTTGAACCACACGCAGCGAGCCGTCACGGTGCACGCCAGACGTGCATACCATCGTATGCTAAAAAAAAAAAAAAAAACAATTAAAAAAATTGATAAACGTGGCCATCTTGTGCCAATTGTTCCCCCTTTTTTTTGAAATTGGAGCCTTACGCGTCCTTGCTTGTCCAGATCAAACAAGCAGAAATCAGTGATTGGTGACAAATTGGCAAATTCTTGGACGTCGTTGATCGACATGCGCGCCTTTTCATCGCTCACGAGCTTGACCACCTTGGAATCCCCTTGCATCGAGCCCACATACAACAAATCGTTGTCCAGGTATACCAAGCACGAGCTGATGGACGCCTATTTAGAGAAAAAAAATACAATGAGCTGCGCCGCTCGTCTTTCCAATTGCCCAGTTGCCCAATGCGCTTGTCAAAATGTTTACCTCGCCCAAGTATTGAATGTGCACTTCGTCGACAAAGTTGCTGCCCGAGAGCGTTAACAAGTACAGCACACCGAGCGAATCACCCAAGATGCACTTTTGGTGGCCAATGAACGTGTACCTATGCAAAAAAAAAAAAAAAAAGGATGAGGTCCTTGACATGGGCCTCACAAATGTTGGATCTTACGATGTGACGACAATGGCATCCATGCTCTGCGCAACAATGACCGTGTCCGAGTGGATCGGATTGTAGTAGCCGATGGTGTATTCGCCAACGACGAGGACGCCGCCATAGGGTTGCGGCACGGGGATCAGCATGTGGCTCGTGAATTCCACCGTGGAGCGGATCGTCAACATGTGTTGCAGCGGCTGGTCGTCCAGCTTGATGTGATAAAATTTCAACCACATGGCATTCTCGTCCTCGAACAACACGGCCACTGTGGCTGCCAAAGGATTATCCAACGCTGCAATGCCCTTGATGTTGAACTCAGACACTCTAGGGATAACAACAAGAAAAAAATGAGAAAAAAAAAAACGCCAATTTCAACTGACTGTGCGCTTACTTTGACACGACGGGCTTGTACTTTTCAGCCAATCTGCCGGTAGCCTTGCCGTGCGATTTGCCCTTGCCCTTGACATCGGGGCTGACGAGTGGCACAATGCTGAGCAGGCCCGTAAACGCGCTGGTGACCATGTACGTGCCCTGGGCGTCCTGCGACGTCAGCGTGCGGTCGTTTGGCCGCGCATTCTTTTCCTCCATGCTGTCCGACGCTTCCGTGATAATTTGTTTGGCATGCGCGTCGTAGCGCAGCAAGCAAAAATGCTGCTGATCGCCAAGCACAAACAACGACAACGTCGATCGACCCTATATTAACATAAAAAAAAAAAAAAAAAGCGTATTGAGCTATCACGTTCGCCGACGTCTTTGTAAAAAGAAAAAAGCCGTCTTACCTGCACTTTGACCAACGAAATGGACGCCACGCGGCAATGCAAGTTAAAATCGAGCGCCGGCACCAGTGTCTCGCCGACCACCGTGTAGATCTCGATACGCGTGCCCTTGCTGCCAAGGAAGAATAACGTCAGAAAACACAAAAACGCCCATTACCGTCTTTTACCTTGTAATCAAGTTGACGTCGTTGGGGTTCAAAAAGCTGCCCTTGACAGCACCGTGCACGGCTGTCGCAGGGTGAAGCGTCGTTATATAAGAATACCGGCTTGCAGCCATGCTTCCAGGTAAAACAATAGAAAGAGAAAAAAACGAGGAGGGAGAAGAAACAAAAAAAAAAAAAGGCTCACGCGCCGCGCGTCGGAATCTTAAATACTCAACTGGGCCACCACCAACAAATAACAAGCACAGCCGCGCTTCAGACGCGCGCCAAAACGATACAATGGCTTCCAACTTCCCCCGTTTTTAATAATTGTATATTTTTTATCATAATCTATTCATTTCCAGGGTACTTGCGATGCTCGCCCGCGAGGCTAAGATAGTCCATGAGGTCGACAGTCAGCAGCAAGATACAGAAATTGCTGTACGCGTCGTCCAGCGCAGCCTGGTGTGGCGAGATGTACTTGCCCTTGGCCTCATCGTAGTCCGTGATGGCCAGAGAACCATCGCACGGCTCATCCGTGAACGTGGCGCGCAGCACCGCGTCCAATTGGCCGAATTGCCGCAGACGCTCGGCTTCCCAGTCAAATACACCCGTTTTTTCGGTGTTTTGGCGATGCAAGAACGCCTTGTTGCCCAATTGACTCACATCCGCAGGCGCCACGACCGCGTGCCGCGTCGGGTCGTGCACACATGCGCGACGCGCTTCGAGAGCCTTGGCCGATGGGTCGGGATAGACAAACACGTTGCCGCGCAGGCGAAATTGCTCCTGCGTCGCGCCCATGTACCACGCCACCTCGTAACGGTCGTCCTCCTGGACCAGACTATACTTTTTCGACCGCTTGTCTGTCGTCACCACCATCACGGCGCTCGTCCACCCTAAATCTTCGGCATGATGCTGCCCCGCAAACGACCGGAACACCACCGTGCGCACGCTCGGGCCCGTCAGTGCCAGCGCCATGTAACAGGACTCTAGCCCACGCTGCTGGATATTGCGCTGCAGTTGTGCCCACAAAAATTGTTTCCACAGGAGCACAGACGTCATGGTACAAAAAAAAAAAAAAAGAAAAAGAGAAAACGAAAAAAATGGGTTTGCGTCGGAAAAAAAAAAAGAAAGAGAGATAACGAACAAAATGGGTTTGCGTCGGAAAAACTCAGCTTCCCCCCTTTTGGTCCTGAATCAGGCCCCGCGACTTGCGACGCGTGTTACAGTAAAATACAGCGAAATGCCCGCCAACACGCAAAACTCCCAAATTCGCAGCATGACCAGCCAAATGTTCAAGCAGGCTCCCAAACCAAAATTGGAAAGAATGGGTGTCCAGAATTCCGTCAAACTCGTCGAAAAGAACAAGAGCACCGACAAATCACGAACAGTGCCAAAAAAGAGCGAAATCGAATTGCTTGTTGACAAACAATCCAAAATTTTATATAAAACTTTGAGGGCACATTGCGGCGTAGAAAATGCACGATGGAGCCTCGTCGACGCATCTACCAGCAAGTCGTGTGCCATGCGCGTGGATTTGACTAGGAAAAAAGGCACGTATCAATCGACAATTGACGTCGCTTTTCATGCGTTCAAAATGACTAAATGATTTTGAAATCTTGTCAAAATTGTCCAAAAAAAATGCTTTTGCCATTGATCTTCGGTGTCCACATATGCAGCGAGCCGTGCTTTTTCTGGTGATATAATTTTCAAGGCGCTGCGGTCAGCCCTCGTTGATTTTGCCTTGTGCTGAATAAAACGAGGCTTTTCGCGTTTTGCGCTACAAACAGTCAATGGATCCCCGGTTTTATAATGTAACCGGCCAAACGTAGTGCTGGCCTTACATAGAGCACAAGAAGACTGCTGGGGTCTCTTGCCCGCCCGCCCGCCTTCTTGTTTTTCTTGTTTTTCCCTTTCTTGCTCTCTCTCTCAAGACGAATTGCATATAAAAGACCGACATGTCAGCTTTTTATTTTTTTTTTCGAAATAAAGCGGAGAAAGATGGACTTCCCCACAAGCCAGCAGTCTTCTTGTGCTCTATGTAAGGCCAGCACTACGTTTGGCCGGTTACATTATAAAACCGGGGATCCATTGACTGTTTGTAGCGCAAAACGCGAAAAGCCTCGTTTTATTCAGCACAAGGCAAAATCAACGAGGGCTGACCGCAGCGCCTTGAAAATTATATCACCAGAAAAAGCACGGCTCGCTGCATATGTGGACACCGAAGATCAATGGCAAAAGCATTTTTTTTGGACAATTTTGACAAGATTTCAAAATCATTTAGTCATTTTGAACGCATGAAAAGCGACGTCAATTGTCGATTGATACGTGCCTTTTTTCCTAGTCAAATCCACGCGCATGGCACACGACTTGCTGGTAGATGCGTCGACGAGGCTCCATCGTGCATTTTCTACGCCGCAATGTGCCCTCAAAGTTTTATATAAAATTTTGGATTGTTTGTCAACAAGCAATTCGATTTCGCTCTTTTTTGGCACTGTTCGTGATTTGTCGGTGCTCTTGTTCTTTTCGACGAGTTTGACGGAATTCTGGACACCCATTCTTTCCAATTTTGGTTTGGGAGCCTGCTTGAACATTTGGCTGGTCATGCTGCGAATTTGGGAGTTTTGCGTGTTGGCGGGCATTTCGCTGTATTTTACTGTAACACGCGTCGCAAGTCGCGGGGCCTGATTCAGGACCAAAAGGGGGGAAGCTGAGTTTTTCCGACGCAAACCCATTTTGTTCGTTATCTCTCTTTCTTTTTTTTTTTTTTTTGTACCATGACGTCTGTGCTCCTGTGGAAACAATTTTTGTGGGCACAACTGCAGCGCAATATCCAGCAGCGTGGGCTAGAGTCCTGTTACATGGCGCTGGCACTGACGGGCCCGAGCGTGCGCACGGTGGTGTTCCGGTCGTTTGCGGGGCAGCATCATGCCGAAGATTTAGGGTGGACGAGCGCCGTGATGGTGGTGACGACAGACAAGCGGTCGAAAAAGTATAGTCTGGTCCAGGAGGACGACCGTTACGAGGTGGCGTGGTACATGGGCGCGACGCAGGAGCAATTTCGCCTGCGCGGCAACGTGTTTGTCTATCCCGACCCATCGGCCAAGGCTCTCGAAGCGCGTCGCGCATGTGTGCACGACCCGACGCGGCACGCGGTCGTGGCGCCTGCGGATGTGAGTCAATTGGGCAACAAGGCGTTCTTGCATCGCCAAAACACCGAAAAAACGGGTGTATTTGACTGGGAAGCCGAGCGTCTGCGGCAATTCGGCCAATTGGACGCGGTGCTGCGCGCCACGTTCACGGATGAGCCGTGCGATGGTTCTCTGGCCATCACGGACTACGATGAGGCCAAGGGCAAGTACATCTCGCCACACCAGGCTGCGCTGGACGACGCGTACAGCAATTTCTGTATCTTGCTGCTGACTGTCGACCTCATGGACTATCTTAGCCTCGCGGGCGAGCATCGCAAGTACCCTGGAAATGAATAGATTATGATAAAAAATATACAATTATTAAAAACGGGGGAAGTTGGAAGCCATTGTATCGTTTTGGCGCGCGTCTGAAGCGCGGCTGTGCTTGTTATTTGTTGGTGGTGGCCCAGTTGAGTATTTAAGATTCCGACGCGCGGCGCGTGAGCCTTTTTTTTTTTTTGTTTCTTCTCCCTCCTCGTTTTTTTCTCTTTCTATTGTTTTACCTGGAAGCATGGCTGCAAGCCGGTATTCTTATATAACGACGCTTCACCCTGCGACAGCCGTGCACGGTGCTGTCAAGGGCAGCTTTTTGAACCCCAACGACGTCAACTTGATTACAAGGTAAAAGACGGTAATGGGCGTTTTTGTGTTTTCTGACGTTATTCTTCCTTGGCAGCAAGGGCACGCGTATCGAGATCTACACGGTGGTCGGCGAGACACTGGTGCCGGCGCTCGATTTTAACTTGCATTGCCGCGTGGCGTCCATTTCGTTGGTCAAAGTGCAGGTAAGACGGCTTTTTTCTTTTTACAAAGACGTCGGCGAACGTGATAGCTCAATACGCGCTTTTTTTTTTTTTTTTTATGTTAATATAACCTTCGGGGAGCAAGGCGCGACGGCGCAGCGCAGAGATGTGCGACACGTAGTCGCCCAAAAGGGCGAGGGTCTGGCGCACCATTGCGATGGAATGGGTGCGCCACGCGTCGGCGGTCCAGTTGGACTGGAGAGCTTGGTACACAAACCAGTCCAAGGGGCGGACGAGGGCCGCCGCGCGATACTGGAGATCGCGCAGCTGCCGATCAGCCTGTTGCAAGGCTTGCGATTGTCCAGGCACGCGATTGAGGAGAGGGGGCTCCAAATCGCGCGCGAGATTGCGAGGGCAATCGTGGAGGAATCGACGGCGGGCCACGTCGTCCAAGGGACGCTGAAAAAAATCCTGGTCCATGTCCGGGAAAGCGGCGAGCATCTCCTCGGATGGATGGAAATCCACGCCAGGGAGTCGGTACTCGAGATTGGGGTCGCGTACCATGAGGGGATTGACATCCCTGGCGTCCAAGCGCGCTTGGAGTTCGCGGTTTTGAGCATCCAATTGCTCAAAACGGGCTTGAATGGCATTGAGGGATTCAGCATCAAAAAGAGGGGCAGACATGGAAAGACGGGGGAGGAAGTCCAGTGCTGACCGTGTAAGCGAAAGAAAGAAAGACGAATTGCATATAAAAGACCGACATGTCAGCTTTTTATTTTTTTTTCGAAATAAAGCGGAGAAAGATGGACTTCCCCACAAGCCAGCAGTCTTCACAGTGCTCTTATCTGATTTTCATCGGTGAATGACAAGTGCTTACCATGTGGTTGACTATCGCGGCAATTCAAGTACCTGAATTTTACAGTATTATTTTCAAATGAAAAAATCCACGACTGTATCCCTTGGAAAATCCGTGATTTTTGGCTGATTTCCAAAATCGTGCTTGCGCGTCATCTATCGATCGCAGCGCCGCAAGACCTGGTTCATTTGAACGAAAAAGCCTAGACGTGTCTGTCAAAGCAGCATTTTTCTTCATAAATTGTAAACTTGCTGACGGCAAACAACAAAATGCAGCAAAATACTGTAAACAACGCGATGTTTCGATTTCGTTGCGCCACGCCCCAGGTGAAAATGATGTCGTACGAAAGAGCCACGCTCGGGCATCATTTCATTTCTGCTCAGCTGACCCGATGGACGGACTTTGTGCGCTGACATAATGCGACCAAAGTTCACAAGCCCTATTTGCTCGACAACAGGCAGGACAATCCAGAACACTGAGCGGTGACCAAAGGAGTAAAATTTCGTTCTCTTTCGGATGGATCCAGTTTCACTGGCGTGCGACCAAAACTGGTCGAGAAATTCAAGTTTCTAAAATTTGGTTTGAATCGCTTTTTTCTCGCGATCCGTCATCAAGTCGACCCCCGGGTTTTATTGCAGATTTGATTAGAAAGAGGGAGTCGTTGCATCTAACGACATGACTCTCAAAGCGCTGCTGTGTAGGCTGCCAAACGGATTTGGATTTTCTGGTCTGGGATTGAACCTCTCAAGCGGGGGCCCTCCAGATGCATTTTGACCTGACCAACTTTTTTTTCCAAGTTTCCAAAAAAAATATATTTCACCACCAAAGACTCGTCACAGCGCCACGAAACTTTCCCAACCATAGGATTTTGCCCGTCTCTTCTCAGAAAAAATTAAACCGCGATGCCAGCCAGGCGGTTCAGCGAGAAAATTGACATTGCTGAAAATTTGGCTGTAGCGCGTTTTTTAAAAATCTTTTCGCGGTGAAATCGTGCTTCAATCACCGCGAAATTTTGCAGGTGGACGAGTCGCACCTCTTTTTTCAGGAAAATATTGCAAACCAGAGGTCGATCAGACCGTTGTCGAAGCAGGTGCCAATTTCACGAAAGCTTGCAAATTCATCAATTTGAACGCGAAAAACAAAGGTTGGATCATTGCCAAAGCTATGCCATTTGATCATGTCCGCCGTTTACAGTAGATCCTCGCTATAACGTCCCTCGATATAACGTCATCCTCGATATAACGTCGCAGATTGACCCTGTCACTTAGCAGTGTGTAACCAAAAAATGTCACGTGCATGCAATTTTATAACGTCATTTGGCAGTGATTTTTATAACGTCATTGACCAAAGTCAAAAATTCTGAATGACGTTACAGTATCGAGGATCTACTGTATTTTCAAAAAAATCGTTAAAAACTAGAGGTCAACCAGCCCGAGTTGTTGAAAATTGCCAATTTTCAAAGGTTTTCCACAAATTCAATATTAAGGACCACAAACCCTGATTGGTTCGCCTCCAAACCTTTGCAGTTGGATAATTTCATGCGCTTTTTTTAAAAAAGATGTCGAAAATCTGAGATCGATTAAGTCATTCTGTAGATGACTCCAGAATATCGACACTTTCAGAATTTCAGACGTAGATCACCAAAAAATGTTCTAACGTCATGAAACTTTCACCATTGCTTGGAAAGAAACAATCTCGATCGTTATTTTGAGATTGTTTGCAGCCCGGATAAACTGATTTTGTACGCTTGCAAAATCCCATCAAACATTTGATTTTGTTTTGCATTTCATTTTCTCGACAACGAAAAGGACAACCCAAGGTGCTTTTAACGTGTCGTAAGCAGCTGCTGAACCTCTTTCGAATGAGACCAGTTTCATCGATGGATGGCTAAAACTCGCAAAGAAAATCCACCACTTTTTCATCAAAATCTTTGATCGCTTCATCAAAATCTTTGATCGCGATTTGCTCAACAACAGTCTAGTCAAACCCCGGTTTTTACTGCAGTTTTACTAACAAACAGGTGAAAAGCACGTAATGGGATGACTTGCGACGCGCTAGCTGGGGTTTGAACTTTTTGCATCGGTCATTTCACCAGCCTGCAGCCCACTCATCAGCGCGTAAAAATGTGCAAAATAAAAAAATAAAAAAAGTAAAAAAATAAAATTCCATGCAGTCCACCACCTTAATTTGGAAGTCTCAAACCTTAAATTTTTACAAAAAATCTTGACCAAAGTAGGCACTTTTCTCAGTCGATCGCCGTCGTTCATGCGTCACTCTTTGGGCATTTCTCTCAAGTTGAGGCGATCTTCTGCCATTTTGCCAGCTAATAGCGAATTGTCGGAGTAACCTGTTTGGAATGCATTGATCACTCGGAGTTCGAAATTTCCCAAATTTGGCATTTTCTGAGATTGAAATGTGTGACCCCTGAGTGACCCCTGAATTTTTCAAAAGTGGTCGTAGTAGAGCTTTGGGGGTTTAAGCTTTTTTGTTGCAAATTTTGCGTTGAATTCTATGCAATTTCTGAGCGGGGTCGGCCAAGCAGACGGACAGATGATGAATGCAAAATACAGTAGTACAAATTCGAGGGTTTTGCTTGGCATTTTCGAGTCCAAAAAAAATCGGGCGGGTCCGCCTTGAGCACTGCTGGGCCTTAGTTTATGCTGTGGCGCATTTTTCATTGGCGGGCAGCAGCTGGGCTGTAAAAAAATTTCTGGAGGCACAACAGGCCGGCAAAGACTGAAAACACGCTTTTTGGTTTTTAAAAGGTAAATTTGTGCTTTTTTGTGCAGTGTAGAGCGATGCTTTAGACAATGAATGAAAGCACGCGCCAGTTTTTTCTGTCCACTGATGAAATTGCGCTTTGTTTCAATTTTCAAATGGCAAACTTGATGCAAATTTGTGCGCTTTTTCTGTGAAATCGCATCAGGTTGAATTTTTGCAGGTCTTTTTTGCTTTAAAAAAGGCGCAAAAGTTACCAGACTATCATACAGTACTGTATCATACATACAGTACTGTATGATGATGTCAACTCATCAACACACATGCTGTTGTACTGTACAACAGCCGCCGATATCGCGCGAAAAAAAGGAAAAAAGGAAAAACAGGAACGGTTGTCAATGATATGATGGCCGGAATGATTGCTGATCAGAAGGACACAAAAAAACGCGACGAAACACCAGGAGGGGTTCCTTTTGTTCGCGACAATGATGTCAATTTGCTTGTTGAATGATGATGCAGGAAAACCAACTTTTAATGCATTGGTGTTCATGAAGCGTCATGGGCGTCACGAATTTGAAAAGAAAAATCGAATCCCTCGCATCATAAAATGTTAACATAATTTTCCAAACTATTTCATAATATTGACGGGGAAAAATGCACGTAAAAAATTGCGACGATTGGGCAACCACCTGCCCGTCTGCTTACACCCCGCCGCAGTTGGGTTGCGTGTGCACACCCTCAGATTCAGGGGTCGTCGGCACAAAAAAAAATGATTAAAAAAGTCGTAAGGTTTGAGAAAACATCTCGTGAGGAGATTTCTTGTGATTTATTGGCGCTGCTTATGTGCTTAAGGCTCAGGGAGCACGATGGAGGGGAACTTTTGACTGCACTTTGTGCATTCGCACTAAAAAAAATAGGGCGGATCATAAAATTAAACATGAGTTTTCGCCTTTTTCGGGTGCGTTTTGTCGTTTTTCATTTTTTTTTTTTTTTTTTTTTTTTTTTTAACCCAGAAACTGTCCGATCTGATGTGAATAATGCAAATGGTAAATTACACAATGAGAATGGCCACGAGGAGGGAGGAGGTGGTGTAGTGCATGCGGAGGGTGTGATAGCCGCCTTTTGGGCATGTCGGACCAAGCGATTGCTCGATTTGCTGGCGCTGGGCGGTGACAGCCGAAAGCATGGGTTGGCCGGTCGTTGGGTCGTACACGAGGGCGTCCTGTGTTGGCACGCTACCTCCGACGTTGCCAGGGTAGCCGCCGCTAGACGTGGACGACGTGGGTGCAGGCTGCATGGCGAGACCGGGGTACTGAGGCGGCACAGGCTGCTTCTCGGGTGGTGGCATTCCCGTCTTTTCAGGCGCAAAATCACCAGCAGAGGATGGCATTGCATTTGGCTGCTGCTGCTGCTGCTGCTGCTGCGGTTGCTGTAATTGTTGTTGTTGTGGTGGCTGTGGCTGTTGTTGGGTGTCTGGGTGGGTGGCCGCGGGCAGCACGGGTGGCATTGCTTGCTGTGTCGCCACCGGTGGTGCTTGCTGCTGTTGCTGCTGCTGCGCTGGCTGCTGGGAATCGACATTGTAGGGTTGCGCGTCCTGGGAAGGCGGCGGCATGGACACAGGACGATGCGGCTCAGGCTGCTGGAGCTCAATGGCCGCATCAGGAGGCGGCTGGATGTCGCTGTTCATATTCTGGAAGGGGGTTTTATTATTTTGGCAGAAAGAGAAGCGGAAAAATATGCAAATGAGAAGTAGTCGGCAAAAATAAAAAAACAAGGGGGTGGGAGTGGGCGAGGGAGCGGGAGCGGGGGATGGGGAAACGTGATCCATGTTGATTCATGCAAGTTTCATTTATTTTTTCTAATTTGAGCCGCCTGCGCGCTTGGCGGCGAGTCTGGCCTCCTTTGCCCAGTCAGTGCGCAGCACGACGTAGACAGTGATGACACAGGCCATGAAGATGGAGAGAGTGAGTGCGAGCCAGATGCCATTGAGGCCGAAATCGTAATAAAAGCACAAAAGCATGCCGAGAGGAAGAGCGGTCAAATAGTAAGCGGCGAGATTGCACCATGCACCGACATGCTGCCTGCCCTGGCCATTGAGAATGCCGTCGGCGACACCGGCCACATTGTCAAACATGACAAAGATAGCGACAAGCGGCAAAATGCGCGACACGGCGGCAACGACTTCGGCGTCATCGGTGAAAAGATAGCCCCAGACGTGGCGACAAAGCGTCAATGTCAGCACATTAGCCAGCGCGACGGCGCACGCGCTCACAAGCGCCGCCAATGCCGCACGCGACGCGCGCTTGGGCAATTCGTTGCCCAAACTGTTGCCCACGCGATTCGCAGACGCAATGCCAAGACCAAATGGCAACGTGTACAGCATGGTTGTCGTGGTCACAAGCACGCTCTGCGCGCCTTGGTTCACGTGCTCACCCGGTGTGTCGATCCAGCTCGCAGCAAGTGCGATGATCTCATATGCCCAGCTCTCGCTGCATATCAAAAGCATTCCAGGCACCGCAAGCTTGATCAGCGTCCAATACGCGTCCTTGTCAAGCACATACCCAACCTCCGACGCATTAGCAAGCAGAGGTTGACGCAGCGCATTCGCGCGCCATTGCCAACGTGGCCAAACCTGTTCATTTGAAAAGACGAAAATCAGCATTTTTTTGCTCCAATTTCTTCCTTTTTTTCGTTTTTTTTTTTTTTCATTTTTGCTACCTTTGAGCCGTCGACCTTGAGGATATAAAAGACAAGCAGGAGAACAAGGACCCAGTAGGTGAGTGCGGCGGCCATGGGGGAGCCAACAAAGCCAAAATAGCGGACGAGGGTAAAACTGGCGACCAAGTTAAAGGGGGCACCCACAAATAAGGTATAGGTGGGTGCTCGGAACAGACCTTGTGCCTGGAGCATCTTTTTTAACGCCTCAAAGAGGGCAAATGCTGGCAAGGCAAGGATCATCCAGCGGCAATAGATGCCGGACAGCCGCGCGACGGTCGGATCCTGCTTGAGCAGCAAGAAAACGGGCTCCGTGTGCCACCACAGCAACATCACGGGAACGCACAGTGCGGCCAGTAGCACAAGGCACCGCTGCACGTGCAGTCCGACCGCTTGGCTCCGGTGGCTGGTGTACGACTGCGAACACAGCGTGTCGAGGCACAATGTCGTGCCCAGGACCATCGACAAGCCGGTCACCGTGACAAACATCGATGATAGCGATGCTGCAGCCAATTCAGATGCGCCCTGCAATTACAAGAAATTTTAAAAAAAAATGATCCTCGAGAATGTGTCTGTTTTTTTTTTTTTTTTTTTTTACTCACCAAGTGGCCAGCACTGATCACTGACACGCTCTGCAAGCTGTTTTGCAACAGGTAGCTCACAATTAAGGGAGTGGCATTCTTGAGCAGCCATTGGAACTCGAGGGTATAATAAGATGAGATGGTCATGATCAATTCATACGAATTATGCAAAAAGAAAAAGGTAACCAAAGGGCAAAAAGGGGTAAGTGAAGAAAGAAAGAAAAAATGCAAGAGGAGAAAGAAAAAAAAAGCTGCTCAATGATCAAAAAAGGCATTTTTATGACATTGGTGTGCCGCTGCGCTTTTTCACAAGCGATGGCGACATGACACCATATCGGGCAGTCCATCTTTGTTTCTGACAAATATTTCAGCATGACCGTGCACGGCATCATGGCATCACACCATCAAGGTTTGCAACGGGATCAAGGTTCGCAATGGAAAAAAAAGGATTGGTAGATGGCATCGAGGAGTCATGGGCACGTGTGAGTGTCGTTTGTAGGAGTCATAATGCGTACGCATCGTCGCTTGCCGCCTCCCCCTTTATAAGCGCGTACGAATTGGCCAGAAGAG
Organism: Gongronella sp. w5; assembly: GCA_001650995.1. Lineage (NCBI taxonomy): Eukaryota > Fungi > Mucoromycota > Mucoromycetes > Mucorales > Cunninghamellaceae > Gongronella > Gongronella sp. w5. The sequence goes on from KV441934.1 coordinate 145,930, forward strand.
AGGCAAACAATGGACGACCGAGCACCAGGCTAAGCTTGTGCAACCCTGCAAAGGGAAGCAGCCGGCAAGCTGGGAAACCCGCTTCTGATCGGCACCACCGAAACCGGTTTTTGGAAAGGCAATTAGGCAAATAAAAATTCACTGGTGGAAAAAAAAGAGGGGTTTTTTTTTATTCGATTCAAATAAATAATCAAAAAAGGGGAACGGAAATAAAACGGAAGAAAAAGAAAAGAAAGAAAGAAAAAAAGGCGAGGAAAGACGCGGAACGGGTGACGAGCGAGGGCAAATTGGTGAGGAAAAAAAAGAGGGGGGGGGGAAGGTACGCGGTGAACAATCTAGGTACAGAGAGAAGGAGACAGGTGGAGAGAACAGAGGGGGAAAGGGGTAAGACGGAGGTGCGGAGGCGGAGCTGAATTGGCGCGATTAAGGGCGATTGTACATGGTCGTCGTAAGAGATCATAAAGAATCCATATAAAAAACAAAAAAAGTATAAAAGTGGGGATGACGTGCAAAAAGAAGAAATGAAAAGGTAGAAAACAATGATGAGGATGACAAATGAAGGAGCAAGGCGTGAGAGGAAGGGATGGGGGAATATTGCTTAAAAGTTGTACATCTTTTCCATGGCTTGACGCTGCAAGACGCCATGTTGGAATCTAGGAAAAAAAAAAGAGAGCAAGTCAGCTCATTGTAATTTGAGGGATGCAACGCGGCCAATTGAGACCCAATTGTGACGCAGAGGCGCGTTTCTTACTTTTTCAAGGACTCGTTTTCTTGGACGAGTCGCTCGACTTCCGCCAACAATTCGGTCTGTGTGGTCTTGAGGTGCTGGATTTGCTGTACAGCTGCAATTGATGAAAAAAGAAGGTGAGTTGATTTTGAAAAAAAGGAGAAAAAAAAGGGTGGGAGGGTTCAAAGCCTGCTTACTTCTTGTCAATAAGGCAGCCTTGCTCATCTTCTTGTTGTTGCAGCCGGGCAGGTGCTTGCGGAGCTCATCAAAGCCGTCCTTGATCTGTGCACGGCGGCGTTGTTCAGATTGGATGTGAATTTGACGGCGAAGCTCCGCACTCGTCATCCCGCGCCTAATAAAAAAAAAAAAGCGTTCATGAGCCCCATCATCACGTCGATCAAAAAAAAGGAGTAAAAAAAAAAAGGGAGGCACGATCACAAAAAAAAAAGTTTTACGTACGATTTGGCGAGTTTTTCCATGTCGTCGTCATCGGCGTCGACGAGATCATCGTCGTCCGAGTCTGCGGACATGGTGGCAAAGGTGGTGACGGCAGGGGAAGCTGTCTTTTTACGCTTGACGTCGTCATCCTGCTGAATGGAGCGCTTTCGCTTGTTACGCTTGGCATCCATCTTGCGCTCGTAGGTTTCCTTGGAGTACTCGAGGAACTCGGTCTGGTAGAATTCCATGGGCACGGAATTGGCGCGCGCAATGGTCTCTTTGACGCGAGCTGTCGTGGAATTCGAAAAAGTCGAGGGCACAAGCATGGGTGGTGCCGGCGTCGTGGATGCAACGGCCGCGACGGCGGCTGCGTGATCGAGAGGATAAAAAGGGGAGTTGCTGGAGGACGACAGGGTGCTGCTCGTCGAGTGCGAGGGCGTGGGTGTGGCGGTGACTTTGGCGGAGGGCGAATTGGACGATGGCGGCGTCGACGGCGACGACGACGACAGCGACTCGGGGCTGTTTGGGTGCCCGACGATCCGCGGCGCGTCGTAGCTCGCAAGGCCCGCGTACACCGCACCCGTCGTCGCGTACGTCGACATGGGCATCTGCTGGAACGAGTAATCTTTTTTTTTTTTGCAAAAAAAAAAAGGCCCATCAATACTCTTTTTTCTCTCCTTAGCCGTGTCGTGCACACAGTAATGAAAAAAAAAGAAAACCCTAATGTAACCCGGTACTCTCTCTCCTTGCTTGTTGCCCCCCTTCTTTTCCAATACACAAACAGACTCATCGCGCTGTTTTCGTGTTTGCCCCCCTTTTTTCGCTTTCTCCTTGGTGCCTCCTTAGATTTTCCATCTTTTTTTTTTTTTTTTTGTGTCGCTTACCTTGATAAGGATAGGTGTGATTGTCGGTGTAGTTGTGGACGGGTGGGGCGGGCGCGGCATCGTTGGGATTCATCTTTTGCACAATGGCAGGATTGATGATGTAATCGTATTGGTTGGTGGAGGGGGCGAGGCTGAGGTCAGTCATGATGGCGCGTTGCTGGTTGAATGAGAAGGGAAGAAAGAAAGAGAGAGAGTGGAGCTAAAGTGAGAGTAGTCAAAGGAAGGGTTGGGGGGAATAGAGCGCAAGCGACAAAAAAAAGAGAGAAAAAGACCGGTGTATCAAAGGATAGTACTGGGGGGTAAACCAAAGTCAAATGCAATGGAGGAAAAAGGGTAAAGAAAAAAAAAGGACGAGGGTAAAGAGAGGGAATGGAGAGGGGGAAAAAAAGCTATGAGAAAAAAAAAAAAAAAGAAGAAAGAAGAGCAAGTGCGACTGCAAAAAAGCCCAACCTTAAAAAAATTTTGCCCATTCTGTGCAACCCAGGGCACCCAAGTCGTTGGTCGCCACCCCTTGGCAGTAACGAGAGCCGCCATGTGACCTCCTTACTCACATAATGCATGGAATTGTCAAATAAAAACGAAAAAAACTGTGAAAAGACGCGTGTCATCATGAAACTAGGCACGCTTTTATGCTCTTGTCATTGAATTGACAACGGCGGATATCCATTCCAGCGTAAAATTAAGGACGGCGACGCGCACCAAAAGCCGGCTATCGGATCTTTCCTTTTATGAACGGTTCCCGCTGGGAAGCATTGAAAGGTGGGATCCTGACGCGCCACGCACAGGGTGCTTTTTTTTTTTTTTTTTTTTGAAAAGGGGCAAAGGCCCAAAAAAAAAAAAAAAAAA
>KV441934.1:148835-187179 GCA_001650995.1 Gongronella sp. w5
GGGGTTTTTTTTTTTTTTTTTTTTGTGAAAGCGAGCAAGAGCAAGAGCAGAAAAAGCACGTTCCATTCCGGCATGGCGGATGTCAAAGCCGCCTAAATTGGATTCTTGCCTCAATTTTGGAGGTTTCACCTGGCAAGCGCGATTTTTGTCGCGTCACCCACGGCACAAGGGAATCATGATGGCCTGACAGGGGCAGGGCGAGCGGAGTTTCATGCGGTTTCTCGGACCAAGCCGGTGATTCAGCGCGCGCAACCGCGCAAAAAACGGAAACTTGCCAAAATTCTGGGGAATATGTGTTGACTTGCTATCTGAAACATGGTGCATTCGGTGCTACTGTTCTGGCGCTTCAAAGTGAACCATGCACTGCCGCACCGACAGAGAGACCAACGACGCGAGAACCAGAAAATAATCCATTTTGTAAGAACGCGCCGACGCGATGCGATTCGTACTACGATGACAACGCTGCGTGGCACGCTCCATCTTGTACGCCACTGACCTTGGGTCCATTTGAAAGCAAAAAGGGAGCGGCCATCGCGCCGCGTCGCGTCAATTTCACGCGTTTTCGTCCGCTTCAATACCAAAGCTGGATATTCGTGCAGCAAAATTGAAAGCGGCATGGGCCAAGTGGGCGATTTTCAAGGGGGAATGAAGCCCCTTGAAATGTCTAGGTGGACCAGATCAACACAAGGAAATATGTTGTCATGCGCCACCAGCAAATTTGCTGCCATTTTTTTCTTTTTTCTTTTTCTTTTTTCTTTTTTAATGACTGATGCAACAGAGCGGGGGGGGGGTCAGATCGATTACCCCCATTGCATTTGCAACACAAGAGAAAGGGTGGTGACTTGAAAAAAAGAGAGAAACGAGAAAAAGGGGTGTCCAGCGCCACGAAGCTTATGCAGATCAATGAAAAAGTGAAGAATTCATCAATCAGGCTAACGTTTTAAGGAGGTGATTCTTTTTTTATTTTTGGTGCATGAGTGTGTGGGCGCAAGTGTTTCGCTCTTCATTGTCCTTTTTCCTCCCCCTCCCTTCTCAATTGATGGAATTCAAACGGTTGCTTAGCCGTGTTCACGACAAGATGACGTCGCCCGAGCATCCTCCACAGGAGCAAGGCGACAAAGAACGCCGGTTTGCGCGGTGGCGTAAATGGGACGCTGTGCATCTTTTCCACGCGCCAAACAAGGCTGGAGCGGCGCTACCCCAATCACCACCGCCGTCACCAACGCCACACGATCTATCCCCGCTTTCACACCCTACATCTTGTATGCCGTACACGGCAACACGTTCTAGACACCGTCAAGTCGCGTCGTTACGGCCAAGACTCCAATCCGCAGCGCCACCACCACCACCTCTGCCTTTACATCGCGTCCAACCACGTCGCCCCGCTTCTTGCACACCGTGCGTGCCCTCCAGTCCTCTGCCTGCCTTTGCACACCATCGACTGTCCGTGCCGCACGTTGTCGACCACTTGCGTTCCATCCCTGACTCTCCTAGCTCCACGGTATCCTCTTTTGAAAACGAGCACGACGATTATCCGCCCCTAGACGAGCTGCGTCCAATCAATTGGCACCAGCTCCCACACTCCTCGCTGACAAGTGTCTCGCAAGGTAAAAAAAAAAAAAAAAAAAGGGGGGAGGCAATCGGCGCACAAACAAAAAAAAAAAAGACTGAAACACTCAACAATGAGCCCTTTTTTTTGTTGAAAAAAGTCACGACGCGTGCGTCGTCCTCGCCACCACCACGGTCGTCCATGACGAAATTCACGCCATCACCACCTTCCTATCCATTGTCGCCATCGTCGTCCACTAGTGCCAGATTTCGTAGTGCGCCGCCTATGCATGCGCAGCTGGTGATGCTCCATGTTGAGAATACAATGCAGCTGATGCATGAAGAGCATCTCACGCGTCAATTGGACAGGGCGCAACAAGACACGCGTCAGCTCCGGCAGCGAATAGACGAATTGACCCGCACGGCGTCGCTCCACCTCGTGGAAGAGAATCGCCAGCTGCACCGGCAGGTCCTGCAGCTGCAGCAGCATTTGCCCACCACGCAACCATCCTCTTCTTCACCAAGTTTGCATCAGGACCAGCAGGTTTTGCGCCATACTCGCGCTCAATTAGGATTGATTGAATTCTTGGAAGGCGAGCCTGACATACGCGCCGCGCTCGAGCGATTTAAACAGCTGCTCATGGCCTCATGCTGAGTATCATAGAATAAAAAAATAAAAGATAGCGGATCGCCCAACAACATATGATCAATACACGTCAGGGACCAGAAAACAACAAAAAAAAAAAAACAACAAAAAGGAACAAAATAATGGCGCGCGCCTCGTTCAACAAGCACACCACCCCAATGTTGAGCCCCTGAGCGGAGATTCAAATAGGAAAAAGGGGGGACAAGAAAAAAAAAAAGCCTCGCCATCGATTGTGCCAATGTGAAACGTGCCATTTTTATGTTTTTTTTCAGCTCTCCCTCCTTCCCTCCCCCCTTCTCACTAGGCTAGTGCGACTTCCTGCCTTTTGTGACAGTCCAGGGAGAGAAGACAGGTGGGCAATTCATCGGCGTGCAGCAAAAAGCGGGTAATAAGGGATCCACACGACAGCTTTTAGCGTGTCATGCATTGTTATCATATCGTATCGTTTGTCGGCTTGCTACCATTTGCCTCTCGCCGTCCCCCCCTGAAACGCAAACGCTTTGTCTTCTGTGTTTTCCAATCAATAATTCTGGTCACAGGGGGGGGGGAAAAGATACAACTTGAGTGACAAATGCCAGAAATGTGCATGGCAGACCGCGTGGACCCAAAAAAAAAGGTCTTCTTTGAAAGCGACAATGGGGCCTACTCCGCCTCCGCCCAACCCAACCCAATTGCCCCTTTAAATAGATCATGTTCGTCTTTTTTTAATTTTTGGACCTCTCTTTCTTTGCTTTTTGAATTTTCTTTTGCACAAATAGACGTCTATTCCCTGCACTTCGTCGCCCTTTTTGCTGAATTCTTGCTAATATGACCACTGTGCCTAATATGACTCCCATGACAAACGGACACAGCAGCGACCACTGCGTCGTGTGTGGCTCACCAAACCACAAGACAAGTAAGAAAAAAAACCAAGAAAAAGCGGCATTGGGCGCCGATTGACACGCTTCTTGTTTTCTTTAGAGCATTGCCCTGTGTGGCCGCGATCTTGATGCGCTTGGTTAGATACCCATGACAAGCTTCTCTCTTATGCTGTCTTGTTTAGACACAACGATATATGCACTTTTTTTCTGTTTTTTTGCCCCTCCAGCACCAGCCACTCTTTTTCTTTGCGTCTGTTGTACAAATTCATACGTACACAACACATACGCACCACTCTTCATGACGATCCACTTGTTCATTGCTTCCAATTCATCCCTCCATGCCATCATTTACTTTTTGGTCCCTTGCTTTTTATTTTTAGATCACGCAATTATAATCAAAAATCATGCGGCTGCGAAATTCAGACGCGCAAAATAAAAAAAAGTATTCCTAGTCTATTCGCGGTCGTGCCAAGAAGGGCGATCCCCTTTCCACGTGCTGCTGGCGTCTCTCCGTGCTGCAACCAACAAAACAGGACAGCTTATCAGATTTGTGACATTTGCGAAGCAAAGAATGGTGACTCATTGTCATCCCCTCTCACTCACTCCCCCCCCCCCCCACTCTGTCTGGCCGCTTCTGGCGCGTGGCCTTGCCTTTTTTTCTTTTTTTGTTTGCCTCGTCATTTGCCTTTTTTTTTTTTCTATAAATGACCCTGGCAAAATTGACAGCTGGTCGTTGGTCTGGGCTTGACTGAGAATAACCAGATAAAGCGAGAACAGCCCTGGTCCACCCCCCCTCGGCAAACAGCTTGTGGGTGCGCATGATTGTTGTTACAAAAGAGTCATGCAGCTGCCAAAAAAGGGACATGCTTCTCTTTTTTGACCTCCCCAATCCCAAATTGCCTTTTCACATTTCTTACTGCGAGGCCACCCTTTTTTGGAGCTTATCGATCAAAACACAAAGCAAAAAAAAAAAAAAAAAAAAAAAAAAAATGTGCGGCGGACAGCGCGCGTGCTTTATCCCCCAAAGTCGCACCTAATTTTTTTTTTTTGCTTGGGTGATCGCCTTTCTCCCTCCTTAATTTGCGCGTGATGCTGGCAAACACCTTGTTTGGGTTTGTCTTGCGGCGTGTACGACGAGACCCTGTTTTTGTTGTTTTTCTTCTCTTTTACATTTTCTATCCATTGGCCAATCACCAGACCACGGGATGATGCAAATCCCGTTGACATGATACGAATTTTTTTGCTGGGGAAAAAAAACAGCAAAATGCAGGGGGGAGGGAAGGGGGAGGAGGGACGACGAACTACGCCAAAAGCGCCGCGCCTCGTCTAACGCGTTCCAATGTTTTTGTTTACACCGAACACGCGGCGGCTTGCACCTCCCTTTTCCTTTTTTTTTTTTATCACAACAGATGGAATCGAGACGCGTCATGCCCAATTGGCAGGCTGGAACACGGGTTTATCGCCTTGCTCACGCGTCTCGCCCATCCACCCCCCAAAAATGCAAAAAGTTGTGTATGAAAAATATGCAATGCGGATCACGCTAGTCCAAATTCAGCATTCCATTGTAATCATGAGCGTTGTCTCGTGCATCCAACGTCATTGCACCTTTCAATATCGACGTGTTATCTTTTTTTCGATTTTTGCTGGGTTCTGAGAAAAGCACCACGTTCCCAGGGTCTTGCGACACACGCTTGCCGTGCTGTACAAATCAAAGCGCGTGAAAACCCGGGCTGGATCGGCGCCAGCCGAGGGCTTGTCGCGTAAAAGTCAAGCATTGACCACCAAGATAGCATCGCCCACGTGGGACAGGGCCACCAGGGGTCAAGAGATAATGAAATCATGTCAAGGTTACACCTTCTCACGGTTCTATCGTATCAAAAGACGCGCGCCACGCAAAGGCGCGTCTTTGCTCAACAGGTGATTGTGTTTTTCGTCCTTTTTGCCATTTGCGACGCGCGACGACGCGTTTTTTGTTGCACTGCTGCGGGCTTTCTTCCCGGCTGCCGGTCATCAAGCCGATCCTGCAGTGCACGGATCGCAAAATACAATTCACATTTGAGGATGGCCTGATATTTGGCGGTAAAAGCACGTATGACACGTTTGGTGAGGCAAAAACCCTGTCAATCAGCGTCATATTTCGCACTGCGGTCTCTCTTCTACATGTGGCACTTTGTGCCAACCCTGGGATTGGATGGTCAGCTCACCACGAGAAGCCCTATAAGCAACGATTTTTTTTTTGAGAAAAATCAAGCTTGAACCTCCAGCTTGGCTCCAACACCCTCCGAAACGCGCACGAATGTGAACGGACCAGCAAGATATTCGAGCGGAATGGGGATGTTTCGCAGTCAAAAGCTCCTGGAGAGACGCTACGGACAACCACAAGTTTTATCATGGCGAGGCTCCAAAACCAAAAATGAAAATTCAGGTCTCCAGATTTCGGCCAAACTTGCACACAAGAGTCATCGCATGGAGAAACCGCGGAAAATGCCAAAAAAGAGTGGGATCCACCTGCTGGTTGACAATCAATTCGAAATTTTAGATTTAATTTCAATGCCGATTTGCGCGTGAAGAACGCGCTCATGGAACCGTGCTGACGCGTCCTTAGCGAGTGACACCTCAGGGGCATGGTTTGCATCAGGAACAGACGCGTGTCTATCGTCGACTGACGCGGTTTCGAGCGCGTCGAAAATTACATATGATTTTGAAACCGTGTCAAATGTGCCAAAAAATCCCTTTTTTTCAGAGATCACCGGTGCCTATGCACGCTACAAGTCGTGCCCTTTTTAATGATATGACTTCCAAAACACTGCGGCCAATCCTCGTAAAGTTTACCTTGTCATGAAAATTCGCAGATTTTTGCGTGTTACGCGAAACGCAGTCAATGGACCCCCGTTTATCAATGAATTTCTGTCCGTCAATGAGTGTGTTTTACTATGTGGTTGAATGGCCAGGCGTTTGCAAGACCTAAATTTACCATTTTCAAAATGCTCGACTGGACCCCTTGGAAAATGGGCAATTTTCAAAAATGGCCATTGCGCGGCATTCGGTGGCCGCAGCACCACGAGGGTGGGCTCATTTGAACAACAAGCGCTTGGAGATTCGAAAATGCATGAAAGGCAAGCGAGAACATTTGAGAAGAGTGGGGATGAACAAGGATCAATGCACGGCGTGTCGCCCTTTTTTGACAGTGCGCAGGCGCCGAGCGGAGTCGCCAGGGCGTCGAAATTCAAATTAAAGTTCCATGAGTCGGGATGCCTTTTTTTTTTTTTTCTCTCCTCGTCTTTCTTTCTTTTTTCTTTTCATCCGAGTTTATGTCGCGGCAGTTTGGACAAAGCAACGTACGGTAAGGCAAGACGCGCCACGAGTCAGCGCGAGAATTGGACTGACAAGGGCCATTATTGTAGATCGTACCAAAATCTACACAACCGCGCGGCGCTCTTTGGTGACCAGCGGCTGTCGACGCCGTCGCCGTCGTCTTCCATGTACAATAGCGCCCGATCGACACCCGATCCCTCTTTCCGAGTCAAGATGGACGATGGAGAACTCGAGTATATGGAGAGTCAGAGCGACGAGCGGATCACCGGGTTGTCTGCCAAGGTGCAAGTTTTGAAAAGTGTACGATTTTCTTCATTTTCGCCCCCAACACTCTCGTGACACGTCTACAATTCGCTCAATTGACCTTTCTTTCATGTAGATCACCGGCAAAATTGGCGAAGAAATCCGACACGGCAACAGCTTACTCGACACCATGGTAAGAAATGAGAGGGGAAAAAAAAACAAGCAAAAACCACAAAATGAGGGTCTAAAATTACGAATTGCGTGCGCGTAGAACGATCAATTCTCGAATACCCACTCTGTTCTGGGCCGGACGATGCACAAATTCAAGGTTATGGCCGACAAGCAATCGGCGTCGATGATGTGCCTGCTGACATTATTCATTGTGGCAGTGGTCGTCGTCGCGTACTATGTCTTTTTCAGATAAAATACCCCCACTTTTTTTTTTATTCTCTAGACAGCAATGCAACTTTTAATAAAAACACTCAGACGCGCAATTTACACGCGCTCGGCAACCCAAATGGCTGATTTGCAACCTTGCTTGATCACGGCCGACAATGCAGTGTGAAATGGCGCACGTTGCGCATCATGTGCCACGGCAATGTCATGGTGCTCCAATTCTTCGTCGCGACACTTGGCAATCGTCTATTGGCAACAAGGAGTGTCAGCTGGGGGTCCGCGTTCCCCCCCCCCTTTTTTTTTTTTTTTTTTTTTTTTGACAGGTAGGCCAATTCGTCATTTGGGTTCTTGATTTGATGCAATTCGCGCAATTGATCATTGTAGTGGTTGCCAATGACGGTCTCGACAGCCTCGGTACACGCCATGGCGGCCTCTTTGCCCATGAGCGCGGTGCCAGCACCGACGACAAAGCCAGCAACCTCCCAAACTGGGCGCAGCAGGCTTGGTCTGACACGATGGCGGCCGACCAGATCATTGAACAAGGCCAGATGCTCCTTTTCTTGGTCCCACATCTCTTGCAATAGCGGCCGCAGCTGTTTATCCTTGCCAAGCACTGCCATTTGGCCCTTGTAAATATAATAGGCGCCCACCTCGCCTGCCTGGTCCACGCGAATCATAGGACCAAGTTGCTCACGCTCGTGCGCCGTCAGTGGCCGACCACTAGACGCTGTGGCTGCCGTCGAATACAGCTGTGTATATGCGCGGTGCACCATGGGCAGTGCTCGTGTTGCTTTTGTGCTCAACATAATCCTTGTTGACAAGAAGGGGCAAGGGAGAAAGAAAAAGAAAAAAAAACGAAAGAGAAAAATAAAAGAGCGGAAAAAGAAAATGGGAGCCAGCATTGGGACACCCAGGACCCTACAACTTTTTTTTTTTCTTCCCTTTTTTCTACATTTTTTTTTGCGTGCCTCTTCCCTTTTTTCTACATTTTTTTTTTGCGTGCCACAGGCCATGTTTCGCCATACTTTCCAGGTATTCACGCGCGCGTTCTTGCCACGTCGTCCATGTCCACTCACGCAAACCTAGTCAGGGCCGCTATCTATTCTTTACAGCTTAGGGTGAGCCACTTTTTATAATTTTTTTTGTATTTTGGCCAAAACCGAGCACTGACATATCGTTTTTCGTTGCAAGATCCGAGCCACTGCAGCTTTGGTCGGTGCATAGCGAGGACGAGAACCCGGACGATACCAGCGACGGAGCGCACGTGCAGACAGTCAAGGACTCGATGATCAGTTCCAATGTCATTGAGCTTTTGTCGCGCAATGTCGCGACAACATACATCACATGCCCGCCTTTGTCGCAGCGATCATTGGGCATCAAGTTGCCATTCTTGGTTTTCCTCGTGCGCAACATGGACGACCGCTACATGACCTTTGAGGTGCAAATTGTCGACGATCAACAAGAAACACGGCGGCTGCGCGCGTCCAATTACCAATTGGAGACCCGCGTCCGCCCGGAAATCACCACCATGCCGCTGCGGCTGGACTCCGGCTGGAATCAAATGACCCTGGACCTCGCGGACCTCGTCAAACGCGCCTATGGCACCCAATACGTTGAAACGACGCGTGTCACCATCCACGCCAATTGCAGGCTAAGACGTGTGTACTTTACAGACAGACTCTACGCAGAGGACGACCTGCCAGCGGAATTTAAGCTCTTTTTGCCCGTAGACAAGACATGAATAAAGAAAAAAAACGCGTTTTTTAATCGCTAAAATCACCCACTCATCCGCAATGTCTCTAAAAAGTGCTCCAAATCGTTCTTGTGGATCTGCAGCACCGACGTCTCAAAGCTATCAAACGATGTGCGCGCGTTTGTCTTTTCCGATGCCAATTGAAACGCAAGGCCAAAGCGACTAAAAATGAGTAAAAAGGGGCGCGTCAGCTCATGCAACGCGTCGCGCCGCGTCTTTGTGTCATGCTTACTTTTTCTTGATCTCGCCGAATTGATGCGCGCCCGTGCTGGCCACCACAAGATAAGTATCGTGCTCGTCATCCAGAGATGAGACGACAATGGGGAAATTGCGTCGGCCGTGTTCCTGGTATCAAAAAAAGGTATATTAGTCGCGTCCTTTGGGCGTCAGGATGCCTGGAATTTTTACTCGGAAAGAGTCTGTCAGAAAGAGCGCCAGCTTGGCAAGGGTCAATGGATGCTGGAAGACCGGAAGGTCTGCGCCGTCCTTGATGACGACCATGCGGAAGTTCCTGAGCGTGCGTGTGTTCTTTTTGTCAATGATGGACGTGCCCTGGCGCACAATAGCCTTTTGCACCTTCATGCACAGGCCAATGCCCCGTTGAATGTCCTCAATGCTATTTTTTTTATAAAAAGGAAGTGTTAGCAGTCATTTTGCTCTTTTTTTTCCACATTGTACCTATTCAACGAGTCGTAGGCGATGTAAAAGTTACGCATCCACCAGCGTCGTCGTCCAATGCCAAGGTCGTCAGGGTAATCGGTGGAGTTGTCGTCAAGGGTGCCCCATTCCTGATTGTTGTTCCAGGACACGGGCTCACCGAGCATCGCAGCGGCAGCAGGGCTTGTCTCCAGCAGCGTCGCCAGCGCGTACACGACGTCGCTCGCTGACAGCCGGTATTTCCAGCCGTACGACCGCGAGAAACTCGGGAAACAAATGTCTGTCAGTCCATACAGAGGCGCCACCGTCTCAATCTTTTGCCGCAGGATGCTTTTCAGGTCCATGTCCATGTGGGTATAAATCTGCTGGCATTGCTGGAGGGAAAAGCTAAGGGAAATAAAGAAAAAAGAAAAAAAAAGAAAAAAGACGCGTCGCGTCAGCAATCGTTCCAACCCCAATCGCTATAAATCTTACCCCATCTTGGCAAACATGTTGTTCAATCGTTTTTGGCCGAATTCACGCCAGACACCGAGCTTGTTGGCAACGTAGCCCGAGTGGAACATGCTGTCATAGAGGCTCCAATGGCGGAAGAGCATGAAGCGGTATTCTTCCTCACGCTGGATGGTATCTTCTGCTTTTTTCGTGGGTGTTGGCTCGTCTGGGTTCTCGCGCTGATTGAGGATGGCCACCTCGTCGCTGAATCGGCCCACATAATCCATGTATTTGGCCGTGTCATTGCGCTCTAGGATATATTGCGCCGTCACGCCAATGATGGCCAACCACAGCAGATCCTGCGTCCCGCGCGACAACTGCGTTGCCAGCTGGTACATTTGACCCGCCGACGAATTGGCATAGAACAGCGAGCTGTAATAATCTTGCAATTTCGCCTCCTTGCTCTTGCCTTGCGCCTCGCCGCTGTTCAAACGCCGCCTTTGTCGTGGTCGCTCTCCATTCTCGTCCTCTGTCGCGTCAGAATCATCGGCATCACTGTCATCGCGCTCAGATCCATACTAAAAACGTAAAAAAAAAAAAGAGTTTGACACAATGTTGCGTTCAATTGGACGCTTTTTATGCACTTACAAAAAGTTCTTCATACACCTCGATCAATTCGACCATCTTGTCTTCCTCGTCGTCATCGTCAAAGACACACACAAGGTTGTTGTTCACAATGTTGTCCAGATGCAGCGGCCGATGGCTGTCAATGATGTACACCCGCATGGGGTCCGTGATCGTGATCAATTCGCTCACGTCGACAATGCCTCCGCAATTGATCATAATGATGGTGCGCAGCTAAAAACAAAAAAAAAATGAGGTCAATTATCCCTTCGCCGCGTTGCTGCGCGCGCGCACGATCGAGTGGCGACCCTACCTCGTCATCTTTTAGAATAAGATCGTCGTTGGCGCGTGTTAGATCCTGGTAGCCAGAGACGGGGACAATCTTGTGCTGAATGATATCTTGCTTGAGAAGAGACTAAGGACGGTGTGAGTGAATCCACGCTGCGCACTGGCGATTTGTCCTCTCGTTCTTTTTTTTTTTACCTGCAAGATTTTGCAGCAGCAAATGGCGTCGACGTCGGGTGCAACAAAGATAATGCACGTGCCCTCTAGAGAGTCGTGCTTGATGCGCTCATATGCCTCTATGTACCGGTCCGTCGTGATGCGCACCATAGCAAAGAAACAAAGAAAAAGAAAGGAAATAGAAAGCAACCGCGCTTCGAGGCACGTTCCTGTTTTTTTTTTTTCTTCTTCTTTCAGAGCGTGTTGACCCCGACCCAAACCCCGCTCGGACACTTCCGGTTTGCAAAATCCGCCCACCCACACGTCAATTTGCATCACGCTGCGCCAACAACCTCAATGCACGCTTAAATCACCTTTCGAAACAAGTCGCTGATCGCCCTTCCAGCGCACTATTGACTCTTTTGAATGGAATTGGAGTCTACCAATCACATTGTGCTTCAAAAAAAAAGCGATGTGTTAGCTTTTTTTTTTTTTGCCTTGCTAGCTTTCCCCCAGGTCATTGTGCCTACAACTGTAACGAACCGAGCAGCAAAAATTGATTTGATGATGAACGCAGTGAGAAAGTCTACAATAGAAAAAAAAAGCCGAAAAAGTAGGTTAATATTGCAAATATATTACACGATGGTCGTGCCTGGACTTTTCGTGGCTCGCTTATCATACAATTGAAGATGCTTGGGTGGCAAGCAGCAGCTGGATGAAAAATATTTTTGCAGGCAGCCGTGAAGATTCGGCTCAAAACATAAAACACATCAAAACCCGATTTTTGACACGGCAACAAAAGTGTTTGAGCGTTGGCCCACAACTTTTGGCGCGTCGCGCTTTTTTGGGGGCCAAAGCAGCAAGCGTAGCGATTGGCTGGGCCTTTGATGCTCCGCAGCGCAAGATTAAAATGATCATTAGTTAGACAATGTTTTTTTTTCTTTGTCTTTTTTTCCCTCTTTTCTCCTTGTGACCCTGGCTTGCTCTCTCTGACTATGGTAAGTTTCGCGCTTTGCTGGTGGTGTATGCTTCATTTTTTCTTCTTATTTTCATAGCCTCCCAAGCAACATTGGCCACAGGCTCACACATACCATCCTTACATGCCTCCGCAAGCGCAGGTGATGCACTATCATCCCGCCCGAGTGTCACAGGGGGCCTTTTCGACGCAGGTGCCGCCTTCGACTCGAGGTATGCATCACCTCGGCGCCCAGCCACACCCCCAGGCCACGCCGCGCGCACCATATCCATCATACGGTAACATGCACGCCAACATGGACGAGGCGACGCTAGCCCAGCACCTGGACGAGCTGCGGCGGCAGCGGACGGCCAAGCTTGCTGTGCTCCATGGCTTGCAAAATGACATTTCCAAGCTGAATAAGCTGAAAGCCGAGAAAAACATGGCAATGCTGCGCACCAAGGCTCGATTGTCCAAGGCCAAGAACAATTTATCCAGAATCAAGAAGAATGGCAAGACTCGGTCGCCATTGACAACCTCCATCAGCCCAATGGATGCCACTGCCACGCCCCATACCCAAGATCCAGCCTCTCCCAAAACGCCTGTCAAGAACCTGGACGGCATCAAGGCCGCCCAATTGGCCGCCGAGCGCGAGTTCCAATCCCACATGGTACATCTGGCAACAAAAGAGACAAGTCATCAATTCCTTTTTTTCTTTTTCTCAACTAGCCTACCACGGACGGGTTCCTTAGCTCGTTGAATGCCATTCCTAGTATGCCACGCGCGCCCCAATGGCTTGTTCAATCCACCCCAAGGATGGATGCGTCGTGAATCACTCACCATTCAACGCCTCTTTTACCTCGTTTTCGTTTTTTTTTTCCTAGTACCCGTGCAAGCTTCCACTCCATCTGCTTCCTCCAGCCACCAAGCGCGCCCGTCCATGCCCTCTGCGCCCGTCCAGGTAAAGCGTAAACACGCTAGAAGCCGTCGTGTTCATCGTCGTCGCCTTGCCGCTTTTTTAAATGGGCAGGTTCCAACGCCAGCATTGCCGCAGCAGCAGCAACAGCAGCCGAAAAGCAACGACAAGGGTAAGGTGCGTGCTGTGTACCAGTCGACGATGGATGATCTAGGGTTTTCGTCCATGGGAGCGGCGAACGACGAAAATACAGAAAAGTACGACACCATCTGCATGTACGAATCCAATGGCGGCGTCTGCAACGATGACACCTGCAAGTACACCCACTTCCGGGACTTTGGTGCCAATGTGATCAACGATAGCGAGTAGACCGCACTTGTCTTTGGCAGCCGACCCTATTAGGTTTGCAAAAAAAAAAAAAAAAAAAAAAAAAAAAAAAAAAAAAAAAAAAAACCCCCCCTCCCCTTTTTTCCCCCCTTCGGTGGATGAGCTGAAATGGGCCAAAAAATATAAGCGTGCGCGTCATAAAAAAAAAAAAAAAAAAGAGTGGAAAATGGATTGTCCTACCTTGTCTTTTGCGCCTTTGGTGGACGCTCCTGTTGTTCCTGGTTGCTCTCCACAACAATCTAGCCGCATTGGAAGAAATATGAGAAAAAATGCGGTTTTGGCACGCGACACGGCCTCTTTTTTCTTTTCTTTTTTTACCTTGAACTTTCGCTTTCGCCATGCCTCAGACATGAACGAGGTGCGCAGCTCGGACAAATTGGACGCGTCCATGTCATTCTGCGGCTGGGTATCCTGGGCAATCACGTCGCTCGTGCCTGTGGCGGCGATATCGTGGGTATGAGATGTAGATGTGTCGATTGTGGTGGTGGCAGGCGCGGGCAACGCGTCAATTGGCCAGCATGCTACGGTGCCTGTGTCCGAGGCGCTGGAGATGACGGCCGGAAGCGTCTCGCGGCACGCCTCGGGCACGTTGTCGTCGACTTCCGTCTTGATATCGGTGCCACGTGCGTCAGTCCCACGCTCTTCTGCCGACGATACGCTTTGATCCATGGCCGAGGCATTGGCCGAGTCATTGCTTGCCGCCGTCGATGTCAGGGCCGCAGCAGCCACCATGGCCGCGCCGGCCCCCCCGCCTCCCTGCACACACAATTGGAAAAGTAAACGAGGGAGCTCTCCCTTTTTTCCTCTTCCCATTCTCGCTTGTACATGTCCACACTCCATGATTTTTAGCCTTTCCCATTGTATTCCCGATCAAATGCCACTCACGATTATAATAAAAGAAAGAAATCAAGCAATCATCATGTGCATTCCCTTGTCAACAAAAGCTGCGCGCGCATAATGCACGTGAAAACGCGTCCTGCGCCCCCCAGGTTGCCAAATGACACGTCAAAAAACAAAACGCCAGTTTGATTATTTGGATCCATTTGCACGCCCCGACCCTCTCTTTTGCCAATGTCATGGTTATTTTTTCTACTCGTTTTTATTCAATCATGCATCTTTCTACACATCAATTTGGGCAAGCACCGAGGCAACACACAAAAAGGATCATCTAATTGCCAGAAACGAAAAAATGAGCAACCAATGCATCGCTGACACGCTTCTGCGCGGCAAGAAAAGCAAGGGATGACGAAGCAAGCTACTCAGTGTAACTATGACTTCAAAATTGATACACTAACAGTACGCCTGGCCGTCCAAAACGGACCGCCTATGAGGCGCTATAGGTATGGGATTTTATCATCACCGCAGCTTGCCAACGGCAAACCCTTGCTTCCTCGCTCACCACGCATGTATCCTTTTTGAGGACATGTACTTACCCTAGCCATGGGGACAACAAAATGGATGGATGGATGTCCAGATGGATGGATGCGCGACCCATGTGTGCGACCAGCGTGCTTACACCAAATGGATGGATGGATGGATTGATGGATGAAAAAAAGAAAAAGAGGGTGAAGAAGAACAAAAAGTCCGCGCTCGCCGCTGAGCGCGCCCTTTTCAAGGCTCATTTCAAAGGCCGGCGGCCATAATAAATTTTTTTGGCCAGCGTGACGTTTGGCAAAGCGCGCATGCGCAGCCGCCCCGCGGAGGAATGATGCGTTCACGGCCTTGGCTTGGGCACGAATGGCTAATTGGGACCATTGGGGCAACCACGTAAAAAAATCACAAAATAATCGCGTATTTATTTTCTTGCTAAAAGAAGTACATTGGCGTCGCGCCTAATCGCTCTCCTCTTGGTAGCTGCCTTGCGGGTGGGCAAGCAGGCGGCATGACGCTAAAATAAAAAAATAAAAAGGGTAAGAACAAGCGCCACGCTTAATTTTTTTGCATGAACTTGCATTGGTAAATGTCAGCCTTGGTGCGCTGGATACCGTCCTTGTCGGTGTAGTCGCTGTATCGCAATTGACCCTCGACGTAGACGAGATCACTGTAGTGAAAACGAAAAAGAGCGCGTGAGCAATGGCCGACGCGTGGAATTTTTTTTTTTTTTGCATATTACCCCTTCTTGATACGGTCAGGGAGCCAATCGGCGGCACCCCACGACACAATGCGATGCCATTGGGTCTTCTTGACCAAGTTGCCTTAAAAAAAAAAGAGCGCGTCAAGGCCATGGTCTCACACGTTTGTGCCACAGAACACGGTTTTAAGCGCGTTCCAAGCAAAACACACGCGCCAAATGGCTGTTTCTCCTTACCCTCCTTGTCAGGGCGCGTCTCCGAGGTGGCAACAGTGTAATTGACAACACGGCGGTCGCCGGCCACTTCATTGACTGTGGGATCAGAGCCGACGCGGCCGATAAGCTGGATCTTGTTCACTGTAAAACAGAAATTGTGCCGTGAGATGACCACCGAAACGCGTATGTGCATGTCGCGTGTGCGTAAACTACAACGACTTACGCGTGGCGCGAGTAGCAGATGACGAAAAGGCCTAGAAACACGCCAAAAAAAAAAAGAAAAAAAAAGCAAGGGGTTGTAAGGGCGTGTGAGCCAGGGTATGTTTGCCGGACCCGGATTTTAGCGCGTCTTTCAGGTCAAAGAGCGTGTCCACTTACGCGAGCCATAGGGCGCGACGCCTGGAAAGACGAACGAAGAAACTGGTTGTGCATATTGGATAAAAAAAAAAAAAAGAGAAAGCGAGTGAGAAACAAAATAGACAATCAATTCCAAATGAAATTGGGTCATTGAGGATTCCATGCGCTTGTGTCACCACGCGATCGGGTTGAAAATGAGGGTATTGCGCGGATGAATTCGCCTGTTTTTCTTTTTTTTTTTTCTTTCCTCGTTTCCGCGCTTTTTTTCTTTTTCCAATGAGCAACGTCAAGGCCGAATACAAGCACAACACCACCACGGCCTCGTTTGACGCCAAGGCGACCGATTCGTCCCTTCCTCAGCTCATTGACGCTGTCAAAGATATGCAAGCACAGCTCAACAAGCACCTGACGGCCGTCATGCAGGAAAACAACGAGACCATGGACAACACTATGCCGTACGACGACGACGAGGAAGACGACGACGCTTAGAAACTCAGCACTCAAATGATACCATGCATTTAAATGAATGAAAAACTAGCCGATTGCCAGCAATTGACTGGAAACATTTTATTTTCGGGCCATTGGGGCTGATTTTCTTAGTCTTGATCAGCGGTGAGATCGATGGAAAAGTTGGTGATTTGCGGGAGGTACGCATAGGAGGAGAGTTCGAGGATGGCCAGATCGTCAAAGACCCTTTTGCTATTATATCCGCCAAGCACATAGATGCGCGAGTCATAAAGCACGGACGTGTGGTAGCCGCGCGCTGGCGGTGCCACGCCATAGATGTGGCGGGCCTCCCACGCCATGGTCACTGCAAAAAAGGGGGTCAACAATGGGCTTCAAAAAGCGAGAAATAGGGCGTTTTTTTTTAAAAAAAAATTTACCAAGATTGAGGACGAGGACCTGATTCGAATAGGTGCTACCGTCGTGGCCGCCGACGATGAAGAGATAGGAGCCTACTTGCGTGGCGGTGTGACCAAAGCGCGGGATGCATTGATTGAGGGGCATGAATGTCCATTCGCGCGTTTCGAGATCGAGCACATACACGTCGCCAAAGCATTCCTGACCGTCGCTGCCGCCAAAGATAACGAGCTTGTGCCCGACCAGGTTGCCACTGTGATATCCGCGCGCGAGCGGCGCGTCGCCCGTCGGCGCCCACTTTTCCCATACCACATTTTCCTTGTCAGCGACATCCAGCACGTGCACGTCCGCCAGCGGATGGCTTCCGTCGCCACCGCCTACAACAATGATCTTGGTCTTCCACACACACGTAATGTGCGCACGTCGCGGACTACACGCCGTGCCTTGCACTTTGGGCTGGCTCCACGACAAAGATTCTAAATAAAAAATAATAAAAAAAAAAACGGGAAAACAATGAGAAATCACGCTTACACAATGGCAAGATGCCTCGTGTTTTTTGTTTCTCTTTTTATTATTACCTGTGTTCAAGCGGTAAACATCGTTAAAGTAGCGCGGCCCATCGCCGCCGCCAAAGACGAACATTTCAAAGGATTTGCGCGTGCCGGTCTGATACTCGACGATATTGGCGGAATGGCCACGGCTAGGCGATGGTGCCTTGCCAATCGTGTTGGGCGAGCGCCACATGAGCGTGTCTAATTGAGAAAAAAAAAGGGGGGACGGGACGGAAAATCAACCTTTTTTTCTTTTTTTCTTTTTTTCTTTTTCTTTTTTTCTTTTTCTTTTACCCATGTCCATGATGTACAGCCTGTCATAGCATGTGACTTGATTTGCACCGCCAAAGACATAGAGAAGATCGCCCACGAGACTCGCAGTGTGGCCGCGCAGTGCATGAGGCAAATTTTTCTTGTAGCGCGACCAATACATGCCAGATGCAGGCGCAGGAGGCTGATAGTCGTCCATCCATGCATTATCAGGCTTCTCGTCCATTTCAGGTACCAATTGCAGCGTCGTCGACGGGCTGGGCAGGCGCGACACCTCTAAAAAGGGGAGAAACAATGAGCATCAGGGATTCACGCGCTTAGGCCATTGCGGGATCAGGCACGTTCTCCCTTTTTTTTTTTTTTTTGAAAGGATGCTTGCCTGGCTTTTTCTTTTTGGCACGTCTTGACGATGCAGAGCGCTGCTTGGTGGTATGGATGGGCTGCTGGATGGCAATGGTGGGCGCCGACGACGAGGTGGAAGCGCGAGGCATGGGGATCTCGGCAACAGAGTACAATGGCGTGCCATTGTTCGCTGCCGACGACTCCATTGGCAGTGTGGGGGATTCTGGACGTTCGATCGTGCTAAGAAATAAATAAATAAATAAAAAGGTCAGCTCGCCTGTCGTGCCCATCATTTCGCTGGTGTCACCTTGTCGAGACGATGCTGATGCCGCTCGTCGTGCTAACGCTCGCCTTGCGCGACACAGGCGCCTTGCTGTAATTGTCAAAGACCAGGGGCATTCAAGAAATGCGCGAGACCAGATGGGAAATGGACGGAGGAAAAAAAAAAAAAGAAAAGAAAACGGACAGCGCGTGCCAAAGGCCAAAAGATAACAAAATGAGAAAAAGAAAAGACAAGAAATGCGAAGGGCAAAGCGACCCGCTAAATTTAAAAAAAGAAGAGACGTGAGCACAAGCTTTTTTGGAAGCACGCCCCTCTTGGTTGCACTGACACAAGTGACACAAGCAAAAAGAGACGGGAAAAAAAAAGAGCAATCAGGCATTGGAGGGAGGTTGCCAATCGAATAGCATTTCACCAAATGCATCCTCATCCAATACACGCGTCGGTTGCTGCTTGTCCAATGCATCAAATAAGATGGCAGCAAGCACATGCGCGCACTATTTTTTTTTTTTTAAAAAAGCAACAGTCAGTTTATCTATCTGCGTTTTGCCCTTTTGTTGCCCATTGGCCCAATACCATCAATTGCGCACGGTCGCGCAGCACGTCGTCGAAAAACACGCGGCATGAGCAGTAGCGCGGATGGATGAAGCATAACACGTCGTCAGCGTTGGAAATCGCATTTTCGCCGTTTTCACCGTCATCTTTTCGCGCGTCGCCGCTTTCGTCGGGGTCTGTGGGTTCCTGATGACGCGCAACACTGTACACCGTGCGCCGCGCAGGGTTGCCGACCTGGAGACGCGTCACTATTAATAAAAATTTAAAAAAAGCACCGTCAGACCCATTTTTTCGTGTCTGCGCGTCTTACCAGCGTCATTATCAAGCAAGTCGAGCGCGTCCAGCAACGTATTGTCCAACAACTCAAAAAGCACGCGCACCTGATCCTCTGTCACTGAGCGAAAATACAAAAAAAGGAGGCGTCAGCGGCCAAACACCAAGAACAGCCACTTGCAGCGCACACTTACGCTTTCGAGTGCCTCGTATCGTGCCCACCACCTTGTCAAAGAGAGGCAGAGCGTGACGTTCGATCATCCGGGACAAGTAACAAGAATGGAGAAAACGGGAAGGGAAACAGTGCTGTGGGCAGAGAACAGGCTCTGCATTCAAATTCCGCGCCATTGGGACGCCCCGACCACCCAGATCGCGCCCAATGCTACGCGTTAGCATTTGCATAGCTGCGAGAAATATGCTGCTAGTAAAAAAAAAAAAAGGGTGGTCTGAGAGATCATTGCCACGGATGCCTTGTTGGGTCGTCTTTTTCAAAACCCCTCGTTCCACTCTGTTCGCGGCCACGTGATGGCCAATGTCAGTTGCTGCATCGACGTCATGGGCCCGCTCAGACGTTGAGCATCATGGATGGCGTTGCATTGTCCATGGCCCTTGGGGCCAAGCAACAAAATGCAAAACGGCCAAGCGAAAAGGGCTGGATGCAATGGTAATCGATGGTACAACGCGATATCCATGTTGCAACATCAATTTATGCGTCCCTTCAGCCGATGGTCAGCCCCCCTCTCCTTGGCTATCGTTCGGAGCTTCTTTTGGAAACGATAAAAATCGACCAAGCTGCTCCTTTTTTTTTTCTCTCTTTTTTTTTCGCTCTTTATCTTTTTTTTTCTCATGTCCAAAAAACAGCTCGATTACCACGCGGATCCTTGCAGGGACGAGTTTTGCTTGGTTGTGCGCAAGGACATGCCCTTCAATGCTGAGCCGCAGCCGCCCGACCTCGTCAAGCACTATATCACGCCTCTGCCCTTCTTTTTCTGTCGCTCTCACGGCCCGCTGCCGGATCTCGACGATAATCATGCAATAGAGTTTGCTGGCATCGGGCTGCGCAAGCCTATCACCTTCACCGTCGACCAGCTCAAGCGCCAATTCCCCAAGAAAACCATCGTCATGGCCCTCCAGGTAATGTTTTTCATTTGTTTTTTAAAAAAAAAAGAAAAAGCAAAGCAGGGATTGTAGAGACCCCCATTTTTGGGCTGTCGGCGAGTTTGCAAATTTGGGGGGGCAGTCTGCATTTGTTGCATGTTCTTTTGCGTGTGATGTGTGGGAATCCATTGTGGGAAAAAAAAAAAAGCTTCAATTATCACTCACGCCCCCTTTTTCTCCCTCCGCTTTTTTTGCCGCATTGATCCCAGTGTGCTGTAAGATGGGGCAGCTTAGCGAATATAAGCTTGTTGTTGTGGCGCTCATTTGCTGGTTTTTTTTTTCATTTTGATTCCAGGGAAACCGACGCGACGGCTTGCACCGTGTGAAGCACACCAAGGGCGTAAGTTTGTTTGCCCCCCCCACTTCCCTGGACCTGTCGCGCGACAAATTGACCCCGCCTTATTATTATTATTTTTAGGTGATCTGGGGCCCCTGCGCGGTCGCCAATGCAAAGTACGGCGGTTGCCGTCTCAAAGACGTCCTGGCTACCATTGGCATCACCTGCCAGCTCAAGGACATTGGTAAATTACACCTTGCTTTTGAATCCGTCGAAGAGGTAAAAGTTGAAAAGTCAAAACAGAAAACGTGGGGCTCGTGACGCGTCGATGGTCGTCGTCATATGGCGTCATGCGGGGGACAAGGGCACCGTCGCACAAGAGCCACCACGCAGGTTTTTGTTTTCACTCACCCGTTTTGCCAAAAAGTGCGAAGAGGACGTCTGCTACGGCTCGTCCATCCCATTGAGCAAGGCATTGTAAGACTTTTATCGTCTAAATCGAAAAAAAATGAAGAAAAAAAAGGGAAATTGCCATTGACGCCCCTCCTTGCTGCCCCTAGAGACGAATTCGGCGATGTGCTGCTGGCCTATGAGATGAATGACGCGCCATTAACGCGTGACCACGGCGCACCCATTCGTGTCGTCGTGCCTGGTAAGGCAAAAAAAAAAAAAAAAAAAAGAGAGAGAGAGAAATCACGTGTAACCAAGTTCGTTGGCGGTCCACGGTCTTTTTTAGGTTACATTGGTGCGCGCTCGGTCAAGTTCCTAAAGTCCATCACCATCCAGGATGAGGAGTCCATGTCCTACTTTCAGCGCAAAGACTACAAAATCCTGCCTGCTCACGTAAAACAGTCAAAACACGCATGGACGCTCCCCTCACGCTTACTTTTTTTTTTCTCTTTTTGGATGCAGGTGGACTGCGAGAAACAAGCCGATGCGTACTGGTGCAAGGTGCCGTCGATTGGCGAGTATAATGTGCAGTCGTACGTGTGCGATCCCGCCGATGGCGTGCTGGCCGACGACGATGCCGAGGGTCAGCGCATTGTCAAGGGCTACGCGCTCTCGGGCGGCGGACGCGGTATCCAGCGCGTCGGTAAGAATTGGAAAAAACTGACGTGAGGGGCGTGTCCATTGATCTTTTTTACGTTTTTGTAGATGTGTCGGCGGACGATGGTAAAAATTGGATAGAAGCGCAGCTGTTCCAGCCTCAGACGGATCCTTCCACCACCAACGTGTGGTCATGGTGCCTTTGGACAGTCTCCGTGCATGTGCGCCGCAACAAACGTATTGTGTGCCGTGCAGGTACATAAAAAAAATGAAAAAGGTAGCCATTGCCCATGACACTCATTCTCTATTCCCCTTCCATCGTCTTTTAGTCGACTCGGCCGGCAATATCCAGCAAGAATACCCCGTGTGGAATTATCGTGGCGTGATGAACAATTCATGGCGCAACGTGCCTGATCAAAAAGAACCGCAAATGTCCGCCCTGTAGCCTCTTTTTCCATCATCAAATCACCGCCGCCAGGGTGCCCACACTCAATTCCCCCTTTTGCTGCACATTATTCCAATAAAGCAGCCACAGCTGAACCAGAGTTGTCAATCAAAATGGCTAAATGGCAAGAATTGGAGATTGCTCGCGCTTCAGTGATCCAATCTTTGCCAAACTTTTCCATTGTTAGTATGTGCCTCTCTTTTCATCTGTTTCAAGTTTGGGACTAGTCAGACACGGTTGTCCAGAAATGCTCTTAAAATTGTTCATTTTAGCAAAATATGGCAGCATGTGGCCATCCAGACATTGCAGCAGCGCGAAACACATTGCATCGTGAAATGGCGAGCTAGAAACCCCGAGTTAACCTTCATGCGCAGCTGTCAAAAGTCAACCGGGACGCGCCACAGGCAAATCAAAAAATGAGCGGTTTTGAGCACCTGGGAAGAAATGGAAAATACAGGTCCTCAGAATCACACCAAACTTACACACACAAGATACATCGTATGCTGAAACGATGAAATACGCAAAAACGAGCGCGATCGATCTGCTCGTTGTCGAGCAATGAGCAAAATCAGTTAAAATTTCAAAGGCGAATTGCACGGGAAAAGCGCGCCGATTGGGCCGCACTGACGCGTCCACTGGCAAGTGCTACTCCAGGTGCATGGTTTTGGTATAGAACAGGCACGTGGTAATGGACGTCTGATGCGGTTTATCACGCGTCCAAGTTGCCCTGCAAACATGCTTGTCGCGTCAATTCTGCCTGGAACTTGTTTTTTGCAGTGATCATGGACATCTACGTACGCAGCGGACCGTGCTCTTTCTGATAGTCTCTGTTTCACGTCTCTGTGGCCAATTTTCGTCGACTTGACCTTGAAGCGAAAAAAAGAGGCAATTTGCATTTTTCGCGACAACCAGCCGATGTACCTCAAATTTTTATCTGCTTTTCGTCGGTGAACAACACGTATTTACCTTGTGGTCAAATGGCTTGGCGATCTAACGACCTAAATTCTACCGATTTCAATTCCTCGACTGCACCTCTTGGAAAATCCGTGATTTTGAACATCGTCATTTGCTCGGCATCTAACGATCGCAGCGACGCAAGAGTGGGCTCATTTGAACGAGAATGTGTGGACTCGTGGGTACGAGGAGCTAATTTCCCTAGTAAATTGTAACAGGATGGACAAAAGACCAAAATACAATAAAATGCCAGTTATCACGAATTTCGCGATACATTACGCGTGTATTACCCCCGGCGTTTCGTTGTTATTCACGAAGGCAAGTGAGTAAAGTATACTGATCACTTTCAGGGAGCCCAGCATTGCATGGAGCACCAGTTTATCGTCGGCAAAGTTAGATTACCTTGACATTTCTTGATTTCTTGGTAGGAGTGCGTCCAGTCGCTGTGAGCATTAATAGAGAGTGAATCTAAGCTTAAAGGTGATTCAAATGGTAAAAACAGATTTGGCATTTTATCACTGCATTTCGTTGTATGTGGATTTACAGGCATCTCGACACGAAAATTGACCGGTGGAGAGCAAATGAACTAAATTGGTGGGTACGAAATTTTATACAATGATTTATTGGTGGATGCGCTCTATGCTTATGCGAGTCTCATGCAATTCAAAGAGTTTGACCCTTAGAAAATTGAGATTTTGTCCTTTTTTTACGAAAAACCGCGATTGGTCGTCATCCACAAGAGCAACACAATACGCGTTAAAATGCTTCGAAGCAGATGAATGGAGCTCCTGTTTGCATTCATCTGTTTCTTTTTTCATTGTATGACCAGCTCAGATCGGCGCACAATTAGCGGTTCATGCAAGAAAAAAATCGATGGTGGTGCAAAAAGCAGGGCAAGCAAGCGTGGTTTGAAACAGGGAGAGAGGGCGGATGGGCAATTGGCTCGGCAAGCAGCTTGTTTTTATTGCGTTTTTTCAACACACTATTTTTTTCTTTCTCTTTTTACACTTTTTCTTGTTCTTTCACTTTTTTTTTTTTGTTCAGTGAGCCCCCTTTTTTTAAAATGTCAGGCAATGGCTCTGGTCGCAAGCAAGGTACATCAGCGTGCATGAGGATGGGATGAAGGCGGCGCTAACTTTTTTACTTGTTTTCTTGTGTTTTTATGAGCGTAGAACCACTTTCTGACGAACAACAGGCCGCTTTAAAGCAAAAGGCCGGCAAAATCGACCGTCTGCAAACAGGTAAGAGGGTGAAAAGGAAGCACAGGAATCAAGAAGCGGTGCGCGGACGCGAACAAGGCGGGACGACTAAGCGTTTTTGCTAGATATCACGAATTTATCCAAGCCGCTGCTCGGCGACGGGTCAAACGACAAGTCGTGGGCAAAGAACGTGTCGCCCAACATGTTGTCCGTGTTCCAGGACGCGGCCAGCTGGAGCCAGGTGAACATGAAGCCCGACCATCCGCTCATGCAGCAGCAACAACAACAAACGGATCTGCAACAGGCCACTGGCCAAGACTGGAGCACCGTTGCTCAAGCCATGGACATCGACGATGGTAAAAGAAATGCGCTACTCATCCCATTAGCTTGATCTCACTCTTGTTTTTTTGCTTTTCAATATACAATCTCATCATAGATGACGGCGACGAGGCTTCGAGCTCAGCAAGCACGAAATTGAACGCACGCGACATGAAAACCTTTGGCAATATGCCCATGGAGGATGAGGCCATGATCGTCACTTGCAACAATTGCAAGCGCGTCATCCTCGCCACGAGCTTCACCGATCATTTGAGTAAAAAGAAAAAAATCCAAAAAAAATCCAAAAACCAGCACATTTGCTGCGGTCACGGGAGTGCTCCAGCCCGTTGCCGCGGTCGCTCAAGTGTCGCGTTGCGCAGCTGCATCGTGACAACCGATTGGTCCCTTTTTTTTCTTCGTTTCTCACTTTTTTTCTACTTTTTAGGTTCATGTATGCCGGAAAAAGTGAAGCAGCGCCAGGGCGCGGATACCAGCAAGAACAGCAAGAAGCCCGCGGCGGAGGCGTTCTTCTCAGACAATGATGACTATGAAGATGATATGGGATCGACCAAGACAAAGAAGAAAAAGGCGATCAAACAGGAAGATACCACTGGCACGAATAACATGAAGCGCCCGCCACCTGCCGACAAGCTGGAGACCAAGAAAAAGACGAAAAAAGAAAAGACGAAAAAGGGCTCAAAGCAAAAAGGTAACAAACAAGCTGCGCCGCGCTCGTACAAAACAAGGGAAGGGAGGGTTTCGCGTGGCAAAGTAGCGCGATCCGATGGCTCAGCCTTTCTTTTTCTTTTTTACTTTTTTTTTTTGGATTTGCAGCGCCTCTTGATCTGGACAAGCAATGTGGTGTGATCACGGCGCCCAGCACTACGCCGTGTACTCGGTCATTGACTTGCAAAAGCCATGCAATGGGCGCCAAGCGCGCTGTGGCGGGACGATCTCAGCCATATGACGTGCTTTTGGCTGCGTATCAAAAGAAAGCGATTGGTCGACCACAAAGTAAGTGGGTTTGAGGGGCGCGAAAAAAAAAAAAAGGCACATGCTTATGTCAGTGTGAAATCAAGATGGAATTTTTGATTGTTTTGGCCTTTTTGATCGCTCATCTCTGTTTATGTGTTTTTAGCAGCCAATGCCAGCAGCGCAACGCCTCCCACGTCATCGACCACCAGTGCACCGCCTGTGAAACAAAGTTTGAAGGTGAAAAAGGCTGCCACGACGCCTGCCGTTGGTTCCACGAGCACCGCCACGCCCAACCCCAACAACAATGACCAAGATTGCGTTGATTCCGATGAGGAGGTCGAGCATGTCTTGCACGCGCTGCGCGCCAGCCATCCAATACCGCTTGCGCAGCGTCCTCACTTTTATGTTCGCAGACAGCGCAAAACATACCGATTGCATGACATTTTGCTCGATGCAATCACTCCCAAAGATGC
This sequence comes from Gongronella sp. w5, assembly GCA_001650995.1. NCBI lineage: Eukaryota > Fungi > Mucoromycota > Mucoromycetes > Mucorales > Cunninghamellaceae > Gongronella > Gongronella sp. w5. Next base: position 174,631 of record KV441934.1, read on the forward strand.
CGCAGCCGCCACTGAGGTGCCTACCGCCGCTCCCGTCGCCGCACCAATGAGCAATGCCCCCGCGTACCCCTCCTCCACCATCAATCTTCTCGCGTCAAATGCCAACAATGCCTACAATCTTCATACCAACGTTGCCGGCTTCCCCATGTATAACATGGACAACATCACCCCATCCAGTCCATCCAATTCTTCCATGGTCAGCGCCTATTCCATGCGCTAAGGTCCTCCCTCCCCCCCCAAAAAAAATAAGAAGAAAAAAAAAGAGATGGCCCCTGATCCGACATTCTCTCGTGTGTCATCATGCTTTTCCCTGGCCACCTTTCCCGCCGCCCCTGGCCTCAATTGTTCTCTTTTCTGTCCCAAGTTTTATAGCTATTCTGTACATATCTTTTTATCTCGCGACTCACCTTTTATCTTGTTTTATGCAAATAAAACGCGTTTCCCCTGACTTTTTTTTTTCCTCTTTCTCTCGCTCTCCTTTTTTTTTGACTCCATAAAGAAAAGGCCAATGACAAAAAAAAAAAAAAGCAACAAGGTGCTTTGGCTCCACGTGGCACGCATGGCCATGTCCAAAAACATCAAGAGACATGGCTGGAGAGATTGTACATGTGACGCTGGGTGGAAGCAAATTGAGTTCCAAGCATTACCCAAATCAGCAAGTCATGAAGATGTGATGGCCTGATTGGGTGACACAGACCCGTTAGACTCTGTCCGTTTTTGACTCCCCCCTCTCTCGCTCTCAATTCGCCTCTCCCCCCCTTCTCATCATCCAAAAATTATGCTTGCCCATCTGGCACGAAGGAAAGATAGACCAAATTTGGTAATTCCAGCTTTTTTTCTTCTCCCTGACCAAAAGAGCCAAAAGAGAGAAACGAGATAGCCGTTCTTAGAACTTTGTTCTTTTCCCCTCTCTCTTTCGCTTATTTTACTCCACCTTTTCCCCCCTTTCTTGTCTGCCCCCTCTTTTTCTCTCTTTTTTTTAAAGCAGTCTCTGCCTCTTCTCGCACACAACACGCACCACACGCCCTTCTTATTCGCTTGCAAATTGATGTCTAACTCACGGTAAGAACAAAAAAAAAAACGTAAAAAATTGGCCGCATTCGCGCGCATGCATTTTGTGGTCGCCTCTCCCTCCCCCCTTTTTTTGTCTCCAAACACCAGATGAGCCCCTCATCGGCCAGCGTTGCACATGAAGCCAAAATAAAAAAAAAGATGACGTCTCATGTCCTTTTTTTTACTTTTTTTTCGCGTCTATGAACAGCAACGTTGGTCATCGCCTAGCTGAAGAGCGTCCGACGCTGCCGCCCATTACGAGTATGGACGGATTTTTGCGCGACCGTCCGCCCAGCATGTCATCTTCTGCGACGCCATCGTGTTCTGTGGCGGCGGCCGCGCCACTACCGCCTTGGAACACGCATAATGGCCACACGCCCGCGTCAACACCACCCTCCGCGTCGTCGTCATCGACCCCACCGGGCGCCGCAGCGCCTCTGTCGGCGGCCATGGCCAGCACGAGCCTCAATGCCGTGTCGTCGTCGTCGAATGTCACAAATATGGTCATTGACCAGGACGAATTCCGCCCCATGACCATGCAACCACCGCATAACCCGACCATGGCATCGCTGCCCACGTCCAATCCCACGTCGTCGCCCATGATCATCGCTACGGCAAACATCCACCCTGCTGCTCAAAGCGATGCAAGCAGCACGAGCAGCAGAAGCAATAGCACGAGCAGCGCCACAAATATCGACCCTAATACCCTGTCGTCTTCATTATACCACCGGTCTGAACCACAAATCTTCCACGAACGACGCCGCTCCTCTTCACATGAATCCCCCACGCTGCGCATTGACAAAGATATCAATGAGGTAATGTCCAATTCGCTTCCATGAAAATTGCAAAAAGAAAAAAAAAAAGAAAAAAAAGGAGAACAGCGCGCAAAATGGGTGCGCCCATCCGCCCCTTTTCCCCTTCAATTCGCACAAAGAGATGATGATGATCTTCGTACCATCCATCCACTTGGCGTGGGTGTGTGGGATGCTCATTATTTTGGATTTACCCGACTTGGGAAATGCGGCGCCCTTTTTTCCTTGGGCTGATGACTCGCCTCCTTGCTCTATTTTTTTTTTTTTCTCTTTGGGTGCGATCATCTCATTTTTTATTTTTTTTTTATTTTTTGGGTTCCTATTTTTTTATTTTTGGATAGGTGATTCGCCAATGTCATTTTTTAAGTGATACGATGGCACAGCAGAAGCCCATGCTTCTCGATCAAGATTATTTTAGTGACTCAACCAACATGAGGCCCTGGTTGGACGGCATGATCGGGCGGGCCAATGAGGTCCTCAATGCCCTTCTACGATTGCGGAAACATCAGATGGCAGCGGAAATCATGAAGCTCCATGGCGGCCAAGATCAAACTGACTCACACTCGGTAAGGCTAGCTCCCCCAAATCTCTTATCAGTTGCCCCTTTTTACCGCGTTGGCGGAGGAAACACGTAACAATGAGCCATACTTTGCTTCTTGACGTGCTTTATTCGCATCCAATCACGCGCAATCACATTCCATCGCTCTCAATTGCCTCGTCATCTCACGCGTCTCTTTCTTAGGATCTCGGCCAAGACAATGAAACCATCACAACCACCAAGATGTCCGGCAAAATGGAGGGCACCTTTCATACCATTCGACAAAAGCGACGAGGGGTAAGTGGATTCATGCAAAAAAAAAAAAAAGAGACAGACAAAATGACAGCTAGCCCGTTGGGGGTGAATCCCTTTTTTCTTCCTCCATTGGCACATGATGATCTGTGATTCATCATCGTGCCCTTCCATCAGCCTTGTCATTGCCCCTCTCCTCTCTTCCCCCCCCTTTTTTTTTTATTCTGCTGATGATGAAATGGGAGGCGGGTTGATGGCCTAGCTGATTGTGCGCTTTGGGCATGACACATCCCGGGAAAATAAAATTAACCTTTTATTTCCTGTTTAGCGCCGTGCGGCCTTTCAGGGACGCTGTCATTCCTGCAACATCTCGGAAACTCCAGAATGGCGCCGTGGCCCAGATGGCGCACGCACACTATGCAATGCATGTGGATTGCGTAAGTTGAAACACGGCAAAAAAAAAACCACAAAAAAGCATCCTCGGATGGAGCCAAATGACTCATTTTTTTTCCACAGATTATGCCAAGCTGACGCGCAAAAAGGCCGAGCAGCAAAAGGAAATCCCAAAACCGAGTCGGCGGGAGACATATGACGTGCTGGTAGCCGATCTGTCAGTCAAAGATCACGATCCCATGCGCCGCTCTCGCAGATCCATCTCGCATGTCGCCTCGCCTTCTGTATCAAGTCTCTCTTCCACCTTTCGAGCATCCTCATCCTCTCCTCCCACAAAATAGCTCAATTAGCCTCATTTCTTCCCCCCTTTTCCGCGTGCATCTCCATTTTTACAATCAAAATAACCCCTCCCCTCCCCAATTTCTCGTTTTTTTTCTGATGGCTCCATCCACCTTTTGACCTTGAATTTTTATGGGGCCCACGGCGCCACTGGTTGCGCCGCCGCGCTTCATGTTTTTACCCGCTTTGCTACCAATTGTACACCTATCCGCCCCTCGCTCTTGCTTATTTTTGCATTCATTTCCTTTTTTGTGATAAAATACCTTTTTCCTAGCTTCGATGGCTGACTTCACGGGCGGATGCCTATTAAGCTTCTCGCGTTTCAAAAGGGGGACAATCTTCCTTTTCATGAAAAAGACGCGCTTTTGGGTCCATGGAGCTTTTTTGTGTAGACAACGTCGCCCTCCCCCCACCAAATGACACACCTTACCAAAACGCGATTCTTAATCTTTTTTTCCCCTTTGTGTTCAATTCGTACTCAAATAGGGTGTCAAAATGAGATCCCTCAAATGATAAAAAAAAAAAAAAGTTCGCAATTGACCGCTTTGCATCATCGCCCCCACGGACCAATCACAGCCAGCAGCTTTGTACTAAACAAGGTTTCGACAAAACCCTGTGCGAGGGACCAATCATTGCACCACCGCCCAGTGGCAAACAAAAAAAACAAGCTTTTGGCTTTTATTTTGGGACAAGTCCATTTGCACGCTTCACACAACAACAACACTCCCACAAAACGAAGGACGCGGCCTTGTCTCCGAGCAACAAGTGCTTTTCCTCGTCTCTTTTTTTTTCATTTGTCATCTTTGAAATAAAAAAGGGAAATCAGATCTGAATTTAGCCATGTTGTTTGGATGGTATGTGACCCAACACAGCATCGTCATTCCTCCCACACCAATCCTGCCTCTCGCGCCACCCAAGACAGAGCCTCGGGGGCATTATGAGAAACAAGACGGCAAAGGACAAAAAGCCCCGGGAGCCTGCTCGTATCAAAGCCGGAAAGATCATCATCTTTTTCTAGTGAAAGAAATGGTTTGTCTGAAGAAAAAAAAAAAAAAACAGTCGGCTTCGGCGCCACTGCCGTATTTGTCGAATTCTGTCAAATCGAGAAATTGTGGGATCAGACGGGAAAAAGGGTGCCTGGCATCGGCGCGCCCCATATTCTGCCTCGATTCGAAAGAGATGAAAACGGCGTTTATTTCCTTTTTGTCTTGACCTGGATAAACAGTTTCACAGGACGCTTGAATGCTGAGCTAAGCGCGGCCGTCGCGTCTTGCACGACGCTGTCAATGACGGCCCCCTTGGCGCCAACGACGATTTTATGCTGGCTGTCACGCTCCACATACACGTTTTGCTCGATGCGCAGCGTGCCGTTGCGCAGCTCGGTCCAATCCACGTTTTCCTGGCGGAGCATGTACGGCAGGTATTGGTGCAAGCGCTTGAAAAACTCGCCACGGATCACTTCTTCCACGCGCTTCAGCTCGGCCATCTCCACATGCTGGTCCCCAGGGTACAACCATGCGTGCGGTCGCGCATGATCAAAGAGCGTCCTCTGAGAAAAAAAAAAAAAAAAAAAAAAGGGGGGGGATGTTCAGAATCCATCGAGTTTGGTGCGTGATTAAAGTTTTTTCCTACCTTGACCCTGGCAAGTCCCTGATCATTCAGGGCGGATATGTAGTGCACATCGCTAATGTGCTTGTACCGCTGCTGGAACGTGTGACAAACCTCGTCCAATGCGTCGTCGGCGTCGCGTGGGACCGTGTCCATCTTTTAAAAAGGAAGATTAGTGGCCATTCGTGCATTAAACATTGCAGAAATGCCTCCTACCTTGTTAATCACGAGTGTCGCTGGAATTGAAAGACCTTTGAGGCGATCAAGCATATATTCTTGGGTTAATTGACTGGTTTCGGTGCCAACATGTCGCCCATCAATCATCAAAAGTACTAAAATAGCAAAAAGAACGCGTCAATGGCCGACAAATTGCGCGTGTTTTTGTCGTGTACCGTGATCCACCTCGTCCAATGCGCGCCACGACGACGTCGTCACGCTGCGGTGCACAAGCTGTCTAGTTTTAGGCGCGACAATGCCTGGTGTATCCAGGAAAATCTGAAAAAAGAACGATTGAGTGCTTTTTCTTTTTTTTTTTTTTTACGGGTGTGTGAACGTACCACCTGATAGTCGCCCTCGGAGAGGATGGCGAGAATACGGTCGCGCGTCGTGTGCGACTTTGGTGACACAATCGACACCTTGCATCATCAAAAAAAGAAAAAGTCGCGAGTCAGCGGAAAACGCGCTTTTTCATTGCCACTGAAGCGCGCCTCACCTCTTCGCCAATGAGCTTGTTGATCATCGTTGACTTTCCAGCATTGGGCGCACCGAGCACAGCAACTTTGAGCAGCCGCGGATGCGCTGGCTGCGCAAATGGCTGTACGGGCTTGGCAAGGCGCTCCTGCATCGTTGCCGGCCGCGGCACTTGTGGCGTACGTAGTCGCACCACGCGTTCAGGCGCTTGTGTCTGTGTTTCTACGGGCGCGGGCGCGTCTGCTGCTGTCTGTGCCTTGGATCGTGCCGTTTTTACCGCTGGATCCTTGTTGCCGAGGGCGATCCCGGCCTGCCGCTTCGCCCGCGTCATAATGGCGTACGCACGCTGCTGCCTGCCTGCACGAGATCAAGTGGCATGAGACGATCCACGCTCACGAAACAAGAAAAATCACGTACACTTGCACACATGCGCGAATAAACTTACCATAATGAAATGCAAACCTAGGCAACATAAGAATGGAGGGGAAAAAAAGAGGAACAAGAGACGGGGGGCGGAACACTTTTTTTTTTGTGTGCCCCTGCTGCAAATCAGGCTCCGCTCTCCGACGCGGTGCAGTGCATAATACTCTTTTTTCTCGCACGAGACATGTTGAAAGCAGGGTCCAAGCTTTTTGTTGTTCCATTTCTTCACGAGGTGCTGGCGGCGTGCTAGTGGTATGCTCCATTATGATAAAATCCCAAAATCATGATAATCGTGTCTTTTTTTTATATTTTCTGGGACGTTTCCTAATGGATTTTTATTTTTAAAAAAAAGAGATTGGAATCGATTTATCACATATGTGTACTGTATCATCGGCGTAGCGGTACCGAATTGTTGAGATGCGCAATAGAAAAAAAAACAAAGAGGAGACAAAAAAGGATGATGAAGACAAGGCAAAAAGTGCTGTAATTATGGTACATGGGGTTTAAAATACAGGGTGACCCGGGACGGCCGTTCACCAGGCCATCATGATTGATGGATCAAATGGCGAGGCACGATTTACGCTTACTTTCGCTCTTCATCGAGGAAAGCACTGTCTTGAGGCAAATTGGACTCCTTGACGTCCATGGAGTGCTCCGTATCCTGCTGGATGGTGTTGGGCACCTGGTTGGCAACAATGGCCATGAACGGGAACGAGATGGCGACCAAGACCCAGCTACAAAGCACGGTCGTGAACGAAAAATGTAAATTTCATGATTTTCTTCTCTTTTTTTTTTTTTTTTTTTTTTTTTTCACATACCTGATAACACACTCCCAGCGGAGGTAGATATCAGAGGCATCAATGCCAAAGCTGACGGCAGCACCGGCACTCTGAAGAGCCTTGTAGAAACCGGCATAGCGCGCGAGCTGGTCACTGGCGTTGGAAGAGATGGCTGACATCATCCAATAACAATAGGTCTGGAACAGGGCGTCGGTAAAGCCGAAAAGCATGTACAGAACGAATGGGCCACCGAATTTGGGGCTGGTCCAGTGGATCGGGTCTGCATAGCTGTTGTCAAACGTCAATTGGAAGATGTAGGCGCCAATCCACACGCCCATCACGATCAGGAACATGACGCCCAGCGAGATCAGCGCGCGCATGCGACGTGTCAGCTTTTGGTAGTCCAAGAACGAGCCAATTGCGAGCGACGCAACAATCTGCATCGTCCAATACATGGTGCCATTGAGCGCGCGTGTCGACGGGTCAAAGTAGACGGCGTTGATGCGGAATTGGTACGAGTAGAAAAAGTTGCTGGCAAAGAACGCGGGGAACAAGAGCACCATGCGCCATTCCTTCCACACCTCGGCAACGCCCTTCAATTCTTCTTTCCACGTGGTCTGGTGCATCACAACCACGTTAGAGCCGTCGGAGCGCACGACGCGCGATGGCTTGGCGAGACCGAGCGACAGCACCGTGCCAACAAGCATAATCACAACAAAAGCAGTGTATGTGCTAAAAGAAGAAACAAAAAGGGTTGTCAGCCACGAATCCATGCATGAACCTCCCGCTTTTTGCCTCCTTTTTTTTTCCTTTTGCCTTACGCAGTAGACACGCCACCAGCCGTGTTATTAATATTCATGCCCAGCGTGATCAACGAGCCAAGACAGCCACCAATGTTGAAAAGCGCCTGGATGAAAGGAAATAGTGAGATTTCGCGTCAATTGTACCTTGGCATTTGCTCATTTCTTACCCAGAAAATGGCAATGGCCTTGCCCTTGTTCTTTTCGTCGGGGTACGACATCATGATCGTGCCTTGGCTGGACCAAAACACGGCCGCGCAGCAGCCAAGAATCGCACCAGCAGCAATGACAAAGCCGCCATTTTGCTGGCGATCATAAACCCACAGCGACGCCGAGTACAAGGCGTAACCAAGCGAGCTGACCTGTCAAATGCAAGATAAAAGAGGCAAATCCGACGACAATCAGCCTTCCATAATGCGCATTTCCCCCAAAATCACATCCATTGCTTACTGTGAGGCATGGGCGGATGCCCAACTTGTTGACAATCGAGCCGGCAAAGAAGCCCACGATACAGAAGCAGCCGTAAAGTGCGCCATTGGCTGAATCCGTCAGCGAGACGTTCGACGACATGGAGCCACCAGCACCGAGACCCGACAGCGCATTGAAAATACCAGGGCAGCACAGGCACACAAGACCCAAAAAGGTCACCTGAACCAGAGGCGAATAATACCAATTGAACATGGAAAAAAAAAGAGAAGAGAGAAAAGAAAGCGAGAGAAAGAACAAAAAAAAAGAACAAAAAAAAAAATAGGGACGTCCTTTAAGCATTCCCCCTCTTTGCGTAGCTCCTAATTCGAAAATATTTTTTTTTTCATCAGGTCTCAGGCGCTGTCAAAATTCAATGGTGATTTAACCAAAAAAGGGGCGTTTCAGCGCCAAGAGCAGGGTCCCCTTTCCCTACTTTCAGCCAAATTGCCGTTGGTTCGCGCCCTATGAAGCAGCCATGATTGGCTGGGTAATTTCGCTGGCTGCAGATTGGAACCTCCTCGGTTTTTTTTTTTTTTTTTTTTTTTTTTTTTACAGGGACGATCTGTGTGGGTGTGCAATGGCTCCCGCGGACGCGGACCTTGGCTTTGCCCCCCTCCACCCCCACACCATATGATGCACACCTACACGTTCTCTGGTCTTTTTCTTTCTCTTGCTTTTGCTGTGTGTCTGCCCATTAGCATCATTTTCTGCAAAATATTTCGTAGCGCAAACCTTGTTTGCTTGCTGAGGACCCTTTTTCCGTGAACTTTAAAAGGGGCTGTTTATGTCATGGGCCTGCGAAGCATGAAAAAACATCAGGGTCTGGGTGGACCTCGTGCTAATTGGCGCGCCGCCTAATAAATTGTCCCGGTCCGCCATGCTTTTGGCAAGGACCCACTTGCTGGTGCCAAAAAAAAAACTTATTGTTCGCTACCCATGGGGAAATGGTGGCCATGTTGTGTCACTCTTTGTCGTTCCACGAGAATGAACGTGCACATGGATGCACGCCAAAAGCAACATAGTCAATGGCGTGCCATGATGACCATCCAGCTGCAATAAAAACATGACGTTGTCTTTTTTCCCGTCCGCCCCTCAATTGAACGTGGGCCCGCTCCACTTGTGATCGGCACTGGCGGCGAAAAAAAAACATTTCGGGATGATGACGCCGACGACGGCGCGGCCCAGAATAGAAAAAAAGGGGCTAAACCTTCATAGGCTAAAAGAAAGGCCATTTTTCAACTGGGGTGTGGGGCCGAAACCTCATTTTATCCTCTGCACATGGAAACGACGGACCAATGAAGACACCCGCTGGCCGTGCTTGTTGACCCTGATCGCTCACACGCCCATCAATTACATAATGGACCCTAGTTTGAGGCAATTGGCAAGTCAAATAGACATGCTGATTGATTGTATTGCATCAGTGCATTTCATTGTGCCTCCTAGGCACCGGACTAAGTCTCGGCCAGTGATTTTTTATGTGACTCAGGCCATTGACATTGTCGCAACGCCGAGCAAGCGCCAGAAACATCAAAAAGTTGTACCTGCTTCTTGTTCGCGACGTGGTCGTGATTCCGTTACGTGTCAAAGGCAGCGCAAATCATCTTGTAGCCTTGGAAGGGGTCGGCCCGCCGGGCCATGCTGATATCATGTCGATGCTAGCGCCAATAAGCTTTTTTTCGTTACTTTCTGAGTGGCAATGCTTATTTTTACTGCACGAGAGTGTGGCTAAGCGTATTTTCCCAGTTCTTGCCGCCTTTCTTAAAAAAAAAAAAAGAAGCAACGTCCCAAAGAGCAAATGCAACGAGCAGCAAAAGCGACCAGCGCGATGCCTTTTCGCATTTTCTCACCATTTACCAGTGTAATAAGCAAAAATGAGCAAGCAACAAAGGCTGATGCACGTGAAAACCAACCAGCCAACAGGTGTTGGGTGTTTGGGACAAATAAAAAAAAAGGGTCATGGTGCTACCTCACTTGATTTCGTTTTTTTCCACGCTCGTAAGGCGAATCGTCTTTTTTTTTCGACCGCATGGCGACATACGGGATATCGACGCTTGTTAAACCCATTGTGATTGACGAGGGCGGTGACGTACATCCGCTGCGCGTGGTGTTTGCAATTCTCACGTTTTGCATTGGCTTTGGTAATGTGTGCTTGATGACGTGGTACTTTAAACAATTAAACAAGCGGATTCATTTCAAGTACGTGACGCGTCAGAGCCCCTGGACAATCTTTAGCGCGTACGTGCTGCACGCATTTGTCCACACGTTCCATTACATTGACAATATTTTGCGCCCCGTTGCATATTTTGAGCCAAAATACCTGTACCAGCGCTACTTGCTATCGACAATGGAGATCACCTTCTTTTTCAACGTGCCGCTGACGCTTGCAGGCATTGCATTGATGAAAACATTGTGCCGTCAAGGCTTCCTCGAGCACGGCTACCTGGCCGCGTACATTTGCTCGTCGCTCATGACGCTCATGCACTACCGCATTGAGCCGCCGACATCATACACAGCCATTGTCAATGCGAGCATTGCTGGCAAGGGCCTGACCATCAGCTTGTTCCTCGCAGCAGCCTTTTTGATCAAACAACAGCCTGTGACGAAAAAAATGGTGTATTACAAGCTTCTGATTCTTGCATTCATGGCCGCCATCATTGGCATTCTGCTGCTCGTCAATTCCGGCTCACTCATCGCTCTTTTTGCAATCAGTCTCTTTGGTGCTATCATGGTGAAGTCGGCCGAGGTCTCGCAATAAACAATAAAAAGCACAAAGATCGTACTTGATGTAATCACGTTCTACACGGAAATTCACTCTTTGATCCATCAAACATAATGTCACTATTGTCGTTCGAATTAGCCCACTTTGCATCACTTTGATCACCAGGTGGCCCGTAATGACGATTTTCAAAATCGCGGATTTTCAAAGGCTGCATTTGAGGTCCACATATCGCCACGGCATTCAACTACATAGTAAACACATCGTGATAACCGACAGAAATGCAACAAAAACCAGGTATCCATTGGCTGGTTCCGGCGTAAACTACGTTTGAGGGCTTTTCTTCGACTCAAGGCCATATCGACAAAAAATGCTTGTATCAGAGCGAAACACACGCCATCGGAATGAGCATGGTTTGCTGCGAATGTGGTCACTGGTGATCAATGAAAAAAGTGATTTTTTGGTACTTTTGGCACGATTTAAAAAATCATAGACGTTTTCGACACGTGATAAACCGCGTCAAACGTCCAGTGACGCGCGCCTGTTCCTAATCAAATTCATGTATCTGACGTTTCTCTTACTAATGGACGCGTCAGCGCGGCGTGTTGAGTGTGTTTTTCCCGCGCAATTCGCCCTTGAATTTTAAACTAAAATTGTTCATTGCACATCATTGAACAGAAAGATCACGCTCTTTTTGGCATTCCTCGCAGTTTCTCCATGCGATTCATAATGTGTGCAAGTTTGACGCTATTTAGGAGACCCATTTTTCAATTTTGGGTTGCAAGCCGTGTCATGCCTAAATATTGATTGGCGTGTGGCGTGCCTTAAGAAGCTTGGAATGACTTGGGGTCAAATACCGCTCGACTACAAGGCTCGATACTCTACATTGAGATGCACCTTGCGACCTTGCAGTGCTTGACTAGCAAACAGTAGTCGGTTTACCTAAAAATACAATTTTTGACGTGCTTCACCTGCTGACGTAGCTTAAATGTTGCTAAATTTTAATGAGAACGTTATCGGCACGATGATGACGATTTCAGGGATGTGTCGGCAATCAGCTGGTATAGGATAATATTGAAATAGAGCGCTTGAAAGACGGATCAAGTTGATCTTTTGTAGCAAACTCGCCGATATTGCAATCAAATTATATTTAATAAATCAAGTGCTTTCACAGTGGCATCTCTTTTGTTCATTTTTGAGATCTACTATGTTCTGATTGGTAGCATTCTCGTCGAAACAAATCAAATAATTTGAAAAACTTGCATTTCAATCATTTCTTCACCCATGGCACGGTTTGATGTCGTAAACTTTGCATGGTGCTTCATCTGCCCATGAGACACAACTGGTCCCAATTGGAAATATATCGGATCACTGCAACAACAGCAATCTCAAATTTGGTGTGATTTGACGTTTTTTTGGCTCTCTTCGAAACTACATGGACTTCTGTACTTTCAACTCACTATCATTTCTTGTTGGCCACCAGGTGTGTATGCATTGATAATAAGCAAAGGAAAATTGGGCCGTGGACCAAAAAAAGTATAAAATGGACGAGTTTGTCAGCTGCGGCCTCGCGGACCCTGCTGCGGGCAGGAATCATTTACTTTTGTGTAACAATCAACGGGAGATGTGCCTTAAAATAGTGCCTGTCCCCTTTTTTTTTTTTTTTTTTTTTTTTTTC
>KV441934.1:187189-198737 GCA_001650995.1 Gongronella sp. w5
CCCTTTTTTTTTTTTTTTTTTTTGTCAACGCCGTGAACGCCAAAATGCATGTTTTTCCTGATGATGTGGCCACCCGCATATTTGAGAATTTGCCAGGCGACGATCTGAAAACCTTGCGACTCTGCCAGAAACACTGGAACAACTTGAGTAGTCCCTTGCTCTTCAGAAAGGTGACGTTCTGCCTTGATCAGCCACAAGACAAGCAAATGGAGCAACTTGATTTTTTGACGACGCCATTAACGTGTTCAAACAATGTCACGCCTGGCTACCTGGTGCGTGATCTGTTTTTCCATCACCAGCATGATGCTACAGCGCTTGCGCTACTCCCACGTCTCAATGGCGCGATGCCTTGGATCAAGTACCTCGATATCGACGTGTGTCGCTGCGCTCAATTGCTCGAGGCCCGGATGCGCATGATATTAAATCGTACGCTTAGTGCGACCACTGGAATACCTCAATGTGATTCGGAAGCAAGTTCATTACCTGATGTGAATGCGTCGTGGCAAGCCGCTGTGAATCAATGGCCAAACCTGCTATCTGTTGCCGTCCGGTCAATCCTAAATGGACCAAATGGTCCTCGAATTCCTTCAGCCTCCACATTATTGACGCACCTCAATCTGAGCTGTGGTATGCAGCTTCAATTGGATGTTATTACAGTTTTCCAATTACCCTCCTTGTTTCCATCGCTTCACTACCTATCGTGTGTTGTCAAAAGGCAATCTGAAAGGATCCCGTCGCCAGAAAGCGTCACCAATGCCATTTTACAACATTTGAACAAGCTGCTCAAGACCCACAAGATGGACAATGACCAATTGGTGATGTCGCAACGCCTGACGTGGCCATTCATTGCTGAAATGAAGTTGTTGCTGGACCTGGCACCCTTGGATACATGCTATTTGATGCCGGTGTTGGCCATGATGGCACCCAATCTAAAGAAATTGACGCACGATACGCTGTGCAAGCTTTCCGAGCTGTCCGGACCCATGGAAGTGCCATTGGAGATCGCGAGGGCCTGTGCTCTGAGCAATGGACTTCCTCCGAGCTTCAACGCGCTTCAGTCGTTCACAAACAACATGCTTTGCGTTAATGAGCTCATGGCATCCGCTCTCTTCCGCAAAACGCAGCAATTGGAGCATCTTGACGTAGGGTGGGTGCAAAAGTTCCCGCCTGGCAATTACTTCGACAATCAGTCACACGACTACGTGCCCGAACACGTGTTTTTTCAGCAAATGGCACATATCAGCAAGCCTACGATCCGTCATTTCGCTTTTTCGAATGGCGGAAATGGCACCCGCGTTTCTCAATTGCTCACTTGCATTGACGCCCCGGTCTTTGCACATCTTGCGACGTTGGAGATTCATTTTATCAAGGAGATTTGCCTAGACAAAGTGCTTGGTCAGATGCCGCAATTGGAGGAACTTGTTGCTGACATGCCTAGCTGCGGCGATCGCGACACAGGCGCACCCATTGTGCAATTTCCGACGCGTCGTGTGCCACATGCTCTGAAAAAGATGAATCTCATGGTCCGGTATAATCAATTCCTTGAAACTTTGGATAATATCGCCAATATCAACACGGGCATCATCAATTACGCGTTTGATTCTGTTTGTTGCTTCGACCCGTCGACAAAGGCCCCTGATCAAGATGACGCGCTTTTCACATGGCTGGTGCCTGGTGCACAAAAGATGGTCATGGATCTGCACCAATGGGCTTGCACCCCAGACAATGACGCGCGCCTTTCCTGGATGTGTTTTCCGTCATGCCACCTGGCTGGGTTAGACATCCGGGGCCCCATGATGCTCGTGGATGATTTTGGCGAAATTGGATGGGACAGCGATGATTTTGGTGCGGTCGTTGTGTACCAGGCCGATCCAGGCCCTGACGTGGCAAAATTACATCTTTATTACGCTGGCGATGATGGCAGGCAACTTGATAAACCATTGCACAGCGAATTGGACCTCGTGGGCAGCTTGGAAGAAATTTTACCTGACCTCCAAAGGCGACAACAGGAAAATCGACAATATCGCTGGGACACCGATCCAGATCTCCACTTTGAAGCCATTGGTCCAGCAACAGCGACCGTGCTGATGGTCCTTGCAACAAAAATTGACATCTTGACACTAAATGTTAGCTTGTCGATGCTGATGAGAACGAATTAAAAGTCATTGTTTCTATTAAATCAGAGAACAGAGAGATAGTGATTGGAAGAAACAAGAACTTTCCAAGAGTGCATAGACACGAACGTGGCTGATTCTTTCATGAAAGGCTGATGGCTGGCCAAGATTTGATTTTTTTGCTTGAAAAGTGCAAATCATGCCGTTTGAACCGCGGCCGGCTACGCAATTGGCCTACGTTTCTCACGACTGGCGCAGCTTTTGCCAAAGTTCATAGGGTCTCAGGGCCACTACTATTTTTTTGAGTGTTCCGACAGCCCTTCCATTTTCCAAATGGGCCTCAGTCGTGAATTTTTACAACTGTTGGCGCGCTGCTCCTGATGACGGTGCCCAAAAGACGTGAAATTTTAATGAGAGTGTAACTGGCACGCGATAACGACGATTTCAGGTTTGTATCAGCAATCGGCAGGCATAAACTTGAAATAAAATACTTGAATGCCGGGTCAATTTGGTCTTTTGTGGCCAACTCGCCGACATTACAATCAAATTAGATTTAGAAAGCAAAGCGCGTTCACACTGGCGTCTCTTTTGTCCATTTTGAGATTTCCAATGCTCTGATTGGTAGCACCCTCGTCGATAAAAATAATAATTTGAAAACCTTGTATTTCAATCATTTCTTCACCCGTGGCATGGTTTAAGGTCGTAAGCTTTGCATGGTGCTTCATCTGTACGTGATGCACAACTGATCCAAATTAGAAATAAATCGGATCACTGCAACACCAGCAATCTATTTGGTGTGGTTTGACTTTTTTTTTTTTTTTTTTTTTTTTTTTTTTTTTTTTTTTTTTTTTTTTTTTTTTTTTGCATTTTTTTAGTACTGCTTGAGCTTTTGCATGTCGCAATTCATTTCATACAGGTGGTTTTGGGCTACTATTATTTAACCGTACACTGCAAGAAAATTATAATCATTTTGGTGGATGTCAAGAAAAGTCCAGCTGGAGCATTTTCAGCGACTTTGATTGTCTGTCAATGAACACCACGTTCTCAATTCTTGAAGAACACCATGCACGTGTGCTCCATGTTCACTGCTGCACTAAAAAATCAAAGGAAATTTGGTCGTGGACTTAAAAAAAAAAGAAAAAAAAAGAAAAAATTGGACGAGGATATTGGTTGCGGCTGTGCAGCCCTTGAGGCAGGTTGAAATCATTTATTTCTGTGTAACAATACGCAGCAAATGTGCCTCCAGAAATGATGTTTTGATTACCTTGGATCTTTTTTCTCTTCTTGTCAGCACAGTGAAGGATACAACATGCACATTTTTCCTGATGAAGTGTTTACAAAAATATTTGAGTTTTTGCCTGTCGATGATTTGAAAACCTTGCGTCTCTGCAAGAAACATTGGAGCATCCTGAGCTCTCCCGTGCTCTTTAAAAAGGCGATATTCTGTTTATCTCAGCCACAAACCAGGCAAATGCAGCATTTCGACTTTTTCACGACGCCATTGACGTGCTCAAATGATGCCACGCCAGGCCATCTGGTGCGTGATCTATTTTTGCACCACCAACACGATGTTGACTCTCTTAAATTGCTTCCACGTCTCAATCGCACAATGCCATGGATCAAACACCTCGACATCAATCAATGCCAATGCAATCAAACACAAGAGAGCCAGACGCGCACAATGCTGGCTCCTACCATGCGTCGCGCAATCATTGGAGAGACACCAGATGCTACTTCATCATCCATTGATGTGAATGCGTCATGGCAAACCGCCATGAATCAATGGTCAAACCTGCAATCCGTTGCCATCCGGTCAATCCTAGTTGATGGTGCATATGGCCCTCGTCTTCCTGCGGCTTCCACGTTAGTGACACACCTCGATTTGAGCCGTGTTTGGCTTCTATTGGACGTCCCCACCTTTTTGCAATTACCGTCCTTGTTCCCCTCACTTCACTTTCTATCGTGTTCCGTGAAAAAGGAACAAGACGGGACCACAGCCCAAGAAAATGTCAGCAATGCCCTTTTACAACACCTGCGCAAGCTGCGGGAGAACCATGAGACAAGAAATCACCAATGGACGTTAAATGACATGATATGGCCATCCCTTGATGAATTGAACTTGCTGCTGACCCTGAAACCGTTGGATGCATGCTATTTGCTGTTGGTGTTGGTCATGATGGTGCCTAATTTAACAAAATTGAGCTTCTGGTTGATGAGTTCCTTGGAAGATTCATCTGAGCACATGATAGAAATACCATTGGAGGCTAAAGAAGCGTGCTTGTTGAACGCCCGCCAGCCTTTGAGTTTAATGGCGCTCCGGAAGCTCGTCATCACGAACGTGCGCGACAATGAGCTCATGGCATCCGCTCTTTTTTCCACAACGCAGCAATTGGAGCACATTGACGTGGGATGGACGCACAAGGCTCTACGTGATAATGATAACGACAATGATTTGCACGATTACACGCCCGAACACACTTTTTTCCGGCACCTGGCACAGATGCGCAAGCCGACAATCCGCCATTTCTCTTTTGAGAACGGAGGCTTTGGCACCCGCGTCCACCAATTGCTTCATTGCATCGATGTACCGGCCTTTGCGCAACTCGTGATGCTGGAAATCGCTTTTATTAAGGACCTTTGCATGGACAATGTGCTTGATCAGATGCCGCAATTGGAGGAACTTTATGTTGACATGCCCAGCTGCGGCGATCGCGACACCGGCGCACCCGTCGTGCAATTTCCGACACGTCGCGTACCACATGCTCTGAAAATCATGGATTTGAAGGTCTTGTATCATCAATTCCTTGGGGCGCCGCAAAATATTGAAAACATCAACCCTGGCGTCATCAGATACATGTTTGATTTTCATTTTTGCTTCGATCCGTCGACAATGGCCCCTGACCAAGACGACACACTCTTTGCGTGGTTGGCACCTGGCGCACAAAAGATGGTCATGGATCTGCACCACTGGGCTTGTGCCCCTGGTGAGGATGTGTGCCTCTCCTGGGCGTGCTTCGCATCTTGTCACCTGGCAGAGCTAGACATCGAGAGACCCAGGATGCACGTCGATGATTATGGCTATCCTGAAAGGGATTGTGATGATTTTGGCGCAGTCGTCGTGTACCAGGCAGATCCAGGCCCTGGTGTATCGAAATTACATCTTTATTACGCCGGCGACGATGGCGGGCAGCTCGATAAGCCATTGCACAGCGAATTGGACCTCGTGGACAGCTTGAAAACACATTTGCCTGATCTCCAACGGCGACAAAAGGAGAATCGGCAATGGCGCTGGGAAAAAGAACCAGATGCACATTTTGAAGCCATTGGTCCAGCAACAGCGACCGTTTTAATCGTCCTTGCAACAAGGATTGATAATTTGAAGCTAAATGTAGGGCTAAGAACGCCGATGAGAACGAATTAAACGATGTTGTTTGTTTTAAATCTGAGAAAAGAGTGAAAAAAGAGCGTTAGAAAAAAAAACAAGAACGCGGCCAGGGATGCAATTAGACACGAATTGCGTGAGTTTCATCGTAAATGAGAAATAGAACGTGGCTGACTCTTCCATACAAGGCTGATTGCTGGGCAAAATTGAACTTTTCACCTGAAATGTGCAAATCATGCCGTTGGCACCACGGTCGGCTGCGCAATTGGGCTTGCCTTTTTCATGACTGGCGTAGCTGTTCTTGCCAAAGATTGATTCTAAAAACAAATCAAGTCCCTGTATAGCCAACAATTTCAAATTTGGTTTGTTTTGACGCTTTTTCGCGTCTTTCATTGCTGTTTGAGCTTTTTTACATTCAACACAATATTAAACAAGTGTTAAGAATTTTGTTAATCGCGTGGCGCAATTAAAATTGCGATCTGTTAGGCAGATGCCGAGAAATGCTCAGGTTGAGCCTTATTCGCGACTTTGGTTACTTGTCAGCGGGCTCGCAAATTATTTTGATTCATAATATGCAAGTGCATCGGCGGATGAAGCACAAAAATTAATGGACACGAATTTTGCGGGCATTTCTGTCAACAGCATTCAGCACAAAAGTATACATTGTCACCAAATTTGCTCTTATGGGGTGATTTCTTGAAGATCTCAGTTAAATACGGCGTGCTACGTTTCCGGTTCTTGGCGATGACGTTGTGTGGCATGTGTCATGTCCATTGTCAATTATTAAACTAAAAGAGAATTTGGCCGTGGACCAAAAAAAAAAAAAAAAAGCAAAGAATGAACAAGTTTGCCAACTGCTCTCAAATTGACAATGTCATGCGCTGGAAGTATGTCGTGGTGTAACAATCTTTTTGAGTAACAATAAACACAAACAAGTGCTTTAAAAACAGTTCGTTCTCTTTTTTCTTTTTCTTTTTTTTCCCAAACGCCTTTTGAGCCAACATGGATGCCTTATTGCCTGATGAAATCTGGATTTGTATCTTTGAGCATCTGCCTGGTAGTGATTTGAAATCGTTGCGGCTCTGCCAGAAACATTGGAGTCTCCTGAGCACGCCGCTGGTCTTTAAAAAGGCGATTTTTTGCCTTTCACAGCCGCAAGACAGACAATTTCAGCAATTCGACTTTTTGAGGACGCCGCTAACGTGCTCGAACAATGTCACGTCCGGGCATCTGGTGCGTCATTTGTTTGTCCATCATCCGCACGAAGCCGGCTCGCTTGCGGTGCTCCCACGTCTCAATGACACGATGCCTTGGATCAAGCATCTCGACATTAATCAATGCCGTTGCCGTTATTCGCGGGGGCATCAGGTTTTGAACCGCATTCGCGCTCTCCGAGAAGCACCTCACATTGTGCCAGAGGAAGTTTCCACCGCTGCAGATTCAGCCATTGACGTGAATGCAGCTTGGGAAGCTGCCGAGGATCAATGGTTAAACTTGGAATCGATTGCCATCCACACTTTTCTGCGTGTTGCCAATGGTCCTCGTACTCCTGCCGCCTCCGCCTTGGTGACGCATCTCAATTTGACCGCATTGTCAATGGACTTGGATATTGCCACCTTTTTGAAATTGCCGACCTTGTTTCCGTCGCTTCGCGGTCTCTCGTGCTCTGTCGAAATGGAGACCAGAAGGACCCAGGTGCCACGTGTGATCACCATTCTCCTTTTGCAACATTTGGACACGCTGCACGGACGCCACGAAACGGCCAATACACAATTGATGGGAAATGATATGGTATGGCCATTTCTTTCTGAAATGCACTTGACATTGTCCCTTTTATCGCTGGATGCATGCTACCTTTTGCTGGCATTGCCCATGATGGCGCCTGGTTTAGGTACATTGACGTACAAAAATATGTACAGCTTCAACCAGGCGCTTGGCGAAGTGCCAATGGATGAACCGCTTGTGGATGCAAGGGCTTATGTGCTGAGTGACGGCCATCCTCCGAGCTTCAAGGCGCTGCAATTGCTCGCCATCAAGAATGTGACCATCCATCCGCTCATGGCATCGGCTCTCTTCCATACGACACAGCAATTGGCGCATCTTGACGTGGAATGGAAGCACGAATTCCGACGTGCACATGAGGTTGTCTTGCACGACTACACGCCCGAGCACGCGTTCTTCCGGCGCCTGGCACTGATGAACAATGCAAAAATCCGCCATTTCGCTTTCTACCACGGTAACCATGCCATTCACGCTCACCAATTGCTTTCTTGCATCAATTCGCCGCCCTTTGCACACCTTGTGACGCTGAAAATTGGATTTGCGCATGAAATTTGCATGGAAAGCGTGCTTGGACCGATGCCGCAGCTTAAAAATTTCCATGTCGGGGTGCTAAACAGCAGCAATCGCGAAAATGGCGAGCCCGCCGTGAAATATCCAACGCGTCGCGTTCCCCATGCCCTGAAGAAGATGGAAGTCAAAATCCGTGAACGCCTACTTGGCTTCCATTCACTGGAAAATATCGAAAACATCAACCCGGGCACGATCCACTATCACTTTGGGAAAGATTTTTGCTTTGAACCGTGGACAATGGCCCCTGACCAAGATGACGCGCTCTTTACGTGGCTGGCGCCCGACGCGCAGCGAATGGCCATGGACGTGCACCATTGGGCTAGCGCGGACGAAAGAGATGTGTGCCTTTCTTGGGCAGCCTTTCCACCGTGCCATCTCGCACAATTGAACATCCAGAAACCCATGATGGTCATCGATGAAATGGCTCAGCATTCATGGGGGCGCGACGAATTTGGTGTGGCCGTCGTGTACCAGGCCGAGCCAGGCCCTGGTGAAGCCAAATTGCATCTATTCTTTACCGATGACGATCGACGTCAGCAAATCGAGCGACTGAACAGCGAATTGAGCCTCGTCAATCGCCTGGACGCGCTCTTACCCGATCTCAACAGACGACAAGAAGAGAACAGGAAATGGCGCTGGTACCGCCACAACCCCGGCCAGCAAGTTGCTCAACAGCTGGGTGCCATTGGTCCAGCAACCGCTACAGTGCTGATGATCCTTGCAACAAGGATTGACGCTGTCAGGTTGCGTATGCACTATTTTTATAACGGGCACCCCCTTAACATCCAACCATAAAAAAAAATTTTTTTTTTTGCGTTTCCCCTTAATCTCGCTTCACTGTTCGTCAGCACCTGCCTTTGGCGCCGCATTCAGGCTGCGCGCATGGCCGCCTTTTCTCACGACTGGCGCGGCGCCCAGTCAAAGAGAGCGGAGTCGAGAGTTGGTTTTTCTTTTTTTTTCGCGTGCGTCAGTCGCATGGCAGCCAAAAGAGCCCCACTCACCCCACCTTCCCAAAAAAAAAAGGTCGTTTGGAGTCAATGGACACGTTAAACTCCCATGGATGTCCATCAAACAAATGGCACCGGCGTCAAAGGAGCGCGATAAGCGACATTTTTGCTCTTTTGACAGATGATGACAGCGTGAGCAAGAGATAAGACCAAAATAAAGTTTGTCCCACCGCCAATATGGGCTGATTTCGAGTGTACAACGGGGCGAAGCGCGTGGAATTGGAGTCGAGAGGATGCAATTGCGTTTATATTTTAAAAAAAAAGTATGTACAGAGATGAAACGAGAAAAAAAAGGCAAACGGTTGATGCTACAGATAATAATCCATATCCTGGACCATGTTTTGGAGATCCCAGTCGTCGACGAGCTGGCGATTCTCGCGGATGGATGTGGTTGTCTTTGCAATGGCCTCGACAAAGTGATCGACGCTGAATTTGTTGTTGCTGGCGTGTTCGGTGAGCTTTTGCCAGATGGGTGTGTGTTCCTGCTGTTGCTGAGTGGGTGTGGCGAGCAGCGGTGCGTTGATGAGGGCGGCCATGTGGACATCTGCAGCGTGCGACGTGTCCAAACTCTTTTTGCCTGTGCCAATTGCCTTTTTCTTGGGCGACTTGATCACGGAGGCGTGTGACGACGCGTGTGCCGATGCCTCGTGCTCGAGAATCGTCGACGATAGTGGCAATGGCACGACGGTGTGATTGAGCACGGCAGCAGCCGGCGACGCGTCGGGCGATGTCGAATTGGCCAATGGCAGATCGGACACAGGCGAGTCGGCCGTGGTGGAATTGGAAGCACTGGAAGTGGCCTCGAGGATGAATTGATCAAACGCTGGGTAGTCCATGGCATGGTCATGGTCGTCATCGTCGTGTTGGATGTTAATGGCGGCGGGCGATGTGGACGATGGGCGTGACGACGTGGTGGATAATGACGAAGTCGCAGACGACGACGAATTGGTGGTTGTGGAAGGCGACGCAAGGTGGCAGGCCGGAGGTATATGCTGTGGAAGATACAAGGGCACAAGCTGGATCGGCGTCTGTTTGTTGGATTCCGCCTTTTGAAGCGATTCTGGCGTCGTGATCGAAAACGTGAAAGTCTGCGCGTCGGCTTGACTGGCAGCCGCCGGCGACGATGCCATGATGGGTGCCGTGGGAGCCACATCAGCCACGACAATTGGCGGCGACGCCCGTTTCTTTGGTTGCCGGATGACCGGCGGTGCCGGCGCAACGTGCTTGGCCTTAATCGGCGTGTACTTTCGCGCCGACGCGGGCATGTCCTCTTGCGGTGGAGGAGCCATGGGGGCCTGTAGGCTCGAGAGGAGCGACGAATAACGCGTGGCAGGCGAAGGAAGAATCGCAGCCGTCCCCGGTGCGCTCGTTGCCGTCGAGAAAGGATGCGACTGGAATTCCAAAGCCGGGGGAGACGCCAGAGGCATGATGGACGGCTGCTGCAGCACCCAAGGAAGCTTCAATGCCTGATTCTCAGAGTGCAGACGATGCACATACGCCATCAAATGCTCCTTTTCTTGCAAAAGGCGGCTCATCTGCATCGAATGCATCTTGTCCTTCTCTTGGAGACGGAGCTCAAGCTCCTTGACATATCGTTCCTTGCGCTCACTAAAAAAAAAAAAAAGAAAAAAAAAGATGTGTTAGTTGTGATAAAATCCTATTTTTTTTTTTTTTTTTCGTACCGAAATGCGCGCTGAGCAATGCGGTTTTGCGCCTTGCGCTTCACCTTCATCTCTGCATCCTCCTAAATTGAAAAAAAAGAATGAGCATCATCCTCTCATCCATTCTGGGCGTCATCAATGCCTTACCTCGTCGCCAATCTTGCTTGATGGATCCAATGGCTCATGATCTACGATGAAAAAAAGAACCAAAAGAGGGAGGTGAGACACTTTATCAGGCGGTGAGAAATCCTTTTATGGTGTCGGTGCGCACCTTCTGTCAGGGTGTCGGCGTGTTTGCGCTTGGGGGCCAAGCTTGGGTCCTTGACAGGTGCTGTGTAGTCTTCTTGGCTCATATTATGATAAAAAAAGTTGAGAGCTCGGGAGGGGGCTGAAAGAAAGAAAGAAAGAAAGAAAACAAAAAAAGTAAAACAAAAGGAAAAGAGGGAAAGGGGGTGAAAAAAAAGCCCTGGTCAGGATAAAATCGCGGGTGGCCAGAGGAGCTTTGGCCTGGTTTAACTCAGGTCCATTACTTTTGCTTTATAAAAATGTCTTTTCCTTGGATTTCCTTATACTGGAGGGCCTGTTTCCTTATACTGCCAGCGCGGTGCGACACAATAATCCCACGATTGACAAATCTTGTGTTGAAAAAAGGCAAGCAGGCTCTGTTGGGATGAACGTGGCATCTCTTTTTTTTTCACTTTTTATTTTCCTTGCGATGGTCATGGACGCCTTTTTCTTTCTCGCCCCCCTTTGATCCATCGTGTATGAAAAAGCTTACCAAAAGAGGCCTGTGCTTCCATGCAAGCGTGGAAAAAAAGACCATCGTGCCACCCGTTGCCCTCTAATGGTAAACATGACCCGATCTTGGCAGGTTAGTAAACCCCCAGGCACCCGAGGAAAAAGATGGCGAGACTGTGGCGGCGCTTGTTTCCGCTTGGCGGATCTGCAATTGGCCAACACCAATGATCAACACCCTCTATCACTAGCCTGCGCCGCCCCTCACAAAAAAAAAAAAAAAAAAAAAAAAAAAAA
>KV441935.1:0-45946 GCA_001650995.1 Gongronella sp. w5
AAAAAAAAAAAAGAGTTGTGGACAATGCTCACGAATTGGATCGTGACAGTCAGGATCAAAATGATCCTTGAAGGCTAACTCGCTGAGAACCCGGCGCGATGTCCCCAAATAACAAGCGCTTTTACCGCGTTTGGCTGCTGATTCATTTGAGGCAACTCACGCATCGTGGCGCTCAACTGGTACTACCGCAATGGGTAGTACGAGACCAAATGGTGGTGATTTTACCCCCCTGCCTTTATTTTTCATCATACTGTACACCTACCTAAATGAAGCTGGCGCTTACTCAGAAACTTATTCATTCGGACCAATTAATGGTAGACCCAATTTTCCAACGGTGTTACAGTATTTTTTTTTGCGAATCGGATGTTAATGCGACGAGCGAGAAAAAAACTCGACAGCTTGTGATGTTGTGATGTTGTGAAAGCCGTTCAAACATTATCATACTGTACTGTACCGTACTGTACCGTACTGTACAGTACAGTACTGTACAAAAAAAATTTCAACCTCGATGTTGTTCTCAGCGACTGATTGGACTATCCACAATCCACCGCGCTTTTACTGTAACTTGTTGAAAGCACCTCTTTATAAATGTCTATCGAATGAGACCAGTTTCATTATTGAAGATGGATGGCTACGTAAAAGTCGCAGAGAAAATTCATCACTTTTTCATCAAAATCTTTGATCGCTATTTGCTCGACAACGATCTAATAAACCTGTGATTTTTATTGCAGTTTTACTAACAAACAGGGAGGCAAAGCACCTGTTGGGATAACTTGCGGCCCGCTAGTTTGGGTTTAACTTTTTGCATCAGTCATTTCACCAGGCTGCAGCCCACTCATCAGCGCACAAAAATCTGCAAAATAAAAAAAATAAAAAATAAATACAAAAAAATTCCAAGCAATTCATACACCACCTTAATTTGGAAGTGCCAAACCTTAAATTTTTGCAAAAAAAATCTTGTTCAAAGTAGGCAATTTTCTCAGTCGATCGCCGTTCATGCGTCACTCTTTGGGGTTTTATCTTACTCTGGGGCGACTTGCCATTTTGTCTGCCAATAGCAAATTGTCGGAGCTACCTGTTTGGAATGCATTGATCGCTCGGAGTTCGAAATTGACCGCTTTTGGGATTTAAATGTGTGGCCCCTGAAATTTTAAAAAGTGATCGTAGCGCTTTGGCGTTTTAAGCTTTTTTGTTGCAAATTTTGCACTGAATGCGATCCTACTATTTTTGAGCGGGATCAACCATGCAGATGGCGAGATGAATGCAAATAGTACAAATATGAAGTTTTTTGTATTTTCAAGTTTTAAAAAATCGGGCAGGATTTTCTTGAGCACTGGGCCGTATTTTAAGCCATGACGCACTTTTCATTAGCGGGAAAATAGGTTGTAAAAAAATCTCTGGATGCACAGCAGGCCGGCAATGACTGATGAGAAACACGCTCTTTGGTGTTTAAAAGGTATACTGTATGTGTACGTTTATCGGTACCGTACCGGTATGTGCAGTAGTGTGGCACGCTACTGTAAGTACAGTGGTGCCAAAAACTGTTCACGTGTTTGGTCATTTTGAGCGATTTTTCTTCTAAATCAGCCAAAAATGTACACTGGGGTTTGAAACTTTGAATGGCACTTCTTTAGCTTACACAAAACAAGTTACATAAAAAATTCAGTCACCGGAGTTTTAAACTGGCTTTTTTATGGCATGAAAATTTGGTATGTGCACGTGAACAGTTTCTGGCCACAAAAACGACTTCTCAAAAGCTACACATAAGGGCTTTTTTAAATATACGTGCATAATTAGACATGCTTGGATATCTCGCATGCAAAATTTGGGCGTAATTGGAGCAATTTAAGAGCCGTGACAAGCGATCAAAAAACCGAAATTTAGCTGGAGAAAAACAAAATCGCGTCATAGATCAAAATTTTGGCAGAGCACCCTGCCTTAAAATAGTCAGAATATGTAAAGAACTATAAAATAGTACAGTAATATGGACGTTTCATTACTATAAAAATGGTCTTTATGGACATAATTCATGGAACTGCCCCAAAATGGGTAACTTTGGCTGTAAAAGCCGAAAACAATGTGAGTTAAGTAGAGTTGTGGCGGAATCGAATTACTTGAGTGCCTCGAATTACAATATAATAATATAATAAGCATGTTTTTCACACATTCTGGCTATTTTAGGTGCCAAAGGCAAACTACATGTGAGAAAAGAAAAGAACAGTAGTTCTTAGATTGGATCACATGGATTCTCATTTCAATGAGTCTTGTTTGGGATCGTGTTATGGAAGACCATGTCTGAAATGGCACGCACACCATGCAAGGGAAGAGCTGTGGTCAGTTTGGCAACAAATTGATGGCAGATGCTTCGATCAGTCTTGATTTACATCTTTTTGGTGTAGATTGAGCAATGTTAGGCGAACCTGGTAGAAAATGGCCATTGGCTAGAAGTACACTTGGGAAACCAACTTGAAGGGAACGATTGATCCAGTAATCTCATTTTTTGGGATGAACGTTTAATCAGAACCTTCTCCATACCTTGTCTTTGGCCAAGTAATGCACTTGGTCATAGCATGAGGGAGGAAAACTTTTGGAATGGCAATGGGTAGGGGGTTGATGGATGTTGTTCAGCACGTTTTGTGCAGAGCAATGTCTGTTGATCTTTTTTCAATCAAATTCGTGTAGCGAAAACAAATCGATATGGATGTTTGATCTGATTTCGGTCATTTCAGCGTCCTTTTGATAAGGGAATCTGTCAAATTGAGCGTGGAAATCAGCCAATTGCTTATTTGAATTGGGGGGACCCATGGCAGCAATGCCATCCTCAGTCATTTTTGCTTTTTGGCTTCCAATGTCTCTTTTTGATGATTCTTGTTAGTAGTTACCTGGTTGATCCTGCCAGTAGTCATATGCTTGTCTCAAAGATTAAGCCATGCATGTCTAAGTAAAAGCAATTTTTACAGCGAAACTGCGAATGGCTCATTAAATCAGTTATGATCTACATGGCAATGTATTTTTTACTATTGGATAACCGTGGTAATTCTAGAGCTAATACACAGTAAAATAAACTCGCAGAGAAATTTCACTTTTTCATTAAAATTTTTGATCGCGATTTGCTCGACAACGGTCTAGTCGACACCCAAGTTTTATTGCAGTTTTGATAATAAACAGGGGGCAAAGCATCTAATGATACGGAAAGACTTGCAGCGCGCTAGCTTGGGTTTGAACTTTTTGGATCGGTCATTTCACAAGCCTGCAGCCTACAGCTCGTGCAAATAAAAAAACCAAAAAAATAAAAAAAATAATAAAAATTCCATGCAACCCATCACGCCCTTAATTTGAAAGTGTCAAACCCTAAATTTTTGCAAAAAAAATCTTGTTCAAAGTAGGCACTTTTATCAGTCGATCGCCGTTCATGCGTCACTCTTTGGGTATTTTTCTTAAAGTTGTGGCGACCTGCCATTTTGTCTATCAATAGCAAATTGTCAGAGTTACCTGTTTGAGATACATTGATTATTCGGAGTTTGAAAAATCCCAAATTTGGCACTTTCTGAGATTGAAATGTGTGACCCCTGAGTGACCCCTGAGTGACCCCTGAATTTTTCAAAAGTTGTCGTAGCGCTTTGGGGGTTTAAGCTTTTTTGTTGCAAATTTTGTGCTGAATGCGATGCACTATTTTTGAGCGGGATCGACCATGCAGATGGCGAGATGAATGCAAAATAGTACAAATAGGAGGGTTTTGGCATTTTTCGAGTCCAAAAAAATCGGGCGGGTCCGTCTTGAGCACTGTGCCGCCGTAGTTTACGCCATGACGCGCTTTTCACTAGCGGGCAGGTAAGCTGTAAAATAAATTCTGGAGGCACAGCAGGCCGGCAAAGTCTGAAAATCACGCTCTTTTCTGTAATTTTAAAAGGTAAATGTTGTGTAGGTTTTTGTGTAGTGTAGCGCGATTCTTAAGGTATTCAAATGATAGCACGCGTCAATTTCTGTCCACTGGGATTGAAACATGGGCAGATCAAGTGTTTTATTTGTGTGAAAAATCCAACAAAATGAAAGAAAATCGTGCAAATCGAGAAACATCGATACACTTTTGTCAGTCAGTGTATTGGCATCAACGAATAATCGAATAATCGAATAATCGAATATTCGTTTATTCGAAAGTTGCTTTTAATCGAATAATCGAATAATCGAATATTCGTGATGAATTTGTTCTTTTGTTGTTGTCCTCCAATGCCCATCATCATCCATTTACGGTATCATCCATCATGCATCCTCCATCATCCCATACTGTACAGTAGTACCTCGTTATAACGTACCTCGTTATAGCGAAATCCTCGAATCCTCGTTATAAATTGAAATTTTCATTTGGCGGTGTGTAACTAAAATAGTCACGTGTGAGAGATTTTATAACGTAATTTTGCTGTGATTTTTATAACGTAGTTATAACGTAATTTTGCCGTAATTTTGCTGTGATTTTTATAACGTAGTCGATCATTTTCAAAATTTTTGAATTACGTTATATCGAGGTACTACTGTATTCCCATCCATCGCGCATCTTCTACGTACAGTTCTATGATATCCATCCATATTCCATAAAACTTACAGTACTGTACTGTACGTTTGATTGCGAATCAGAGTCAATGTCTTGGCTCATTGTGTTTCAAATACATTATGATACAAAAAAGAAAAAAAGGAAAAAAGACATGGAAAGTGAACGAAGAAAACGGTTGTGGGAATTTAAAAATAAATTCATACAGGGGTTAAAATTTTCAAAGTCCTCACGAATAATCGAATATTCGTACAAATAAAAATATTCGTTCGATTGTTCACGAATATTCGACGGGACATTCGATTATTCGATTGTTCGACGAATATTCGTTTATTCGTCGAATATTCGCTTCGTTAAGAAGCCCTAACTTTAAGTATTAAAATAACAGAGCGCGTCAGATATTAGCCAATGTGCTTAATGTACGGATCAAGCACTTTTTATTTGTGGTGTAAAGTCCCAAAGTGATGAAAATCTTGTTTTTGTTATGATATTTTGTACATTTTCTCGATCGCTTGACGTTTTTTTTTTGAAAGAGAGATAACACACTCTTCACACGTGACTTACACATTCTAACCAAATTTATTTGATACTGTACGTAGGCCGTATCATTATATCATAGAATCACAGAATCTGCATTGTGATGCAAAAACTGTATATTTTGTAGAAATACCGTACAATATGGTACGAAAAATCCAAAATCGGATTACGTATTGTAGTCCTTGGCTCCTTCCTCCTTGCTAGCTTTATTATCCCGTCTTCGTTGTGCTCCGTTTGCATGATATCTGATATGCGATAAACAGAAGAGTAATATGAAAAATGCAAGAGATTGAACATTGATTTCTTTATTACGGGTAAATCGCGACAAAAATGTAATCTGACTAGGCTTTGATGGCGCGCTGCTTTGCTCCGACGGCTGCCTTGCCCTTGGCAACAGCCTTGCCTTTGCCCTTGGCAGGAGGTGCAGATTGGACATCACTGTCATCGCTGTCATCGTCGTCGTCACTGCTGCTGAGGTCGTCGTCAAACACGGACGCGGCCGGTGCAGCGACCTTTGCGCGCTTTGCCGCGGGCGCAGAGCCCGAGCTGGATGCAGAAGAGGATGAGGAGGATGAAGAGGGCGCGGAACGCTTGAGCGCATTGGACACAGCGTCCTTGACTTTGTCGACGACTTGCTCCTTTTCGTTCAAAAACTCATTGTCGTCAAATCGGTGCTTGGGCGCTTCGCGCGGCTTGAGGGCCTTCTCAATTTTTTTTTCAAACTTTTCGCGGCGCTGGACGAGCCTTTCTTCTTCCTTGGCAGCCGCTTCTTCTTGTCTATTTCGCAAAATGAAAAAAAAGTGAACTGTGAGCCATGTTGTCTTTATACAGTCAAATCTTCACCCGATTTCCCCTACTTACTGCTTGATGGCAGCGACATCGCGCAGGCGGCGGCCCTGCAGGTCGCGGCAGGCATCGAAATTGGTGGTTTTTTGAGCATTCATGCGGCCACCCTGGGCACGCAGCATGGAACCAAAGCCACCCTTGCCACCCCTTAACCGCAGACCGACGCTGAGCTGTTCTGTGTGGGTATTGGCAAAGAGAGAGGCATCGTCAGCAAGCAGCGAACCGCCAAGTGTCGAAACAATGAGGTCAGACGTCGAAAGGCTAAATTGGCTAGCCACTTGCTGCTTCACCGTGTATGCGGTCGTGGTGGAGGCGGCATCGTAAGTGTAGCAGACAGACTTTTGCGAGGGGAGCTGCACAATAGCTTGTTGGTGAATCATGGCAAGAAATTGAAGAAAGGGAAAAAGAAAAGCAAAATGGAAATATGCGGCAGGCCTCGGATGAGCCTTTTTTATGTTGAATTCACGAGCTATTGCCTTTTGCGGGCGACCGCTTGGTTGGACCAATGGATGCGCAATGTCGAGTTGCACAGGCAATCATGCAAAAGATGGGGCATGTGCCCCATTTTACACAAAAGCATAAAAATGACAAGAGTACAAGCCTTGCATGAGGTACATGTAAGTTTTATTGCGAGCAAGGGTGGGGGGAAGCGGCACTGTATATGAGTAGAGATGAGAAGGAACCAAAGAGAGACACACAAAGATAGAAAAAATTGATGAATGGGTGGAAATTTGGAAAAAGGAAAGAGAATAAAAGCGCGAGGACAAGGCGAAATGAATCTACGATTGCTTGCACTCGGGGGCATTCTCACCCTTGGCAGGTTGCTAAAGGAAGAAAAAAAAAAGGAGAAGGGTCATGAGCTTGCCAATGTATGAATTAGGCAGGGGGGACTTACAGCATCGTCATCATCATCATCGTCGTCCTCATCATCATCATCGAGGCTGTCGCCATCCTCGTTCATCTCATCATAAAAGTCATCCTCGAAATCGTCGTCGCCGGCAAAGTCTTCAAAGTCCAAGGCACGGCCCGAGAAGTAATCGAGGGCGTGAGGGATGATCTTGTCCTTGAACTCCTCGCCAAGTTCATAGTCAGCCTCGAGCTTGGCATCCAAGCCCTCGGCTTCGTCCTCGTCCAATTCCTCGGCTTCGTCGGGGAAGACGGGGGGCGTGAAAAAGTTGAAGAAGCTCTCGGCGGGCACGGTGCGCTTGACAATGCGCGTCTTGTTGTTGCCTGATGACAAGAAAAAAAAAAAGAAAAGAAAAATGAAAAATTAATGCCATGCTTACTTTTTTTTCTTCGTTCGTTTTTGCGTACCACGGTGGCGCTGCTTCTTGGTCTCGACGGCAATGGTAAGGTCCTTGCCCTCCTTCCAGTCAATGGTGCAGCCCTCGGCATAATCGTAGACAAAGTCGCCGCCATAGGCGTGCTCCTGGTAGTAGTAGGTCTTGGAGAGGACGGTGTTGGTGAAATAGTCGTTTTCGCTGAATTCGAACTCGATCTTGAAGCCGGGCTTGTCCATGTATTGCATGCGGACGTCGACAAGATGCTGGAGGGCGGCCTCGTCGCGCTCGGTGATGGTATCGCTGATTTGGGGGTGGTTCTTCAAGCTGGTGAGCCAGAACTCGGGGACACCGGTGACGGGCGCCGCCTCATCGTCCTCCTTGACAGACGACGAGGGCTCAGGCACGGGCACCTCGGCCTCCTCAGCCTCGAGCTTCTTGCCCAGGGCAATCTCGTCGGCAGAGGGCTCGTACTGGCCGCGGATCACCTCCGATCGCTTGTTGTACAACGGCTGGTACAGCGCAAGATACTTTTTCTCAAGCGCAAGCACCTCTTCTTGGAATTGACCTTCCAATTCGGCGTGCTTGCTCTGGAAGAACTTCAAACCAAACAAACGGCGCTGCACAGCCACAGGCAGCTGCTGGACAGACGCACCAAAGAGACCACCTGATATGGGGAAAAGCCTGTCAATTCACCCCACTTCGCGCCGTTTTCCCCTCCCCCATTGTTCCCAATTGTTCCCAATTTCCCATTTTTCTCATTTTTCTTTCTTTTTTTTTTACCTTGAGATTCCATAGCTTCAGAGATACTGGCAAAGTTGGGTCGATAAGCGGAAGTGATAGGGGCGGCGTTGATGGGGGTGTTTTGAGGAGTAGGTGCTGAGGACGTCGTGTTCTTAATATCCAAGTTGCCTGGCAAAAGCAAAAAATGAGGGTAAGCCACGCTTGCTGTGCCTCTACGAGTGCTTTTTGTTTGGATCTCGGGGCGAAAATTTCAGAGAAGAACAAGAAAACGTACCTGCGTTATCCATCAAGGACGTTGAAAGGATGGAAGATATGAACAAACAAAGAAAAAGAAGAAAAAAAAGCGGAAAAGCAAAGAAATAGAAAAACCCACACAGATTTAAAAAACTTTTTTTGGGGTCAAACTCGGCTTTCCGTCGCAAAGGGCCAAAAAACGGGGGGCAGAGGGAGGAGCCCAAATCACAGCGTGAGCCCTATTGGACGGGGCATGGCCGTCCATCCCTTTCTGTTTGTTGGGTTTCGAGCCCAATCATCCCCCCTCCCCTTTGCTCCCTTCACGTTTGCGTGTCCTCGTCTCGCTTCAAGCCCATACAAAGCAGCAATGGGATCACAAAATCTCACGCTGTAACATGCCATTTTGCAAACAGAGCGGCTCTGCTTCTATCCCCACGGCCCGATCACGCTGGTGTCATTGTCGATTACCTAATTATAACGGCACAAAATGCATCAAGGCGCCTGGAAAAAAAAATTGGAACCCAACGGAAATGACAATGGTTGGGGGACGCTTGTCTACTCATCGTGTCATTCTCTCCGCCCTCTGACGCTTTCTCTCTTTTTTTTGTTTTCGTTCCTGCCACTCTCACTGGCCACCCCATGTTGACACCCCGCTTGTAAGAAAAAAAAATGCAGCATCAATTTACTCGGATCATCATCACGAATTGTAACAAAAAAAAAGATAACGACACGCGTGGAGTGAAATCAATCAAAGTTTTGATGCTCGAAAATATAGTTGGCTGCCAATTCTACAAACGAGAAAGGATGTGTCAGCAAACAGGGTCTATTTTGCTTATGGACCGCGTGCCAATTCGCGCTCTGACTCGCGTTTTTGTAGATATTACCTTCGTTCTTGTCACAAGCAAAGTAAGCTTCAATGGCCAATGCACGATCGACACCCAATTGCTCCAACTGATGATGAAAAAGAAAAATATCATAGTGGATGAGTCCAAGTTGCTCATTCCGTGATGATGCGATGGTGTGTGCATTGGAAAAAAGGGGTTTGGATTAGATAAAGGAGGGTTGCTTACGCGGTCAATGGCTTCCTTTTCCTCTTGGGTGACCTGGATGACTTGCGAGCCCTGGGGAATGTCGCCATCGTCCTCGTCGCCGCCCTGGGTAAGCGCATTCAAAAAGGCGTGGGGATCGGAATTGATCAGGCTGAGCAATTCAGGGTTGGATTGGCCAATCTGCTGCAAGAGGGGCTGCAGCATCGCGGGGTTGCTCTGTACCAGCTGTCGCAATTGTTGGAATTGGGGCGTCTGGCGCAGCTGCGAGAAATCGGCGCCGGGCTGCTGCTGTTGCTGTTGTTGCTGTTGTTGCTGCGCAGCCGCTTGGAACAGGTTCTGTGGTTGATCTACACAGAAACAAGGATTCGATAAGCAAAAACAGAATAATAATAAAAAAAAGAAAAAAAAAAGAATGAAAAAAAAATCTTCCCCACTTACTGGATGAGGGCGACGTCACGGACTCGGTGGTGGCGGCCGTGGTGGTGGGGCTTGTCGCGGCTTGCTCTTGCGCGGGCGCAGCGGAAGCGGCCGAACGCTCCGCCATTTCACGCTCAATGCTCTCAGGAATGCCCTAAAAAATTGAAAATGAGTCCATGTGCCCCAGTTGACGCGCCCCCAATTCCTTGGCAATTACATTAAATAGATACTCGACGGCGCGATCGGGGTTGTTGTAGCTCGCTCGCAGGGCACGCGTGATTTGTTCGCGCTCAAAGCCCATCTCCATCATGTTTTGGATCACCGGTTCCAACGCCACGCCGGTCACTGCAAAGAACAAAGAAAAAAAAAATGCAATGAATTCATTTGCCCCCAGTTGGAGCTCATTTTGGTAGGCTTACATAGTTGATTTTCGTCGCGGGGCGAGGTGGTGGTATCAGCAGAGGGCGTAGTGGTGGTGGGAGCGGCGGCGGCAGGGGCGGAAGGCTGCGAAGAGCTGGTGGTCGTGGTGCTAGCGGGTGTGGTAGAAGCAGGCTCTTGCTTGACAGCCTCAGCCTTGGGTGTCGACGAGCCTGCGGCAGGCTTGGGCGCGGCTTTCTGCAAAAATCGCGTGCTTTTTTAATATGTGTTTTTTTGGGGGGTCACGCTTCTCCATCACTTTTTTACCTTTTTGGCCACCATCACCACCAAAAAGTCCTTTTCCGTAATGTTGCACTCCTCCACCGTCTTGGCATTGTCCAGGATTTTGCCTAACAAATGCAAAATCAGCCTTTTTGTTTGTTTGTTGCCAGGCACCAGGGCAACACCACTCCCAGATCCTCACCAGAGAAGATAAGCTTCTGCGACTCGACGGGATCTCCCTTGAGTTCCGCAATCTTTTCCTTTAGAGAAAGAATCTAATAGAAAACAGGCGAAAATGAGCAACGCGGCCCTACGTTTCAGCAAAAACGCTTACAGAATCGCTGAGCTCGGCCTCCAACGTGAGCGTGTCCTTGTGCAGCGTCTTGACAGTGATTTTCTAAGCACACGTAACGGTGGTGAGCCCACTCAATTGCCTTGCAGGGTCATTTAAAATTCAATTTTACCATGATAGACAAAAGCGCGCGTGAGTGTAGGGAAAAAAAAGAAAAGAAAATGGGAAAAAAGAGGTGGGAAAGAACAAAAAGAAAAAAGCGCCTTATGCTTTTGGAAAGGTCGACGTCAGCACCCTTTTGGCTTGTGTCACGCTCTTTTTTTTTTATTTTTTTTGGTTTCCCGCTCACTATTTTTCATGCTGGGCCGTCAACAAGAAAGGAGGAGGGCGATCAGCAAGCCACCCCCTTTTGCCAATTGGCATGATGAAAATAAGGGCGTCTTTATTAAATACAATTGTGTCTTTCATAGGCTGCTGAAGGTGTGATGATGGTCAAAAGATAAAGAAAGATTGATTGGTGGCTGCGACAGGTCGATTTGGTCAAACATATAGGACGGGTCGGCGGATGCCACGTCGGACTGCGGCGTTGGCGCGTCGCTGCCATTGATTTCCGTCACGTTGAGGAAAAAATCGTCCGGAACGGGCGTCAAGTCGCGCACCACGTCAAATGTCGATGACACGGCCGACGGTGCGGGGCTTAGAAGTAGACGCATATCCACAGGCACCTGCAGTGCGGCGGCATCCACCCAATTCACGGCTAAAGGATCGAAAAATGCAGCCATGCCAAGCTGCTCCTGCACCGAAAAGTCTGGTTGGCTTTCTGGCGTGTGTATAGATGCCGTGTGCATAGATGCGGTCATAGGCGATAGAGATGCCGCCGATGCCGAGCCAAGCAATGCATCGTTGATCTTTTGGCGCTCCAAGTAGGTCTGTAGCTTATGACGGACCTCAGAAATCGAATCAAATTGGACCCACAGGTGGTCAATCTTGTTGAGCAGCGTGTCCAACACCAAAAAGTAATTGTGTTGCACGGCGCCTGGTGGTGCGCGGATCATCGCGTCCAGCGCCGTGTCGACAATCGTAGCCATGATATGCTGCGGCGGGTGTTCATCGCCAATGGTCAATGCTGCATATTCGAGCATCTCGTCCAAAAGCAAATACACCTTGGGCAAAACAGGTACAATCTCTTGCGGATCGAGCGTGTAATCCTTGACAAACACGTCAAACATGGAATTGCCAAAATTCTCGCACGGAGGCAGCGGCTGGACTGGCTTCATCATGGCCATATGGATGGTGAACAGGCGGTACGCAGACTCGATCATGAACAATTGCAGCGGCGACCATGTGTGCCGCAGGTCGTCAATGCACTTTTTAAACGACTCTAACACCGTATTTATGCGTATCTGCAAATCATGTGGCTCAGGGCACCTAGCGGTGCGCTTCGGCGTTGCGCCGCGGAACATGTTGTGCTCCACTTCGGGGAATTCGCGCAAAATCAGGTTGGTGAACTTGCAAATCACGGAATTCACGTAAAACGACTCGTAAATGTACTCGTAATGCTTTTGTCCGCGTGTGTGTCCATTACTGCGCTCAAGCGCATAGGATTTCGATTGCTCCACATTGCACGGCGGGAACACAAAGTTGTGCAGCAGCGCGCTAAAGTCAGGAAGATGGCCATCTGCAAAATAAAAAAAAATAAAAAAAAAGGAGATCGCGTCAATTTTCCAAAACTGCGCTACACTCTTCTTTTTTTGGAGCGTCCATACGGTCGACACAGCCGCGAGTAGTGGCGTTAAAGGTGCACCAAAAGGCGGTGCGGATCAATTCGTCCTCGACATCCGAAAGTTCGCCTTGGAAGGTGCCGTCAAAGACACCGAGGGAGCGAGCGAGCATGACGGACAGGGCGAGGGCGCCCATGCCGCGCTTGGGGAGGCCAAAGGTGGTATCAAATAGGCCGAGCAGCACACTAGCCTGGAATTTGGCAAAAGAAGCGACGGCAAGCGATTCGTTGAGCAGACTGTAGCTGTATTCGAGATAGACATTGCGATCACGAGGATCCGTCGCGCCCCAAAGACGCACAGGCTCGCCCCTGAGCAGACGGCCAAAATAGTCGGCCGTGCCCAAGATCGTACTCAGCAGCAACGGCTCAATAGTGTCCATCCAAAAGCCCTGCATCACCAGCGTCTTGTTCAAAAGAAACGCGTGTGGGCTGATTGTAAAAAAAAGATCAATCAAGCGCACCGCTTCATCCTGGTCCAGCCCAGATAACGGATTGAAGCGCAATGGCATCGGCATGCTCTCACACACGTATTTGAATGCGAGATCCAAAAAGGCGGCGGCCGACATGGCATCATAGTATTGGAAATGTGACAGGCGCAGGCGGCTCGCGCGATGCACAATCACATTGACCACCTCCATGCCAAGCCAGATCTGTAAATCGGTCAAATCGCCCATGACAATGTCGGGAATCGATGGAATGGCAATGGCCATCCGTGCTTGCGCCAATTGCATGATTGGGCCTTGCGACCCTGTGAAGAACATTTGCAGATAACCGCCCATCGTCATGTTCGGATTGGCACTCATGTACTTTGTATCGGAATGGATCGTATATGACAGCGTTTCAAAGATGATGTCCGTGTAGAATTGCGGCGTTTGCCGCCGATCGTGCTTGAATTGATTCCTTGTATACTTGTTCACCACGCTGTTCTTTGCAGGCCGCCCCACCTTGCCCGGCGCACCGTACGTGCACGACTCTTGGCGCTTGACACACCGCAGGCATGGCGAATGCCCGTCGCACTTGACCTTGCGCGTGCGACACTGCAAACAGCTTACTTTGCGCTTGCTGATAGCAACAGTGCCAGCACTCTCGGAATCAGGCATCTTCAGGGACAGGGAAAAAGAAGGGAAAAGAGTGAAAAAAAATGAAAAAAAAGGAGAGTAAAGAAAGAAAAAAAATGAAACACCCCGCCTTTGAATCCAAAATTGGACCGCACAGCCCAATTGAAGCCAGATCATTTTTCACCCAGCACACCGGGACAGCAGTAAAAACGCTGAATTTCGACGTCCTCATCTTGCGGCATGGCCAAAAAGAGCTATTGCATAACCTTTTTATTATTCTTGAAACCGTGAAGTGTGCTTGAATGACTTCTTTGGAAGCCTTTTGCCCACCCTGGCCCTCTGTCTTTTATGCCGTCCCTTGTCATCGACGACAAATGGCTGCGGATGTGCATGTTTCTTGGCTTTCCACGGTCGTCTTCGCGCGATCTGGATCAGGCAATCGCGTCGATTTTGCGAGAAAAAAAAAAAGGGCTGTGGCGCGCCATGGATCCTGGCACCTTGGCGAATTAGCCCCGTGGCTCAAATGCGTCAAGCGGGCTTCGCACCTCTGCTCACACGTAGGACGATTCATGCAAGATTGGCGCAAATGAATGGGCCGATGCTTGGCACCCAATTCATGCGCAAAAGGGACCGCCTTGGCACGATCGCCGAAAGGCAGGGTTTCATTCTGTGTTTGCGCGGAATTAAAGTTGCCTTCTTTCTGGACGTGCCGCAGAATTAACGTATTGGAAGGGGCTAAAAAGGGACAGAAACATCCCATGCTATTAAAATTTTAAAAATTGGCGGCTTGGGGTAGAAAAGAGAAAACCAACATTTTTGAAGCGCGCCAAGC
Source organism: Gongronella sp. w5 (assembly GCA_001650995.1). Taxonomy (NCBI): domain Eukaryota; kingdom Fungi; phylum Mucoromycota; class Mucoromycetes; order Mucorales; family Cunninghamellaceae; genus Gongronella; species Gongronella sp. w5. Next base: position 14,255 of record KV441935.1, read on the forward strand.
CGATTTTATTGCTGACACGCATCCAGGTGAATGAGCTGCACCATGATGGACCCTGACCAAATAAAAAAAAAGTGGCTGCGGAGCGCATACTGTATGGTCATTCAAAATAAACGACTGCGAAGGCAGCTTTTGACCACCAATACAGTAATACAGTAAATCTTTGGCGCAGACCGCAAGCAAAATCAAAATAAAAGTATGTATTCATGGCAAGCTAAAAAAAAAAATGCAGTAAGAGAAGGTTTTCCAGAGCTTCTGCAGAGATTATGATAAAATGTCATACTCTAAACATGATGAAACGATGAAATATTGCTCGAAAAGCCATGCAAAGCTCGGAAAGCCATGCAGAGCTCGGAGAGCAGTAATTATCATACGTATACGCTACAGTAAGCGATTTTAGATTTTACATCAAGCGGGAAGCGCGATTCGCACAAGAAAAACGCGCTCGTAGAGTTGCGCTGACGTGTCACGCGCCCCTGGTGGGGCGCAGCCTTTGGAGAGCAGCAGCCCGCCAGCAGGTTCGCAACGATCAACTTGCCCGTGCCACGCGCGCGTCGAAAAGCGACGCCCTTTTCGGTACTTGCCCCGGGTGCTACAACGAGCAAACTGCGGCCGTGGAGTTCCTGGTGCAGGCGACGAAGAAGCCTTGAAAGCTGTGGTGTTTATTGGCAGAGCCAAAACAAACAGGAACAAAAAAAGGTGTTGTCGAGAAAGAGGGGAAAAAAGAACAGTGAGGACAATGACACCCTCTTTTATGCATTTGTTGTTTGGGCATTGCTTGAGTGAGATCATGGCCGACGCGGCGTCGCTACAGGGGCAACCGAGTGTCAGGTCGCGGCTTCTAAACGTAATCGTCCAAATAGTATCGTTTAATAAAATAAAATAATAACAAAGGATAGAGGGGATCAAGAGTACCAAGCAAGAGTAAGATGCAAAGGGTCGAAAGTGCCAAAGAGAAGGCAAAGATGCAATTGGGATGGGAGAAGAAGCGGAAGGGATGGAAAATATTTCCAGACATGAAGAAAAGAGAATAAAAGGATGTCCCGACGATGGATCCTTTTTTATAGTTTTTTTCAATTCCTTTTCTTCACTCTTTACCGGATGGTCTTGATCTAGAAATCTTGGCGCGAGCTGTCATAAGGTTGACAAGGTGTCCACCAATTGGTGATGCTGTGAGGTGATCCGGCGCTTGTTCAAGTAAATTTGGTAAAAATATAATAGCGCGCAATTGAACCACTCCTCACTTGTGAGATGGTAGTGCAAGGATTCATACCGTAGGTGCATTTTGATCCAATGGGAACCAGAGCGTAATAAGGAAATACATACGGTAATACTGTAGAATATCCATTTTGAATCATGCCAATCACCATGCATTTTTGAAAAAAATAAAAATAAATAAGATTTTGACAGATTCGATTTTCTATCGATCCGACGATCGACTAGAAAATCGGCTGATACCCGTAATTGGATGCGTGGAACGGTGGGAGCGAGACTTGTCGAGGTGCGCCAATGCGGATCGGGTGCGTGAATTGGGTGCCTACGCACGGCTTGCTTGTTTCGTTTGCAGCTTGCACGTTTCGTTGCTTTCTTTTTTTTTTTTACTGTAATGGCGCCGCCGCCACCACTGTCGCGCCTTGCGCGCCATCAGCTTGCGCTTGTAATCGGAGTGCATATATTATGACATACCGGTACATGGATGGATGCACTGATCGTTACTTGATTTTTGCGTGCATTCTTGGTTTGTTCGATTTCTTTTTTTTTCAATTTGCCGCCAATGCCGCGCCTTGCACGCCATTGGCTAGGCACTGGTCAGGGTGCACGTGCCTTTGGGCTGAGCGAGCGGGTCAGTGCTTGATCTTGACTTGTACTGTATGTACCGTATTTCTTGGTTGCTTGTTTTGCTTGTTTCCTATTTTCTTTTTCTTGATTGATTCAAATGTTTGCCTTGCCACGCCATGCGCGTCTTGGCCAGGCACGAGTACAGGTACACACTCAATCCTTGTTACAGTACAGTACGGTACAGTACAGTACTGTAAACGTAATTGAGGATGATCTGGTCGTGTGTCAATTCATTTCCTTTTTTTTCTTTTCTTTTTTTTTTAGCGTCAATGGCTCCGAGCGCGCGCACCCTTTGAGCGCGTTTGCCTATTGACACGAGCTGGGCCGTGACACCGAGTGTCACGTGAATTGGGCGTCCATCGAGCGGGGTGCGGCGAGGGAAAATATACGTAAAGCGATTCTTTTGTTTTCTTTTTTTGAAACGAATGAACGTCAAAGCATGACGCGAGGAGGGATGACGACAACACCACTGCTGCTGGATGGTGGGTTGCGAAGGCGTTTCGACGGGGAGCAAGTGGCGTTGGCTGCGCGTGTGTTGAGACTTGTACTGTAGAGAGGGTTGTGTCCGCGCAAACAAAAGTGAGAATCAGGTTTGCATGGGAAGTGAGGTGATTTTGTTGGAATGCTGCGCCGGCACTGAAAGTTGGTAAAATTGAGTCGGCGGTCAGCGCACAAAAATGTGCAAAATAGGTACCGGTAAAAAAAATAAAAAACATATTATTACTGTATGATACAAAAAAATTCCATGATGTAATTTTTATGCACCTTAATTTTGAAGTGCCAAACCTTAATTTTTGCAAAAAAAACTTGGCCAAAGCAGGTATTTTTCTCAGTCGATTGCCGTTCATGCATCAGTCTTTGGGCTTTTTTTCTCACCTTGGGGCGATTTGTCATTTTGTCAGCCAATAGCAAATCGCCGGAGTTACCTGTTTGGGATGCATTGATCACTCGGAGTTTGAAAATTCCCAAACTTGGCATTTTCCTTGGCATTTTCTGAGATTGAAATGTGACTGTGACCCCTGAGTGATCCCTGAATTTTTCAAAAGTGCATGGTCGAAGCGCTTTGTTGTTTTAAGCTTTTTTGTTGCAAATTTCGCGCTGAATGCGATGCAGCTGTTTTTGAGCGCGGTCGGCACAGCAGATGGTGAAAAAAATGCAAAGTAGAACAAATTTGACGTTTTTGTAATTTGCGAGGTCAAAAAAATATCGGGCGGACCTGTCGTGAACACAGGGCCGTAGTTATGACCTGACGGGATTTTCATCGGCTGGTAGGCAGGCTGTAAAAAATTTTCTGGAGGCACAACAAGCCGGTAAAGTTCAAAAACACGCACTGTCGTTTTTTTTCGGAAGATAAAAATGTTTTGTATGATACAGTACAGTATCCTTATTATTATTGTATATACTGTATGCAGTGTACAACAGTATCATGCTGGCAGCTGGCGTCTGTAGCGCCTCGTTGCAGCTTGCAGGCATTGATGTGACAAGCGAGCAAGTGACAGTACAACAGTAGCAAGTGCGCGCTAGAATCTGCAATCTGCCCAATCTTGAGCGAATCAATTGATATGTCATATGCTAACGTACAGTATTACTGTATATTTTTCTGGTTTACTGTATCATACTCTAGAAAGGCTCTGCTTGCAGGATCCCAATTTCTCAAAATACCCCTCTTCAAAAACCATTCTCAATAGTTTCTTGTTTTTTTTTTTGCAAAGCGCGTTTTGACCGCCTTTGTTGCAATGCAATGTGTAGTTAAAATTGCCCTGCAGCGTGTCCTCGCCGCGGATTTGACCGACTTTGGCTCAGATTTTTGTCAAATTCGTTTTAATTCGCATAAATGAGCAAAACATTAAAAAAAAGGGCGGAACGGACACGTCTGACGAGCAAAATAAAACCTTTTACCCGTTCGACACCACGTGCGCAAGACGTTTTGTTCGTTTGTGTCCAAGCTAGTGCGCGAAGAAAGCGGTGTGGCCGAGATGGGCGTCCATGTGGTGATTGGATGACGTGCAAATGCATTTTACCGGGGCACGCGTTTCTCACACCAAGGTAGAAAAGGCCCGGGTCGTTTTACGAGTTACGGCGGCGTGACACACAATGAAAAAGTAAGGAGGCAGTGTGACGTTTGGGCGTAGAACACTCGGAAGCTCTGCGCGTGATTGTTTCATTTTGTTTCCACCATGCTCGTGATGACGGCAATATGCAAAGATGATCTTTTCATGGAATTGTAGAGAAAGTGGAGAAGCATGCACGCGTGTATGGACCGGTGATCAACTTGGCTTGAGACAAGGGGCCGGCCGGGCCGACAAGCTGATCTTGTGCCTGGATTTGGAACATGCACGCCTGCACGACGAATTATTCTCACGATGACCAATGAAAAAAAGGAGCTGCGCAGCTAATGAAAATGTGTGACCGATCGCCACGATAAAAAAAAAAAAGGGAGGAAAAACCGACGCACCTTGCGCCCTCGGGCGAGAAAACGCGAGAAACGTATTTGACATTTTCACAATTGTCTATGCCATGCTCTAATTGCACCTCCTGCATCCGCCAAACTCACAGACGCGGCTGCCATGCATCAAGATACCGGTAGGGAGGCGCCCCGTCTCTCTCTCTTTTTTTTTTTCTCCCGACAGCCTGCATAAATGACCTGAGTTGGGCGGCCCCTGATTTGATTTTTTTTACTACATGTTCACGTGCCTTTTTTTTATCAAGGTAAAATTGATCCAAAGACAATGAAACACTTTTGCCCTTAATGATGGTGTTGCGTGTCCCATTTGTCTATTTTTCCCATTTTTCATGTTTTTACGTAAGTACGTGGTCAGCACGGTCGTGGACACGACATTTTACTTGTGGCCATGCGTCGGCGCCATCCGCATTGGGTCGGCGTGTTGGGTAATCCCCACGGACAATCCCAAGGTGGCGTGAATGGCTGGCATGGTGACACCTGCTTGGGAAAAAAAATCATCAACTTCCTGTATGTCTAACCCAGGTATGGGCGTCATGCAGTCCTTTTTTTTTGAGACGCGTCTTTAAAGACATGAAAAAGGAAAAAGGAAGAAATAACCTCAATTGGTCTAGTGTCGTCCACCTTGGCAACATGACAGGGACGATGGGCAATCGCGTCATTCAGCATTCATCCACGGAACCACGAGTGATGGCGCGCGTGTCTAGCATTTTCGTGGGCGATAAGGAATTGTCGGCTATTTTTTTTTATCATACGCGTCGCCGTGCTTCACGGCTTGTCAGGTGAGCCGCACCATTGGAACCATCGGCTAACAATGTTTATGCAATGTTCCAATGACGGATTTAAAAGCGGAAACAATCGACAGAAATAGACATTTTTGCAGGCAACGAAGGTTTAAAGACGCAACGATGGTGCAATGAGTGTGCATGAATGCAGCCAACCAGAGGAAAAATAAAAAAAGGACTCGAGTCGAGACATGCTGCTTGGTCTCTGCCTGCTTTGCCCGCCCCACCCCGCCTCAAAATGGCGACATTGAGCCCAGTCGATAGCATTGACAGAAACTTTACACTGGGACCTGTGTGTCACACTGCAGGATCGATTGGAAATGAGCATTTTACATTTAATTTATTTTATGCTTTGGTCGCACGAAAAAAGCTATGCCCGAATTGGATGAATTCACCTAAATCAGGCTCATTTGCGGTGATACTCTAGCTGCTGGTTGGGCCACTTTGGGTTTGCCCAAACCCTAATTTCTGTAATGGCATGGTGGCATTTTTGTTTATTGTATATTTTGGGACACGTCCTTATTAGTTTACGCATTTACGATCATTCGCCACCCCTCTCCCCCTGTTGCATCATAATGTGGTTGCAACAGACCGTGAGCATGTGTGCACCCTTGGGTCACTTGTGATTCGGCATCGTGCATCTGGCCCGTGATTACAGATCTAGGAACCTGGCCGACCATCCCGTAAAATAATCACGGTCAATTTGGGCATCTCTGCCTTGAAATAGGAACCACGCGCCTCTTTAAGCAACTTTTGATCAAACAAGGATAGAACGGACCACTTGCGCCAACGACCAAGACGGGATCAGGTTGGCACAACCCTAAATGAATATGAAAATGAATGAATCAGGAACACACGCACTCCGCGCGCGCGTCATTGGCGATCCCCGTCGTCCATTGGGCCTTTTTTTTTTTCTTTGCACACGCGCCCGTCCCAGGTGTCGCAGCTCAACCGTTTTTGTATAAAAAGAACAACTTTTTTTTGCATTTGACTTTTTTTTTTCCTTCATCCAAACCAACCCTTTCCACTCTTTTTTTTCCACCTCCTCAACCATGAAGATCTCTGTCTGCATTGCCTTGTTGGCTGCCGCGGCCGGCATTGTGTCTGCTGCCCCCCACCCCAAGACGCTCAACTACAAGCTGACGACCAACCCCAAGTTCAAGCCCAATGCCAAGTTTGCTGTGGCCAAGGCTGCGGCCAAGTACGCCAAGTACCGCACTGGCGTCACCGCCGAATCTTCTGGCACTGGCACCGTGCCCATGACTGATGAGGGTGGCGACTTGGAGTACTATGGTGAAGTCGACATTGGCACGCCTCCCCAGAAGCTCAAGCTGGACTTTGACACTGGCTCTAGCGATCTCTGGTTTGGTAAGAATAAACTTTGAAAAAAAAGAACGAGACGCGACACAAAATTCAGGAGAAATCGAAACGCTAACTTAATTGGGTGACGTTGCACGTCTTTTTTTCGTGATTTTTTTTAGCCTCGACGCTGTGCAAGTCCTGCAGCAACAGCCAGACCAAGTACGATCCCACCAAGTCGAGCACCTACAAGAAGGAGGGCAAGACCTGGAAGATCTCGTATGGCGACGGCTCCAATGCCAGCGGTATCACTGGTCTTGATACCGTGACCTTGGGCGGTCTTGCCATCAAGGGCCAGCGCATCGAGCTGGCTCAACAGGAGTCGTCTCAATTCCAACAATCGGCCGTTGACGGCCTGTTGGGTCTCGGTTTCGACACCATCTCCACCGTCTCGGGCACAAAGACCCCCGTGGACAACTTGATCTCGCAGGGTTTGATCTCCAAGCCTGTCTTTGGTGTCTTCCTCGGCAAGGCCTCCAACGGTGGCGGCGGTGGTACGCAAAAAAAAAGGCATCAATGGGACGTGTCGGCATGAAGTGCTCATTTTCGTGATTTTTTTTTGTTTCTTTTTTTTTTTTACCCTCGCAGAGTACATCTTTGGTGGTTACGATCAGGCCAAGGCCGGTGGTAGCTTCACCACGGTCCAGGTTGACAACTCGCAAGGCTTCTGGGGCATCACTGTCGATGGTGGCAAAGCCGGCGACTCGTCGCTCAGCCAATTCTCGGGTATTGTCGACACTGGCACCACCCTCCTCCTCCTCACCGACGACGTCGCCTCCCAGGTGGCGCAGGCCTACAATGCCCAGGACAATGGCGACGGTACCTACTCCATCTCCTGCGACGCCTCGTCTTTGTCGGACTTGACCCTCACCATCGCCGGCCAAGACTTTGTCGTCCCCGCCGACAGCTTGATCTACGCCAAGGAAGGTTCCAGCTGCATTGCTGGCTTTGGCTCCGCTGGTCTTGAGTTCGCCATCTTGGGTGATGTCTTCTTGAAGAACGTCTACACCGTCTTTGACCAAGGCACCCCTGCTGTCCAATTCGCCAAGCTCGCTTAAATCTAAGCGATCTGGCTTGTTGAGCTCCCCCCCTTTTTTTACTCTTTATTTATGTATTTTACTAGCTAGCAATTAAAAAAAAACTTTTGGGCCTAAAATTGCACTTGGGATGCTTGTGTCAATGGTCATTGCCAATGGCTCCCATGACCTAACCCGTCTAAACAGATGATCCTGGCGTCCTCAGAATCACCAGACTATGCGCTGCGGCGCCAGCAAAAGGTCATAAAATGGAAGTCGAAATAGGAGATCGCTCATTTTTTGGATATTATTTTTTTGACCATTCTATGCAAGCTTGGGAGGTACACGAATGGCTCAGTCAGCGTCCACAGCGCCCTGGCCAATCTGTCGACACATCTGTAGCTGCCATCAAGCCATTGAAAGGGGCGAAATGGGCAATTGTCAACGATGAATCAATCATACCCGCCAGAGACGAGCAAAATGTTCATCCATTGATGCACCCATTGATGCATCCATTGATGCAAAGCAACGACCAGGATACCAACGAGCACGATATGCGATTCATTGTCGGTTCTCCAACAAGTTTGAGCAGCGCGAGCGCTTCACCATGCTCCTCATCAGACGAGCAGCCGTCGCGGTCGCTTTTGACGCGCCGCCGACGCAAAAAACGGCAAATACAGCAAGCACCGTTGCCGTCAACCGCTGCATGGCCGCACGGACTCGCTGCAAAATGGCATTGGCCATGGTCCCATCAAAGTACACACATGCAACACGCTGCACCAGCGCCAGGGCCACCTGGAGCACCTCGTGCAGCCGTGATTTCACCCACCAGATCCCATGCAAGATCACCTGATACTGCGCGTCCAGAGGGGTGCGTCAAAAAAAAAAAAGAAAAACAGAATTGGGCACTCAATTTGTTTGTCATAATGCAGATCCACCCCGGTAGCGCCCTGGCTCTTGATCAATCAGGTGGCCAACGAAATCCACAGGTTGCAATGCATGATCGATATAGAAAAGCAGTTGATTGACGATGCACAGCGCGACATGGTCTTTTATAGCCAGCTGCTCGCCCAGTTGGACAACGACGTAGAAGTAAAATCCGATAAAAAAAGCACGCAAAGAAATGGTGCTAATCGCGGTTAATGGCGATAGATTCTGTTCAAGAATAAGGTGTGGCGGCCGTGGATAGAAATGGAATCACTGCTTTTGCCGCTGGCGGCCGATGTACGAGACTGGCAGCAGCCATTGACACGCCAGTTGGACGTGCACGAGACCATTGTCACGCGCTTCACAAATTTTGTGTACGAAATCAACATCACGGACGTGTTGCCGCGCCTGGCCACCAAGGCGACCATGATGCAGCAAGATCTCGTCTATTGGAATCGACTCAAAGCCATTGGGCACAGAATCACGCGTAAAAAAGCAGCTCATTTCTGCAAAAAAAAAAAATTTTTTTTTTTTTTTTTTTTTTTTTTTTTTTTACGCGCGACAGTGCTTGTGGTTGGTCTTGCGTTTGCTTACTGGCTAATCTTTGTCGCAAGTCGCATCACGGCCGTGCTAATTTTGCTCTATGCCGGCCTACTACTATATTCGCAGGAAGGATGAGAATCTTGCTTGGACCTTTTTTTTTTTTTTGAATTTCGTTGTCATGCGACCCTTGCGGATCCAATTGACCTTGTACGACCGTGTCTTTTGCTCCCCCGCCCTGAATAGCATGCCAGTTACACATGTGTTGTCCTGCATTTCGTGGCTGTTCAATCTACAGTGCGATAAATTGCATTGCATCCTTCTCGTCCCCCAGCCCATTTTTATTTTCTGCATCGTGTTCAACGGCATGGGCAACCATTAAATCGCCATTGGCGTAAAAAAAGGAATCAAATGTGCGATTTTTCAGCGACATGCCGCTGGATAGAGAATGGAATTCTGTTGTGTTTCATCCGGAGCTCCAGGTTCACTTAAAATGTGCACATTTTACGATTCTGCAATCGACGCCCATTGCTGGAAATGATGCTTGTGCACAGAATTTGCAGTTACAAAGCCCGGATGACCGCACCTCGGCTCTTGTCGCCGTGGTGTGCACAACCTGCAGCACAAATTTATCTTTTGAGCATGATCACATGCTTCTTCTTGTATGCAAAAACGACCACGACACGCAGAAATTGCAACAAATGAGACAAATGGCGGCGAAAAAAAAGAAAATTAGCCATCCTGATAACCATTGGTGCCAAGGAGAAGCTCACACCGCACGCTCTTGCTTTGTGGCAAGCCATTAGCTAGCTAGGGCGCATGACATGTATCCACAAAATAATAAAAACGGCGATTTGTTGGTCCAGGGCGCACATTTTGTTCACTTTGTTCGAATCAAAGCAATATGAACACACGCAACACATTCAAAAGTGAGCCAATTGGCGTCAAACAGATTAAATGGAATCGTTGTGTTGCTTGCTTGCAAGTCAAAATGCGTCTATGATATTTTACTTTTTTTGTTTTTTTCGAGTTGCCACAAGACATGTTCCGTGGAGAGAATTTAAAAGCGGATCCTTGGACCGGGGACACATGTAGCACAAGGAAGATTGGCCATGCATGGCCCATGGTGGGTCCGTGAGCCTTCTCCACAGCAATATGCTCTCTTTGACCATTGCCCCGCAATAATTGACCAGAGGTGAGATGGCCTGAATTATGAGCCGGTTCCCCGAAATGACGTGCATAAATGCGATCAAATTGCAACCCAGCGTTGCATGGCCAGACCCCAATACCACTTTCAAAAGCGCAAAAATGGCATTTTGCCCCTGAACCAGCAATTTCTTAGCCGAATTCCGCTCTGTGGAGGATCCCTCGTCAGATGACGCGGGAATTGAGATGTCCCAGGGAGTGCAGACAATCCCTTTTTCCCTTCCTTATACGCGTTCACACGCGCCAGGGTCTGCTTTCGTGAAAATGCACGAAATTTGCGTCATGTCCCTTTTTCAATACAGATAAAATGGACCAGTGCCGCGTCAAAGTACGCGTGCGACTCGCCTATAAGTTCTTTAGAAAAAGAAAAGAACGCGTGACACAGCGAACTTTTATTGATTGAAGCAAGGGGTAAAAGGAAACATGGTGAAAAATGACACATCAAGGAAAAAAAAGGTCAAATGGCATCAAAACACAATACATTGGGGGCGGTATCAAGGCAAAAAAAATTATTGGTACAAGTGAAGAAAAAAACAAAAAAAAAAAGATGGGATTGCCTTTTTTTTTCTACGATTGATACATGGGCGTTGAGCGGATGGAGGCTGCATCGTGCTGTGAGATGGTATGATTTGCGGCCGAAGGTGGATAACCGTGTGTGGAGGCGGCGTAGGGCTGGGATGAGGTGGATGTGGGGGATGTCATCATGCCATTGTTGAGTGCGGCAGCGGCGGCATTATTGAGACTCGAGTGCCTGGTAGTTGCCATGGGACCAGGTACATAGTCTGAGGATGGGTGCTGATTTGTGTATGGCAGGTAATGCTGCTGAGCGTAGATGGAGGTGGTGGAGGCCGCAGGATGCTGATGATGCGGCTGTTGGTGGTGTTGTTGGTGTTGTTGTTGGTATTGATGATGATGCAACGACGCGTTTGACGCGTAAATGGATGGCACATGGCCATTGCTGGGTGTCGCGTGGTTGTGGTGACGCGACACTTGCTGGGTCTGGTGGAATTGGTGGTCCGCGCCGCCACCCGTGTGGATGCGCAGATCTTGCTTTGCCTGGTTCACGTTGATTTGCGGATTGCTCGTCTTTTTCTTGATCATCAGCTCCACCTTTTTCAAGAAATCTTTGCTAGACATGTCCCCACGGTGGTCCTGCAGCTGTGTATCTTGTAAAAACACCTCCAGATCCTCAGGCACCATGGAAAACTCCTCGTACGAGTCCAGCAGCATCTGCACCGTCTCAATGGCAAGCATCGACTCGTCCTTCATCGGGTCCTTGGACGTGCTGCAAAGCACATTGGGCGCAATCACACGCGCAAGGTTGGGAATGTCCATGCGGCTGCCCGTGTCCGTCGTCACATGTGAAAACAGCGCCACCCAGCGCAAAAACAGGAACAGCACTTCCATCGTGTCGCGATTGCAGCGCGGCAACATGCAGCACGCAAGGTGCAACACCCGCTTTTGCGCCTCGGGATCATTTATCCCTGTTTTAAAATGGAGTAAATTAAGTAAAATGCGCAAAAATGCAACTTTTTCGCACCCCCCTTCCAATGGCTTACGTTGCGAACAGATAAACAGCTTGTGCAGGCGATAAGTTAACAAGGGATCAGGCAGCTCGCGCAGCCACTTTTTGAGGAGGGCCGCAATTTGCACGGGATTCTCGCTGGAAAGGTCGAAATCGGTGGGATTCTTGTCCAATTGCTCGCTGACCTGCTTGAGGCGGCGGATGTTGCCATTCTTGCGGAAAATGCCCTCCACCGACATGTCTATGCAAAAATAAATCAGGGGTCAGACGCCATGGAAATCGACAAAACCTGAATTGACACGCTTTCGTCTCGTTTTGACGTGACCGCGATGCGAATTAACGTGCATGGACGCGAATTAGCGAGCGTTGACACGAATGGAAGCGAATCGACGCACTTTGACACGCTTTGACAAGAATTGACGCGCTTTTTTTTTTCTATTTTTTCTCTTTTCTCGTTACCTTTTTGGCGCATGGCAGTGACGGCATCGTCAACAAAAGCGGCAATGCGAATGGGCGATGCACCAGCGCCGAGATTGGATTCGACGCCTGTTTTTTCGGTGAGGACCTCGATGGGCACGCCAAACGTGCCATCCTCCTTGAATTTGCGATGGCCCTGGGGCTTTTTGAATGGGGTGAAGAATTTGCCCCAGATGGATGTCTTTTTGAGCTGTATCAGCTGCAACAGCTCGGTTTGCGTGAAGAATTCCGAGACGTAGGGCTCGAGCTGGACGACGGCGACGTGGCGCATGATCATGTATTGCAGAGCGGACAATTCGCTCAAAAAGACGCGCGGCTTGCCGGTGGTGGCGCTGACGGTGCATTTGGATACCATGCCGGTGCCGGGGACATACGGCGAGCTTGGATCCACGAGGGGCTGCTTGATGTAGTTTTTGGAAAGCATGGGCAGATCGTCCAGGCCCACACTCGTGCGGTGCGAGTCGCGATGCGACGTCTGTTGTTGCTGCTGCTGCCATTGACCTTGGTCGTCCGATTTGCCGTCCTTCTGTCGGTCCACGTGGCGGATCAGGCTGTCGAGGCGCGTGGGCGCCTGTCGATTGAGCACCGTCGGCTTGGCAGTGTCCGCGTCGTCGTCCTCTTCCTCGGCAAGGTCATCTAGAGGGTCAGGGTCGTAGCTGGGGCGGCTGTTGTTGACATTGCCAAGAATCGTCGATCGTTTGGCCGATTTGAACGAACGTGACATCTTGCGATCCAATTTCACCGTCTGCTTGACATCGGTGATGTGTGTCGGATACTCCATGGTCCCGCCAGGCACCTGCATTTGCTTTTCCGTCACGTTGTCTGCCGCAAGCGCATCACGGGGAAGGCTGGGCTTGGGCTTGTTGGCATTGGCAACAACGGCAAGCTGTTGATCTAAGAAGAAAAGAGAGCAAAAAACGAAAAAAACGAAAAAACGAGGAAAAAAAAAGGAATTAGCCCGCCGGACCTCCTTTCCCTCTATTTTTGACTTTTTTTCCTTTTTTTTTTTTACCATCAATTTGAAGCAAGCTGCACAGACGGCTCAGGGCGAGGCGCAGCAAGAAAGCGAATTGGGACAGACGCGTGACATATTGGAAGGGATAGCCATTGGGAGGGTGCTGTGCGCACGAGGTGCATGCAATGGCTTGGTACGAGGTGCTAAAGGTGGCATTAGGCAGATCGTGGTTCAGCGGTCGCCGGCAATGGTAGCACGCGACGCATTTCAAGTGCCATCGGAATTCCGCATAGCTGACACACTCGTCCTCCACAATGTTGCCGCAATTGTGGCAAATGTCAGACGTCACATTTGCTTTGAAGAATCTCTGGCTATCGCGGCTGTGTCGCTCCTTGCCGGCAACCTCCATGAGCTTGGCAAGCAAGCGCGTGATCGCCTTTGGCGTGTGGTGCTCGAGATCCAGCGCAGCAGACAGTGCAATACGGATCAGGATCTTTAAATAATGTGCAAGCCCCGTGACAAGCGAAAGCAGCTCCTGCGTCATCCCAGGCTTTTTCGGATCGTGCTCTTGCGATTTCGACAGCAGCGAGAAGAAATTGATGATTTTCTTGCACAGCATCTTGGCTTCGCGGGTATAGTTGAATTCTAACGAGCAATTTTGTCAGGGCGTCACTTGTTCTCTCTCTCTCTCTCTTTTTTTTTTTTTTGAGGGGGGCCGTACCTGCCATGCCATGCTCCAAGCGCAACTTGGACAACTCGTCGATCCCAGTAAAGAGAGCTTCCACGTGCACGAGAAACCTCTCCGACAAACAAATGCCCTCGAGAAACGCGCCATTGGAGACGTGCAGCAGCATTTCAGAGATGCACATGGCCGATGATTCTATAAAAGGGGAAGCCGCAACACACCAATGCCGTTAATTACAATAAAAAAAAGCCCGCACTTTTCCAGACAACTCCCCCTTGCCTACCTTCATATGCGGAAAGCACCTGCCAAATGCGAAAAATCTTGGTTTCCATCTCATGCTGCTGCTCCATCAGCTGTGTGGCCGTATCTGCAAGCCAAAAACAAAAAAAAAAAGGGCACCATGAGACAACTCTTTCTTTTTTTCGTTGTTTTTTTTTTTTTTTTTTGCTTTGCTCTTTCTTACCTTGTGCATTTGGACTGGGTAGTGTCGGCTGAACCTTGACATTCCAAAACTATAAAAGGAAAAGGCACACACGGGGAAAAAGTCAGCAAAACTCAAAAAAATCAAAAAAACGAGCGTTTTACCTTGTGGATCATATAGCACTCTGGGTGCCAATGCTCGACGGAATTGTTGCGATCAATCTCGACATATTGTTTGAGGATGGCCATGTTGCATCCGGCGCACATGACGGCGAATTTCGTCGAATAATGATAATGGCAATACACATGGCCCTCGTGCTCATAGTACGAGTCGCTGGGCCCAAACGTGGTGGCGCACACGGAGCACATAAAGTGGTCGGTGTGATATTTCTTGTCGAGCGCAATGATGTACGAGTCCTTTAGCGGGTCGCCACACGTGCCGCACAGCAAATCTAGCCGTCGAAAGTAATCGCGCTCGCATAAAGGCAACGTCTGGCCCTCACCCGTGTCAAATGGGAAGAATTTGGCTGCAACAGGCGCTTGACAGTCCTGACGTTATACAAAAAAAAAGGCAGTCAGCTACTATATTTACAGCGCCCCTGTTTCTATTTTCGGCCTGCGTGGGCTCCTTTTTTTTTTTTTTTTTTTTTTTTTTTCCCCCCCCCCCATTTTTTTTTTTTTTTTTTTTGGTGCCAAAAAGGGGCCTTTTTTTTTTTTTTTTTTTTTTTTTTGCACCCCATCCAATTTTTTTTTTTTCGCTTTTCTTACTAGGCAGGTAAAGCACTCGGGATGAAAGGTGCCACCTAAGGCGCGCACGAGCTGATCACCCAATTGGCGCTGGCAGCGGCAGCAAGTAGGCAGCGGGTCGGCATAATTGGTCGTCGCAGCCATCAAGCAAGGATATCAAGGAGGCGTGGCGTTGGGGTGGGGGAACGTGAGGGAGAGGGAGGAAGGGCGTGATGAACGAGAGACGTGGGGTGGCAAGAAAAAAAAAAAAGGGTGACAAGGGGCAAGCTTTTCAGGTGGAGACGAGAACACACAGGGAACAAAGGGGGGATATCCACGAGACAAGCGAGATGAAGAGGGCGGCAAAAAAAAAAAAAGACACGAAAAAAGAGAAATAAAAAGGAAAGAGGGAAGAATAAAAAGCGAGGAAAAAAAAAAAAAAGTAAAATGGCAATATGAGGGAAAAGGGGGCGGGAGGACACCAGGAACGCACCTTTTTTGAACCCGCGCGCGGAGCATCAATTTTCGAGGATGACCATGGCCGTCGCGTAATGACCATCATGCGACAGACTGACGTGTGATTGTCGAATCCCGTATTTGCCCCCATCCGCAATCAAAAGCATCGGCTTCCCTATCAAACGCAAAAAAAAAAAAAAAAAAAAAAAAAAGGCCATGAGCCGTCGGAACTCGCCCATTGGGAGCAATTGATCAAACCTCCAACGACCAAAGAGGAGACCGAAACCAACACAAAGAATCTCAGGTAAAACACACACACACACACACACCCATACACAAGAAAGCATGCTCATGGGAATCCTTTTTGCTTGCTTCTGAATGTAGCCGCGTCTCCAAGCTCTTCAAGAAAATAACAAAGCACGCGCAAACAGGCAGCTGGAACACGAGTAGATGCTACGAGTACAAGGATTCCAGCAAATACTGGCACGTCCCAAAATACGAAGATCCGCCCTCGTTTTAATGCCATCCATCGTCCTCTTTTCTTATATTTTATCCACACACTTTTTTTATCCACACATTTTTTTTTATCCACACACTTTTTTTTTATCCACACGCCTATATTTTATCCACACGTTTTTTTTTATCCACCCACTTTTTTTTTTTGCCCACCATCCAATTTTTTTTTTTTCGCTTTTCTTACTAGGCAGGTAAAGCACTCGGGATGAAAGGTGCCACCTAAGGCGCGCACGAGCTGATCACCCAATTGGCGCTGGCAGCGGCAGCAAGTAGGCAGCGGGTCGGCATAATTGGTCGTCGCAGCCATCAAGCAAGGATATCAAGGAGGCGTGGCGTTGGGGTGGGGGAACGTGAGGGAGAGGGAGGAAGGGCGTGATGAACGAGAGACGTGGGGTGGCAAGAAAAAAAAAAAAGGGTGACAAGGGGCAAGCTTTTCAGGTGGAGACGAGAACACACAGGGAACAAAGGGGGGATATCCACGAGACAAGCGAGATGAAGAGGGCGGCAAAAAAAAAAAAAGACACGAAAAAAGAGAAATAAAAAGGAAAGAGGGAAGAATAAAAAGCGAGGAAAAAAAAAAAAAAGTAAAATGGCAATATGAGGGAAAAGGGGGCGGGAGGACACCAGGAACGCACCTTTTTTGAACCCGCGCGCGGAGCATCAATTTTCGAGGATGACCATGGCCGTCGCGTAATGACCATCATGCGACAGACTGACGTGTGATTGTCGAATCCCGTATTTGCCCCCATCCGCAATCAAAAGCATCGGCTTCCCTATCAAACGCAAAAAAAAAAAAAAAAAAAAAAAAAACCCAAGAAACCCATGAGTACGTGATACAAGGGCTCCAGAGCGCGTCAAAGCCCATGTTGACAAACCTTGCTCTTTCCAAAGCGTCACGTCCTTCCAAACGAGCCGATGCCGCGGATATAGCGCCTTGTACACCGCTTCCTTGACACACCACCTACAATAAAAAAAATAACGTTTGTAAGAAACCCCGCCGTTCCCTCGTGCACCGTCTCTCACCTGGAAGCAAGATAGTTGACCTCTCGCTCGTGGGCACCACTCGCATCGCCAAACAAATGTCGAAATTCGGCATGTTCTTGCTCACTGAGGATTCGTCGCGCAAAACGAGCGCGCCCGCGCGACCCCACAAGACGCGCAATTCGTGGCAGATGCACAATGTCAATACCAATACCGAGGATCATGGCAAACAACAAGGAAGAAAAACGCAAAATGCAAGAAAAAAGAAGAAACAGGGGAAGGAGAGAGAAACAAATGACACGTCGGACTTTGGATTCCTATTTATGCGCGCGCTCATGCAGCCTGGGACAGCAATCTGTTCATTTCCCATCGCACGAGGGCGAGAGTGAGCGCGTTTGAAAGTCAAGATCGAAAAGAGTAGAATGGTGCCAATTTCGTGCTTTGAAACAGATTTTTGAATGCAAACTGATGTATAGTAAACAAGGGCGATTTTGTTTTTAAGCACGTCGTCGTGTCCTAGTAAATGCTTTTCGGGTGCATGGCGAAACCAACACCAGTCTTTCATTTGAGCCCACACACTCATGTAAATCAAATGAAATTGTCTTAATTTTCTCGAAAAAAAGGGCCGCGACACGAAAAGCGTGCGTTCACTAATTTCATGGCCAAGACACGATCAAAAATTTGGCCCTAGCAACGGTGCAGACACGAATCTGACGATGACACGTTTTCTCGGCGATCGCCTAGCGCAGTTTTGCGATGTAGCTGAAAAATACGGTAAAATTCACATTTATAACCCAACTTTCTGCCATGGCATCAAAACAATCTCGAAAGAAATACCCGTTCGCTTTCACTGTTTATGAGAGAGAACTGCTGCAAGTTAAAAAGAGTTCAGATCACCAACGCGCGAACAATATCGAATTGATATTTCTTTGGGACTTGAGTCATTGTCCAACATTTCTAAGGCTGATGTGTGTGCCTAATATGTCTCATATCAATTGGTTCTCTGGTTGTCACTGTCTCGTATGTCCAGTAAAATGCAAAATCAATTAGACAGTTGACGAGAAAATCGCAAAAGACGAATTTTTTATTAATTTTTGGATAAAGTCAATAAACTTACAATATATCAAATAGACTTTTTAGCCTTTGAGCTGATTGTTTCAATTTGTCTCGTTCAAATAAGCCCACACCCAGATCACTGGAATGTCTAAAAGACCCACAATGATCATTTTCGAAAATGGGGAATTTTTCAAGGTGTGCAGTCGAGGAGTGGAAAATGCTCAAATTTAGGTCCCCAGATCACCACGCCATATAACCCTCATGGTTAACACGCACTTGTAACCGGCAAAAATGAAGTAAAACCCAGGATCCATTGGCTGGTTTGTGCGCAAAATGGAATTTTGGCAATATTTTCGCGTCAAGGCCAAGTCGACGAAAATTCGTCCCAAAGCTGTGAAACAGAGACCATCAGGAAGAACACGGCTTGTTGCATACGTGAATGCCAATGATCACTGCAAAAAGCGAGCTCCGGACAGAATTAACGCAAGCAGTCTGTTTGCGGGGCAACTTTGGCGCGTGATAAAGCGCGTCAGACGTCGAGTAACACGCGTCTGATCCTCATCAAACCCATACACCTGGGATCGCTGTTGCTAGTGGACGCGTCGGCGCGGGTCTATGGACGCGTTTTTCTCGTGCAACTCGCGCTTGAAATTAAATCAAAAATCACGCATTGCTCGTTAACCACTAGATCGATCCCACTCATTTTCAGTGTTTTCCTTGGTTTCCCTATGCGCTTTATCTTGTGAGCGAGTTTGGACGAAATCTGGAGACCTGATTTTGCCATTTTGGTTTTGACGGATCGCCACGACAAAAATTTGACTTGCGCGTGGTGCACCTCAACGGTTTCCTACGTCTCCAAGTGGATCTTCATTCAAGGTTTCCACCCTTGCTCTTTCACACCGGAACGCGCTTGGGGTGCTGGGGACCCTGGTTGACGAGAAAATACGATTTTACGCTAAAATGTATTGCTTCAAGAAGTTTTCCTGGGGAACTTGTGCACATGGTCTCAAATTTATACTAGTTGACTGTTGATGCAACGCGTTCGTTGTTGCAAAACCTTTTTGAGGGTCGGTTAGTAAAATATTGCAAGCTGCGAGAATTTAAGGGAAAAGGCGTTTTTTTGCGTGAAATCTCGACAATTTTGCCGCAACAACATCCCAAAGCACAGGCACTGGTCACACTTTTGCTCGCCCTTTCGATTTGGATTTCCCCGCCCCATGATTGATGATGTACTCGCCTTGCGAATGACCAGAATTTTAGCAGAGTTGTTCTCTTTGGTGGACGTCTTCCTTGTAATTGCTCCAAATGTTCCCAAAGTGGATAATTGATAGTGCACAAAATATCCCAACGATTCCGAGTTTTCACGGTGATAAATCAGGAACCTTGAGATGTGCGATGTGCAAATTCAGAGCTAAAAGCAGTATTTATAAGAGTATTACCTGGTAAATTTGTACAAGCAGCCCCAAATTTGATCCGGATAGCAATTGGAGGCACGATTGCAATCATCTCACGTTTTTCTCTGGATTCGGTTTATCAGGCACACGCGCGCGATACGATTTGGTTCTTTTTTAGCAATTTAATGTATTGCTCAACATTGCCTGAGCCGACGCGCGTCAAACGTACTGCAAATGATTCGAGCCTCAGCTAGCGTCGTGCGGTGCAATAAAAGTGGAGATCAGTTTGGTGATTGTCGAGAAAAATGAAATTGGAATTTTTGAAGCTGTCTTTTGACTTGCAACTTGCGACCTTGAAAGTTGAACACTTCTTGATGGTTGATGTGAATTGCATGCAAATGATGACATTCAGAGCTTTGTGCCGCATGTGGGACAGTCAATGACGCGCTTTGGGACGTGATTTCTCGCATGGCACGATTTGAGCGCGTCGATTTCTTTTTTTCTGTGCGTACCCTCGGTGTCCCATTCAATGCTCGCTGATGATAACTTTCAAGTGGATCATTGAGATCTCTGGACAAATGCAACGAAGAGCCAGTAATTTTTTTTTTGGGGACGTGCCTCTTTTCGAATTTGATGCTGTCGCAAGCTCAGTTCGGTTTTTGAATGGACGCGACGGACCGCAGATGATGCGTGTCAAGGAGCCGGCTCAACTCTCTTCCTTTTGTGGCGGGTGGTGCGTGATTCGCAAAGCGTGATGGGAAAAAAAAATTTAGAGGCTCAGGCATGCCTCGTGCCACCTTGAAGCACTGTCTTTTCCCAGTCAATTGGCAAGCCCACG
Organism: Gongronella sp. w5; assembly: GCA_001650995.1. Taxonomy (NCBI): domain Eukaryota; kingdom Fungi; phylum Mucoromycota; class Mucoromycetes; order Mucorales; family Cunninghamellaceae; genus Gongronella; species Gongronella sp. w5. The sequence goes on from KV441935.1 coordinate 34,414, forward strand.
AGCACAGCTCTTTTGCCTGATGACAGGCGCATGACGTGTGCTTGGGCGTGGCCAACTCAAATGAAAGGTGAAAAAGCCTAATTTTCAAACCCGGTCTGCCAAATAGCTTCCACTGACATACACAATTGTCCATCCCAGTTCTCGGACATTGTGTGGGGAAAGGATTTCTTGCATCGCGCTCAGGAAGATGCGCCGTGGAAAAGTGACGTGGCTCACCAAGAATTGCCATGACTAACGAACAAATAAATAAAAAACAGCACGAATACGTGCGCAGCTCCATTCGGATACGCGTTTATCCTTAATGGATGCTTTGATTTGTGATCCAAGTTTGGGGGACGGCTGGGCTGTCGGTCATTGTTCCCGCAGATCAAGGAGCTGATTGGGTCCAATGGCCGCCAATTCTTGCTGACATGCGCATTTATGCTGACAACCCCAAAATATTTATAAAAGCGATCTTTTCTGCCGCTCTCTCCGTTGTCTTTCTTTTTTACTCTTACTTTTTTCTTATTGTCGCCATGCCCAAGTCTATCTTCCCTTCGGTTATCTCCTTTTCAAACCAACAACAGCCTCAAAAAATTGATCCCGACGCCGACGTCGACTTTGGCGTCATGATCGCCAATGCTGTGGACGTGCAAGAGCTTGATAAGCACATTTTCATGTCTAAAGAATTGTGGTTGCCCCTGGGTGCTCGTGGAGCCTTTGGTGGTCAGGTAAAAAAAAAAAAAAATACAAAATATGAAAATATATGAAACAAAGGCAATCGAATGGCCCAATTGCTGACTCTTTAATTAGATTGTGGCGCAGGCGCTTCATGCTGCTTTCAACACGGTCGGCAAGACGTTCCACTGCCATGTAAAGTTCAATTGACTTATCATGACATGTTGATCCGCTCATATTTCCACTCTTTTCTAGTCTTTGCACAGCTATTTTATTTTACCTGGCGACGTGTCGGTGCCTGTGCTTTACGAGGTGATTCCGTTGCGCGACGGCCGATCGTTTGCCACGCGTTTTGTGCGCGCCAAGCAGCGTGGTAAGGCGATCTTTGTCCTGAGCTGCAGCTTCACCAAGGAATACGCGGATCCCTCCATTGATCATCAGACCACAATGCCCAAGGTTCCTGAGCCATCGTCTCTGCGTTCGTACGTGATCCATCAAAAAAGTGAAAGATCAAGCGAAAAAATGGGATCCATTGGCTCATTTTTGCGTTTTCTTTTTCTTTTTCTTTGAAATTTTGGTAAATATCAGGTACGAGGACGTGATCCGCCAGCAGCTGGACAACAACAACCTATCGACAAAGTACCGCGACTATTTGCAAAAGCGATTGGAAGAGGAGGGACCCATTGACATGCGTGAGGTTGCACCCGAGGAGATCCATGACGAAAATGACGCGTGGTTCACGACCCCGCAGACTCACACGCGCCGTGCGCGCTGGTGCCTGACGCGTGGCAAGCTCAACGACGATCCGCGCCTCCACGCACTCGTCATTGCCTACCTCAGCGATAGCGGCTTCATCATGACGGCTGCTCTTGCAGGCGGCGCGTCGCGTCGCTCCATCGGCATGATGGCCTCCCTCGACCACTCCATCTATTTCCACAAGAGCGTGCGCGCCGACGACTGGTAAGAAAAAGGAATGGAAAATAAATGGGCCGGATGCTTATTTTTGCATTTTTTTCATTTTTCTTGTCCAGGCTTCTGTATGATATGCACAGCCCGCGCTCGGGCGATGGCCGTGGTGTCGTGTATGGCCGCATTTATACCAAGGACGGCCAATTGGCCGTGACCACGGCACAGGAGGGCCTGATTCGCTTGACAAAGGCCGAACAAGACCGCCTGCGCGAAAAGAATGCTGAAGAAAAGAAGGCGAAGCTGTAATTTTTATGATAGATTTCCAATTTACAATTATTTTATACACAATAAAAAAAACCATGTACTTTTTTTGCAGTGCAATCTTTCCCCCTTTTTTTTCCCCGCAAAATGGCGGCCTCTAAACGCGGAGTTTCTTTGTGAAAATTGTAAAAGGCGGGACGACCGAACTTTTTTTTCTCGCCTATTTCTTTTGCCACACACGGTCCCTTTGGTCTCTCTTTCTCACTCTTTTTTCCTTTCCTTCCGCATCCCCAGTCCTTCTTTTTTCAATGTTTTCTGCTCCCTTGCGTCAAATATCGCGTCAGCGCGTGCAACTACTGAAGAGGTCGAATTCTCGCCAGCTGGTGCGCTCGTATACCACGTCCAGTGTGCCACAGAGCTCGCGAGCACCCGCGCTGGCACTCGCGCTTGCCGCGGGCGCAGCGGCAGGCTACGGCGCGCACAGCTTTGCCAATTCCTCATCATCGGGTGCGAGCGCGTCGGCCAATGCGTCTTCCAGCGGTGTCGCGGCGTCGCCCATCACGACGCCCAGCCGGCAAACCATCCAGACGGCGTTTCAGCGGTTGCAGCAGGTGCTGCCAGCCGAGCACGTGACCATTGATGAAGAAACACTGCGCAATCATGGCTATTCCAGCAACAGCTACCACAACGAGGGCGCGCCAAACATCGTGGTCATGCCCGAGAACACGCAGCAGGTCGTGGAAATTGTCAAGATCGCAAATGAATTGGGGTAAAAAAGAATCATTTTTATTGGCTGACAAAGCTCGGTCATGCCCGATCCTTGCATTGACGCCCGATTTCTTTATGCAGGATGCCTGTCATTCCATTCTCGGGCGGGACCTCATTGGAGGGCCACTTCTCGGCGCCTCAAGGTGGCATCTGCATCTCGTTCACTGCACACATGGATCAAATCGTCGAATTCCACCCAGAGGACATGGACATTGTTGTCCAGCCAGGCATCCAGTGGGAGGATCTCAATCTCATGCTCAAGGACCATGGCCTCTTTTTCCCATTGGACCCTGGACCAGGTACAAAAATCAGAAAAAAATCAAAAAAAAAAAAAAAAAAAACCGGAAAGCACATAACAAACGGCTCAACTCCTTGTTTTATTTTTCAAGGTGCATGCATTGGTGGTATGGTCGGCACTTCCTGTAGCGGCACCAATGCCGTGCGCTACGGCACCATGAAGGAGTGGGTGATCAATCTGACCGTGGTCAAGGCCGATGGCACCGTGATCAAGACGCGACAGCGCCCCAGGTATAACAAAAAAAATCGGCATCGTCCGAGGCCCACGTCCTGCCAGTGACTCGAATTGCATGCATCTTACCCTACACTCTCCATCTCGACAGAAAATCATCGGCTGGATTCGATTTGACACGACTTTTCATTGGATCTGAAGGCACATTGGGCGTTGTCACCGAGGCCACCTTGAAGCTGGCGGTGCTGCCCGAGAAGGTTTCAGGTACGAGAGGGGGGATGGCAAATCGAGCATGATTCATCTCATTTTCCCTTTTTCTTTTTGTTCTAGTGGCCGTGTGCGACTTCCCCACAATCCGCGACGCTGCGGCGGTGGTGCCCGACTTGATGCACGCAGGTGTGCAAGTGAACGCGGTGGAATTGTTGGACGATGAGATGATGCGCGCCGTCAATATGGCCAACCCAAAACTCGGACATGCGAACAAGCCGACACTGTTTTTTAAATTTGCTGGCAGCCAGGTGCAGATTGACCACGAAATCAAGGTCGTGTCAGAGCTTGTCAAGCGCCACCACGGTGGCACTTTCAAATACGCCAAAAACGACGTCGAGCGCCACGAGCTCTGGGAGGCGCGCAAGATCTGCCTGTGGAGCAGCACCTTGCTCAAAGAAAACTCCGCCGTATGGACCACAGACGCCGTCGTCCCCGTCTCGCGCTTGCCCGACCTCATCGACGAGACAAAACAGGACCTCAACAACGCAAAACACATCAAGGGCACCATTGTCGGCCACGTTGGCGATGGTAAAAAAATTACCTTCCCCCCAAAAAAAATGGGAGAATCGTCATTTCTAACTTACGCGCTTTTTTTTTTTTTTTTTTTTTTTTTTTTTTTTTTTTTTTTTTTTCTTCCACGCGTTCTTGTTGTTTGATCAAGACAAACCCGTTGAATTTGAAGAAGCCAAGGAAATCAATCAACGACTGGTGCAGCGTGCCATTGCGATGAGCGGATCTATCACTGGCGAGCACGGTGTCGGAATTGGCAAGAAGCAATACCTGCGCGCTGAGCTGGGCGACGCCACCGTGGAGACTATGTGGGCCATCAAGCGAGCCATGGATCCAAAAGGCATCATGAACCCAGGCAAGGTGTTGCCAGAAGAATAGACGCCCTTGAGCCTAGACACCGGCCATCTTGTATTTTATAAATGTAATTTTGATTGTTTCCTCTTTGTAAATGATTAAACAGTGGCAAATGCGCTCCTAGAATTTTGTGTGCAAAGCTGAGAATTGGGCTGCTCATCAAAATTCAGGATCAAGTGCAACCAATATGCAAAACGAATGTCCAACGCTCAATTTTTATTGATTTCTCTCTCAAAATATGGGCGCAATTCTTCTTGATCATAAAATAATCGTGTCCGCGCGTCAGGTACAGGCGTACAGCAGACTACAAAAAAAACGAATACTGTAGCATTTGTCATTTCATTTTCATGTTATTAAATGTGTGTTTGTAAAAATACAAAAAAAAAGAAAAAAAAGAAAAGAAAAACATTGCGTATTATTTCAATTTTCGTATCATATCATGCGAAAAACAATTTTTGACGGGCTTCATGATTAATACAGTATATGTGTTATTCACGGGTCACTATATGGTAGATCGACACAACAGTACCGGCGCGCGTCTATCAATTTCACTCGACGAGGAGGTATCTAGAACGACAACTGTACAAGCAAGTCTTCTACAAGATTGACCAGGACGTCGCCATGGATTGGTCGGCGAGCATCTTCGAGAACTGCATTTCGTCGCAAACCATCAAAAATTGCTTCAAAACGACAATTTTGCTGCGATGATATTTCATTGACGACGCCGACACCACCACTACAAATGAGGTACAAAAGAGCTGATGAGCACTTTAGCGCGTAAAAAAAGCACCGTCCTGATTTTTACTTAATTTACTAGACCGAAATCACTGCGGCCGCCCAACACAACCACATCGATTAGCGTGCGTGTTGACCACCAGCAAATCGCGTTGTGTCTTTTTCAACATACCGTATGATACTGTATGATAACAACATTGAAAACTTGAGGTCAGTGGAGTCGCTCGTTGTGCGGATGAATCCAAAATACGTATTTGTGATGTAAAAATTCAAAAATCACGAAAATTGTGCTCTTGTTTTTGTTGTTTGTCCTTTTTTTTGCACTATCAGTTGTCAAAGCGCGTTGGCCTGTGGTCTGTGGCGTCTTGCTCAAAGCCAATATACTGTACTGTGTGTTGATTGTACAGTGTACTGTACCCTGATGACAGGCAGGTGTGCGTAAAAAAAAAAGAAAGAAAAAAATTATGATATCATATCACACACAGATCGACAGATGGCGGGCTGACAAAGCCGGTTGTCGTTTTTTAATATGAGTGGTGGGCGACGGTGCCAAATTACAAAAAAAAAAGTTCGAAGAAGGGGTATCTAATGAGGGAGATCAAGCCGGGGGAGGGGGAAATCAAGATTTTAAGGCACGGAGAGGATCGTAAAGTCATCTGGGCGCAAAAAGAGGCCGCGATGAGCATCTGTGCGAAAGTACGAGACGCCCGAGACAGAGCCGTTGTTCTGGCCGAGGCGCGAGTCTAGCTCGACGCCGATCCAGGTGCCATTGGCAAAGTCGACGGGGCCAACGTACTTGATGGTGGCGTGCGTGGGAAGTGGGCGGCGACGCAGCTCGACACGTGCACCGACGACCGGCGTGATCATTGCGCGCGACGCGCCGCCGCTGGTCGTTGTCGTGCTCATGACAATGATGGCGGCACTGTTGCTACCTGTGGCCATATTGACCAAAGAACCATCCGCAGCAGCATGCGCCACCGCCGCCGACGAGGAGGTGGATAGAGTATCCAATGGTCCAATGGCCGGTACAGCTGCAGTTGCTGCCGTGATGGGCTCAGGGGGAGATAAAAGCGGCGCAGGCACCGTCGTGGACGCATTGGCTGTGGCCGGTGTAGCAGCAGGCGCATGATGATGATGGTGGTGGTGATGGCCAAAGGACCATTTCATGGGCGAAAGCGCGCGTTTCTTTTTCTTTTTGTTCTTGTTCATTTCCGGCGGCTGGAGGCTCGGGTGCGCGGGGGACATGACGCGCGGTGGAAGCTCGTTGGCGGCAGGCAGCTTGAATTTGATGAGTTTGCTGTCTGCTGCGGCAACAACGACGGGGACCGTGGTGGGTGACACCGTGATGGTTGGTGCAGGTTTGCGTTTGGCCATGATGGTGGTGTGGACAGGGACAATGGGCTCAAGCGGCAGCAACGTGTCCAGCAATGAAACTTCATCCCAGCGGCTAGACACGTCCGACACAAAAGACGACGCGCTTGACGTCGACGACGCATAGTGGCCCTGGCGACGGATGCGCGCCTCAGTCTCCATGGATAGCAGGTGGATCAGCGGCTGCGTGGATAATGCATTGATCGTGTTGCAATTCACATACCCCTTGGACGGGTCCGTGCGTGCAGAAACAAGTGTCGATTGGAAAAGCGACGACCCTGCCGACAGTGACCTCTGTCTATTCCCTTTGGTGGTGGATGTCGATAAGGATTGAGAAAGCGCAGGGGCCGTCGTCGTTGGCGTCACTTGCGAGCTGAGCGTGCGCCGCAATCCAAGGGACCGCCGCCGATTCGACGATGCATACGGCTGGATATCCCGATGGTGCTCCGTCTTGCTCGTAATCGCCCGCGAACGCTTGGGACGGAACGTGAACAGCGACAGCAGATCAGAATCGAAGGGTTTGCTCAACGTGCGGTACGGAATGCCGATGTCTAGTAAAAACGAATAAAAAAATCAGAAAGCGGATTTTTTTTTTCCTCCATTTTTTTTTCGAATTTTACCATCTGACATTTGTCGCATGATTTGTTTTTCAACGTTGCGGAAGCCACCGAGGGATTTGACACTGATCCATCTGCGTGCAAGGTAGTCTGCGCATTGGGCGCGTGCATTGAACAAGACATCGTCGAGGGCGACGTTTTTCACGGTTTCTTGGCGGCCAATGAGGTCCTTGACGATTCCTTGGTAGATGATGCCAGCATTGGCGTCCTGAATGCCCTCATCCAGCACATGGCGCAGCAAAAAGTCCAAAAAGTCGATGGAAAAGCCGCATCCGACGCCGTCCACGCATGACACCAAGATCGGGTACTCGACACAATAAAAGTCGAAATTCAACGATACCATTGAGACGGTGGATTGCAGCAATGGGTGCAGCAGGTCGAGAGTCGGGAGCGACCAGGTGGGTACGTGGTCGGCACTACGCAGCTGGCTGAGGCACAGATGAAGCGCGTGCAACACGTGGATTGCATTGTGTTTTGTGATGTTGCGGAAGGTAGCCTCAATCATCTCGTGGATCAGAGGCGAGCGTGGTTCGTGGTCCGTGTTGGCAATGTTGATGGAGCAATCGAGGGTCTTTATGAGCGACGCGCCCGATGGCAGCAGCGCGTGGATGAGCAGCGCAAATGGCTTTTGTGACCAAAGATGCTGGATGGCGTGAACGGGGTCCGTGTACAGGGTCATTAGGCGCGCGCGTAATTCGGGAAGGTCGTTGCGTCGTGTGTCGGCAAAGGCAAGCATCGCCGGCAGGATAAGCGCGCAATCGTGGCATGTACATTTGAATTGATGACCATTTGTCGCCATGGCATGCAGCAATGCGCCGCCCAATGTCGCGTGGCTCTCGCCGAGATAATCCGCCGCCGCGTACGCGAGCAACAGGCATTTGATCGAATGCTTGCGGATCGCCGACCGCTCCAATTTTGAAGACGACACATTGTCGTGGGCAATCCACGCAGGCAAGGGGGCATTGACCTGGTCCGTGTACAAATAGGCAAGCAGCAGCCGCATGACCTGCGGCGTGAAAAACGGATCGGTCAGGTGCAACACGGGAGCATGTGTCTCACAGAACCCTGAACAAAACATGGCGTAAAAATAGGTCGACTGCGCAGCAAGCATGAATCGGTGCGTTGCAAACGTAACCGCCACCGCTTCGAGCGCGTCCGGCGATGGCACCACCAAATCAATGTCGCAGCCAATCTGCTCGTCAAGCATCCTGCCCAAATCCCGCTGCAAATCCTGCAAATGCCCAATGCGCGCCTTTTCATCCGTTTCCTCGTCATTGGCGGCCATGGGAAGCAACGTGATATCCAGTTCCTTTTCCCAATAGTCGAGCGTCGCTTGCACGTGTGGTGCGAGGCCCGCAGGCACCACCGCCGTGTACCAATACGCAACAAGATGCTGAAACAGCGCGTGCGACACGCCGCGCAAATCGTACACGGCGGGGCTTGAAGCAGATGCTTCGGCCACCTCCAACCCGGGAAACAGACGCTGCAAAAAGGGCATTGGACACCTACACAAAAGGAGAGCTGTGTAAAAATTGGCCCAAAAAAAGAAAATGGGAAAACGTGAGCGAAAAAAAAAAAAAAAAAAAAAAAAAGGGGCAATTCCAAAAACCAAAAAGGACTTTTACCTCTGTGTACCCAGACGTCCGAGTCGTTGAACTGACAACAAGTGTCGGCAAGGTGCTCTTGCGGCTGCTGAATAAGCTTGTTCAGGCTAACAATATATGTTGATATTGGTTTCGGGAACATCAAGGGGTGAGAGAGAGAGAAAAAAAAAGAAAAAAGAGAGCAAGGGAAAAAAGAAAAAGAGAGGTTTAAAAAAAAGGGGGGATGGTCATTTCAAATGATGGATGCTTGAGAATTTCCATGTCTGGTTTATGCCGCCCCCCACTTTTGTGCTCACTTTTTTGCACTTTACCTATTTACGGCCACTCTCAATTATCTTCCCCTAACTCTTGTGGGCCTCTTTGACAGCGGTGTCGTGCATTGCACATTCTCATGCGCTCAATTGCGCGCGCACGCTCTCTTTTTACTAAGAAAAATGGCCTGTTGTTTGTTTTTCCTTCAAAAGAACGGAGCTGGCCATGGTGAAGCCATTGGTTTCGGATGCTGCCCTGTTTGAAAGTTTTACCGATTGAATCTTGGCGCTTATTTTAGCTTTTTAAACTTTTGGGTCAGGGCGCAAAGCGCGCGCCAAACAAAACATCCCATGCGCTCGGGCAGCACGCGCGCTCATCCCACGCAAACTTTTTTTCCCGATACCCATCCGCTCCCCCTTTTATGCTTTGCCCCCCTTTCACGCTGTCGCTCGCGATGGCGTGCGCGTGTGTGACATCGCATGACGCGTCCGCCACACCCTCCATTTCTTTTAAAAATGAAAAATCGGGACGTGCACCGTCATTGCCCTCTTTTCCCTCGCTTCGCCACACCTCGCAATGTCAAAAGAAAAACAAGGAGTCGATTGTATGGGTCGTCATGAACAGTTTTTGCAAAAAAAAAAAAAAAAAAAAAAAAAAAAAAAAAAAAAAGGGGGCAAAAAAAGGCAAAAGAATCGGCCAAAATTGTCAATTGTCCAAAAAAAGGGACACACAACAGCGGCGTTTGAAAATAACACCCTGGGGTCTTGTATTTTGGTGGTGTGGCTTTCCTGCGACTTGCATCCGCCCTCTTTTTTTACTTTTTATTTACGTCTTTCAATATGGCATTGCGCTCTATCCAGTCCACTCGCGAGCTGATCAAGCAACTGACGACCGGCGTGGGTGCCGCTCCTCTTCCCTCAACCATCACCAAGATTTCCATGGCCTATGCTGTCAAGGGCAAGAATGACAGCGCCGGCGCAAAGTAAAAAGCACACAATTTCAACAACAATGACAGATTGGAGCTCACCCCCACTCTCTTAGGCACTTTCTTCACGAAACGCTCCCTCGCATGCAGTACAACAACCCGTCTGTCGTGTTTGAGCTGCAAAAGTCGACGGATCCCGCAACCAAGCCCACGGTCACTGTCCATTTTGGTAAAAACGAGGCCGCCATGCACCCCCCGTCCGTCTCTAATTTGCTCAATTCCTCTCTTTTTTAGGCCAAGGTCAGACAAAGACCATTGATATCCCTCGCACGCACTCGGACGAGATTTACAACAAGGTCGTTGCCGCGCCATAAGACCCAAATACGCCCTTTTTGTGGGATCATGCACGCCAATTGCTCGTTCAATCGCTTGAGTCCACTCCCCCACCTTTTCTCCATCCCGCATTCTTCAACAACATCCTCCTTCCCCACCAGCATCATGTATTTTTTTGTATAGATTTGATTGAAAAATAGTCAATTTTGGTTTTTTTTATGATTTTGGGTGAATTGCTACACGAGGCACGTGATGACCTGGGCGAGACCCGCGCAAAATACGACGGTGAAGATGTCGTGAGAGAGGTGACGTAGGGCGCGGCGGTGATCCAGGAAGAGAAACGCCACTTGTTTAAAAGGAGACGCAAGACGCGACGCGATGAGCGTGAAATCGTCGTCCGGCGCCACCGGGTATACATCATGGGGGTGATAGAGACGGAACGCGCCATACATCAGCAGCTCCAAGGTCACAAAGTGGCGGAACAATGGCTAAAAAAAAAAAAAAAATAGGAAAAAACGGACGGTTAGAAAAAAAAAACGCGTCAAATTGGACACAAACGAGGACTTACATAGTAGGCGGCGTCCATGGCATTCGACTGCGTGTGCAGTAATGCGCACCAGTGAGACGACGACAGCGGGTTGGCGGCGCGCGCTTCCTCGTAAAATGCGCAAAACACGAGCCAGGCCATAGAAACAAAGTGAAGCAGGTTCCAATACTTTAGGGCCGGGTCTTGCAACGATCCACGTGGACGTCCATACAGCTTGCGCATCATCAGCGTGTTCAGCAAGCTCGGTTGGCGCGGCAATGGCGCGTCACACTCTTGATTTTCCCCAGGCATCTGCTGTTGCAGCGCATTCGCGAGCATGCTTGCCAAATCCATGGGCGCCGGCGCGTCCCCTGATTGCATTGGAGGCTTTGAACGCGGTTGAGGTGCCGGCGACGCGAGCGATGGGGTCGATTGCGATACAGATGCGTGATTCATCACGACATGTGGCGATTCGATAAAAGGCGCGGTGCTAGACGATGCCGACGATGCAGGCGCGTGTTCATGATACGTGCGCCGACGCAACTGGTTCACAGACGACGGCGCGAGCAAGTCGTCGCGCTCGTGAAAGTCTTGGACGGACGAAACCGAACGCAGACTGTGTTGGCTCGTGGACGGCTGCAAACTGCGAAGCGACGACGTGGACGACGAGGGTGACGGACTGGGCGAGTACCCTACGAACAATAAAAAGAGAGAGAAACCCGCCATGAGCTTCTTGTCGTGCTTGTATTTGGAGCGAAAACAAGTATTTTACCGTGTGCTGTGCCTGTAATTCTATCCAGTCGGTCGCCCGCCGACTGTAAAATGCGTTGCTGACGCTTGCGGCGACGTCTTTCCGCTTGTTGCTCCCTGGTCAGAGACGAAGACATACGGGAAAAGCAGTAGAAACGAAATAAAAAAAAAAAAAAAAAAAAGGGGGCCCCCAAATTTTAAGGAAAAACAAAAAAAAAAAAA
>KV441935.1:64355-86889 GCA_001650995.1 Gongronella sp. w5
TTAAAAAAAAAAAAAAAAAAAAAAATGGGAAAAAAAAAGAGCGGTCAAAATGCCATTCATGGCGCTTGTCGCCGCGGTGTCGCTCTTACTTGTTGCATAAACATGTTGGATAGATCAAAACGGTGGAAAGAAAGAGAAAAAGGCGCTAAACAAGGGAGAAAATGGCAAAAATGTAGGCTGATTGGATGGTCCGGCGGCCGGACCCTGCTGTCAGCCTCCCTCTCTCCCCGCTTTTGGTCCGATTTAATGCTTACGTTGGTCGCCATGGACCCAATTGACCCCTGATCAGCCAATTGGGGTCATGGACCATGCACTCACAAGATAAATCAAAAAGAATGGCCATCAAGTCGTCATGGAAGACAAAAAAAAGTAAAACAGTGATCCATGTAGCTGCCCGTGATGCGCTTAAAGCCATTTACCCAGCAAAACTTGATCCACTTTCATATGCCAGCTGCCCCACATCGGCATTTGTCAGCGCAAACTCAAAAAAGGGCCACAATGCGGGCCAGAAAAATCATCGAGCTATAATTTGTTGCTCTTCCCCACTTTTTTTTTTCTTTCTTTCCTCTTTCTCCAAACCCAACAACTACAAATGGCTGACGCAAGCTGCTCTGCTGGTGCCAACCCCATGGCACAAATGATGAAACAATTCAACCAGGACCGCTCACTGCAACGTGTAAAACTCCCCAAAATTCTTGGTTTTGTGCAAACGACGGCCATTTCCCTGACACCGTTTTTATTACTTTAGGATCGCTTTGACCACGCTGGACCCTCGGGCATGCCTCAACAAGGCGTAAGTACTCAGCAAAAGCGATAAAAAATCAACAAATAGGGAAACGATTGTCTCATTGTCTTTTTTTTACGGCCAAATGACAGATGCGCACACAGCAAGGCCGCCCCGTGTTCCAGCAGGACAACATGGTGAACGAATTCTTTGGGCAGGAGCAGGGTCCTGCGGCGCGCGAACCGTTCCAATTCACCGATTTGCAGCGCGAGCTGGAAAACGTGCGTCATATGCGTCCCGAGGGCAATTGGCAGGCCGAATTCAACCAAGGTCCGCGTATTTGGGAGCTCAAGCCCGAGGAGGAGGCAGCCATGGAAAAGGCGTTTCAAGAAAGTCGCCAGGCCGCGGGTCCCAATGCTGCGGGTAAAGGAAAAAAAAATTTGAAAATTGAAAATTGAAAAAAAAAAGTATGACGTGAGCTCAATTTTCGGTCCCCTTTTTTTTTTTATAACAACGTAGCATGGCACCGCGAAATTCATGAGCCATCCCGAGGTGCAGCACATGAATCCGAACCAGGTGGCCGAGTTTGAACAGGCGTTCCAGCGGCATTTTGACTGGTCATCCGAATTTAATGCGGTGGAAGGCAAGGGCAAGGGCCCAATGATCAGTCTCAACAGCAATGCCGGCTGGGACGAGCAATTTGCAGCGTTTGATGAGCATGCGCAGCAACAACAAGAACCATTGGTGGAGGATGATGAGACCATTGCGAAAAAGGTCGAAGAAGCTGCGGCTGCACAGGACGACATGGCTCAATTGGACGATTTGTGGGAGAATTTCAAGGAGGCCATGGACGACAATGAAGACTGGGAAGAAGACTTTAACAATTTCACCACGTCGATCAATGGCGGACCCATTTACAAGCCTGATCTTGGCGAATATGTGTTTGAAGTGGTTAATCCGTATCTGGATCACGCCGACCCGTATGCTGAAGCACTGCAATTGATGGCGCAGGGAAGCTCGCTTAGTGAGGCTGCTCTTGCATTTGAGGCTGCCGTGCAAAAGGATCCGACAAATTCCGAAGCATGGATGCATCTGGGCAATGTCCAGGCTCAAAATGAAAAGGAAGAGCCCGCCATTCGCGCCTTGGAAAAAGCAATCAACGTCGACCCCGCCAACTTTAGCGCGCTCATGTCGCTGGCCGTCAGCTACACCAACGAATCGTACGACCAGGCCGCTTACGCCACCTTGCAGCAATGGATCACCCAGCGCTACCCGCAGGCTGGTAACGCGGCCCCAAGCACCATCAACCCCTTTGAATTGCACGAACACGTCACCAACTTGTTCCTCACCGCCGCACGCGAGGCGCCCGCCCACGGCATGGACCCAGACGTCCAGGTCGGCCTCGGTGTCCTCTTTTACGGCTCAGGCGACCTCGACAAGGCCATTGACTGCTTTGTCGCCGCACTCAAGGGCCGCCCAGATGTAAGAAAGAAAGAAAAAAAAGAAAAAAAAGACGCGTCGCGACAAAAAAAAAATTCTTTTTTCGTCACGCAAGGCTCACCTTTGCTCCCCGTTTTTTTTAGGATTACTTGCTTTGGAATCGCCTTGGTGCGACGCTCGCAAACAATGGTCGGTCCGAAGAGGCCATTGACGCGTACCACAAGGCGCTCGAGCTGCGCGCGACATTTGTACGCGCACGCTACAATTTGGGCGTCAGCTGCATCAACATTGGCTGCTATAATGAAGCTGCCGAGCACCTGCTGACGGGTCTGTCCATGCACAAGCGCATGGGCAATGAAGAGGGCATTAATGTGTCAAACAACCTGTGGGAGATGCTGCGCAAGACCTTTATTATGATGGTACGTCATTTTTTTTAAGAAATGGAATGGAAAAATGCTCACCCTTTTTGCTCCCCCCCCCCTTTTTTTTCTGCAATGCAGGATCGTCGTGATCTCGCGGACAAGGCTGTTGCTGGCGCAGACATTAATCAATTTAGAAATGAATTCGAGTTTTAACGTGGTGTCCCGTCAATCTACTGTATAATACCTCCCCGTAAATATGTTGTTTTTTTTTTTTGCCTCTCGCCCTTGACGTTGTCGTCATCACCCAATTCTTTGTCGTCCCCCCCCCTTTTATCATTGTTTCTCTCCCTTTTCACCTCCCCTCCCCCCTATTTTTCGTGTACTTTTTCTTTTTCTGCCTGCCGCACCGCCAATAAAATCGAGCTTCTTCATACCCAATCTCATTGACGCTGTGGATGCTTGGGTTTCTGCCGATTTGCCCCCGTACCCTTCCCTCTCCCCCCCCCCTTTTTTTTGGTTTTGGCCTGCAAACGAGGCTTTGTTCTGCCACCCCTTGGCCATGATTGGCATGCTTCTTGTTACCGAGGCCCAGAATCTGCATATGCATAGTTGCGTCGCCTGGCTCGCTCATTAAAAAAGGCCGCGTGCCCCTTGAATTTCTTTTTTCCCGGTCGCCTCTTTTTCTGATGAAAATCCACCTTTTTTTTTTTGTGGATGACATGGCTCATTGGGCCGCCCTAAAAAAATACTCAAAAGATGCTAGTGACGCGAAAAAAGACCGTGTCGCGTTCGTGAAGCGAAAAAAAGGGGCTCAAAGTGAGGGGTTTTGAATAAACTCTGTTTCAACCAAGTCCTACGGAACACAAAGTTCATGCCCTTGGTGCCTAGTGCATTCAATGATGATGTCAGAGGGCCAAGGGTGGGCCGGAGTGTCACAGGGTCATGTCATTTGGATCCCAAAGGTCGCAAAGAAAAAAAAAAAAAAAAAGAGAGAGGAACACTCACGGCCACATTGGAAACGTAGAAAAATGCGCCATGTAGGGCTCCTCCATGTTGGCCATTTTACTTATCAGACAAGGTTTCATGTAAACTTGCGCAAATGACAAGCAAATTGCTGACGGTGTGAACAAGAAAAACAAGGAGAAAGGGGGAATGGCACAAAAAAGGGTTCGGGCGGGGTTTGGGGCCATTTTGCAAGCTATGCCATGAAAAGCAACTAAAAAAAGACGCTCTGTGGGCCCATTTTCCCCCTCTCCCCCTTTTTTTTTCTCGTTGCACTTTTTTTTTCGCTTTTCTTTTCTACTTTTTTTTTTATTTATTTATTTTTTTTTTGCATGTCGTCTCCTTTACCTGTGAATGCCAAGCAGCATTGGCGGCAATTGCAGCGCGACGACGAAGACAGTGGCAGCTCGACGGAACAACCGTTGTCTCGGTCGGTAGAAAGGGCGATTACAACGGCGCGCCTTGGGCATTCGCCCGTATTAGTGCCGCGTGCGTCGTCGCCTGTGCCTGATGACGATGTTTCTGGATTGTATGGCGGGACCGCCGATTTGGAGCGCGTGTTCACGGGCAACACGACGCACTCGGCGCATCTGCTCCCGCCATCGGCTGCAGGCATCGATCTGTTCCGGCCATTGTCGGTGCCATCGTACCATTACGAGGACAATACGATTTCGGCCGATCTGTCGGACGACAAGATTGCCGAAGTGGTCAAGAGGCATCTGGCAGGGGCTGCGTCGCCCTCGGCGTCCACGCGGTCGTCATCGCCCCGGCGTGGCACGTCGCACCGCGCGCACAATGACCTCTCGAGAGTGTCGACACGCAACAGCAACAGCAATGACACCAGCATCCACAACAATCAACAAGCATCGACATCTACACCGCCTCATCCGCCATTTTTGGGCCAGCCCATGGCGCGTGGTGGCAGCGGAAGCGACGAAAATCAAGAAGCAGACGTCGAGGCTGGATTGGTCGCGCACGCCCACCAATTCGTGGGCAGCGCCATCACACACGACATTTACAAGTGGGCCGAGGATGTCGAGTCTGAGCAGAGCAAGCGCATGAGGTCGCAATCCATGTACATCCCGCGCCAGCAGCCATCCGATCCGGCATTGGCACGCCTCAGGGACCCCGGCGGCTTCAGACGCCATTTTGTCGTCGACCGCGCCAATCGCCAGGGCCGCGAACCCCCACACTGGATGACACGCTCGTTCGTCGACTTTTTGGCCCTCTATGGCCACTTTGGCGGCGAGGACCTCAGCGATGATGAAGGAGAAGAAGACGACGACGACATGGGGCGCTCTATGCCAGAATCAAGCTCCACCGGCGACAGACGTCGCCCACCAGGACGTGATGGTCGCGACGACGATGACGAAACAACCCCATTGATTCGAAAAGCACAGGCAAATGCCGTCCAGGGCACAGCAACACCCGCAAAGGCCGTCTTTTTGCTTTTAAAGTGCTTTGTCGGAACAGGTATGATCAAAAATAGGAAGAAAAATTGAGGTTATCTTTGATACTCATTTTTTTTTTTTTACGCTAAAGGCGTCATGTTTTTGCCAAAGGCGTAAGAAAACGATGAAAAAAAAAAAAAAAAAAAAAAAAAAAAAAAAGACGAAAAAAAAAAAAAAAAAAAAAAAAAAAGAGAGAGAGACTGATGAGCTCGTGTGGTCTAGATTTGCCAATGGTGGCCTGTTTTTCGCAACGGGTTTGTTGGCCGCCATTGCGGGCATTTCGCTGTACGCATTCTTGCTGCTCGTGCAAACACGCAACAAGGTGCCCGTCTCGTTTGGCGATATTGGCGGAATCCTGTTTGGCAAGTACATGCGCATGGCCGTTCTCGTTTGCATCACATTCTCACAGGTAGAAAGGAAAATCGCGCGTGGGAATATGAAATGGGCACTCATTTTTTCTTTATGCGTGTAGATCGGGTTTGTGTGCGCTTACATGGTCTTTGTGGCGCAGAACATGCAAGCCCTCGTGGAAACCCTATCCAATTGCTCTGTGCGGCTGCCCATCAGCTACTTGATCCTGGGCCAGATTGTCTTGTTCGTGCCATTGGCCATGATCCGCAAAATCCAAAAGCTGTCCTCCTTTGCACTCGTCGCCGACGTGTTCATCCTCATGGGCCTCATCTGCTTGTACTACTATGATTTTTCCACCCTTGCCACCATGGGCGTCGGCGAGGTCAATTGGTTCATCAACCTGAAATCATTCCCCTTGTTCATTGGCACGGCGGTCTTTTCATTTGAAGGTAACGCAATCAAAAGAAACAACATGACGCGCGCTTATTTACTATAGTTTGCTCACATTTTTTTTTCTTTTCATTTCAGGCGTTGGTCTAGGCAAGTGTTAAAAAGCCAATTGGTGGAGGAGGGGGAGACAATGCGTCGCTGACGCATGACTTTTTTTTTTTTTTCTCTTTTACAGTGATCCCCATCACCGAGTCAATGAAGGAGCCGCACAAATTCCCTCGTGTGCTTGCGCTGTCAATGGTTGGCATCACGTTCATTTTCCTGTCGGTGGGATTCTTGTCGTATTTGGCATTTGGCAATCAAGTGCAGACTGTCATTTTGCTGAATTTGCCGGCCAATCCGGCGGTGAACACGGTGCAAGGGCTGTACGCGCTCGCAATCTGCTTGTCGATCCCCTTGCAGCTGTTCCCGGCCATCCGCATTGCAGAGACCGCCTTGTTCTCGCGCTCCGGAAAGCACAATTGGGTCGTCAAGTGGCAAAAGAATGTGTTCCGGCTCGCCATGGTCATGCTGTGCGCGTCCATTGCCATTGCCGGCTCGGACGATCTTGACAAGTTTGTCTCGCTCGTCGGCGCAACATGCTGCGTACCCCTGTGCTTTTTGTTCCCCCCGCTCTTCCACATGAAGGCCATTGCGTCCACATGGCGCGAAAAGGCCATTGACGTTGCCATCCTCGTCTTTGGCATATGCTCCATGACCTACACAACAGGCATCACCATCGCCCTTTGGTCAGCAGGCGGCGACGAGCTCCCCATCAGCAGATGCTTGCCTTGATTCCCCTCATTTTTTCCATCTCTTCGTATCTATTTTGACTAGATCCCCCCTTTTTTTATTTATCTCCTTGTATTTATGAAGAGGGCGTACACGATGATAAAAGGAGATCGTTATTTTTATCACCTGAAGAACCGCTTTATTCAAAAAAAAGCATAAAAGGCGTGGTCGTTGCAATTCATTCGCCCGTTTGTATATATTTTTCAATAATTGTCAAATGCGTCTCAGTTTTTCCACTATTTTTTTTTTAATGTTCCAATGGTTTTCAGGGCAATGTAGTGATTGATTAGCCAGCTATGGCTGAAATTTTAGTCAAGAAAAAAAAAAACGCTTTTGGATCCTACCCATGCATACGGGGGGGCAGCGTGCTGCACGTTCCACTGACGGGCCATTCCACTCAGCGATCGCCCTAAAAATGGGGAAAATGATGTTTTTTCAATGACTACTCAAATCGCGCTGCCGGGCTTTTTTTTTTTTTTTTTTTTTTTGTATACACCACAATTGTGAAACCATCACGCCCACTTTCTGTTCATGCACAACTTGGCCATTTGCACTCGGTTTTGGTTTATTCATATTCCAAGGTTGTGCGGATGACCTATGCATTTATTATGGTGTTTAACGCTGGTGACAAGCAATCCGAAAAAAAAAAAGCATACCATTCGTTTGGTAATATTTATTTGCAAAGATCACCTTGTTTATGTATTCTATATACGATTAAAGCAATGGAATATTGTCATAAAAAAAGTCAACGTAGAGAGCATGGACGCAAAAATTCATGCAGCTCAAGACACGTGTCATTTATGGATCATGTTTCAAATGGCAATTTTTTTTCAGAACAAGTATATAGGAAAGCCTATCCTTTCTTATTCAATTCAATTTAAATTTGATTCAAAAACATGTTCAGAAGCCGCAGAGAAAAGCAAGATCAACAAGATCAACAACAGCATCAAGACCAACAAGGCAAGGGTGGTTGGGACAGTAACCAGCAGGCGCAGCTCCCAAGCGCAAATCAAGTCTCGTTGGATTCCGATCAACAACCCCTTGCCTTTGGAGGCCAAACTGGCCAATCCAGCCAGCAGCAATCTGGACAATTCAGTGACCAGAGCCAATTCAATCAACAAGACCAGTACGGCCAGCAGGACCAATATGGTCAACAAGATCAATATGGTCAACAAGGCCAGCAGGGTCAATTTGGACAATGTCAATTTGGTCAACAGCAAGGCCAGGATCAAGACAACCAATTGTTTTAGTTGGAAGTAGTATGAATTTGTCAATGAAAAGTAAAAACATGTCTTTTGCAGTAATAATCTGTCTCAGATATCAGTTTTATTGACTTGAGAGCTTTCTACAATTTGTGCTGTAGACTCAATTCATTTAAAAAGACGAGAATGGCATCCACCATCTGTTGCAAGCCAGGATCTTCCAAGGAATAGTGACCGGCATTTTCCAATTCAACAATCCTGACAGGTACCTCGTTGATTCTTGACAGTACCAGCTGACTGAGGTGAAGAGGCGTCCATTTGTCTTCCTTGGGCTGCGTCAAAAGTATTGGGCACACGTCAAAGTCCTCGGCTCCAATGCCGGTGTATAGGTTGCATACGAGTTGAGGAAGCGCATGGTTGCCCAAGACCCAGCAGATGACTTATCAGCCAGGAATATCTTTAACGCACCGGGGTCATTCACCAGCGTCGACATTTTGCTTGCTACAGACATGGGGAGGGCCAGCGAGGCAATCAATGGATTGTCAGACAACTTGGCTGCTGGCACGCCCACGCGGCTCATAAAGAGGTTTCTTGCCGTCTCGTCGGACACTTGCTGGATGCGCTGGTCAAGGAATGTCATGCCAATAATTCCCTTGACTTTTGGATTGCGCGCCGCCACATGGTACGCCAACATGCCACCGGCAGAGAGCTCATACAGGACAATGGGCCGGGAATCCTTGGTCAGTTCATGGTCGACAAAATCACAGCCAATTTGCACCCATTCGTCATAGGACACCACCGCCTTTTTGTTGCGCTGCGTGCAACCATAGCCAGGCATGTCAATGGCCACCAATTCGAACCCAGCTTGGTGCAGGGGAACTCCCAGTAGCATGGACATTTGTCGCCCGTTGGTTCCAACACCGTGGTGCAAAATCACACGAAGCTTGCCATTGGGATTCTTCCATCGATCCAAATGAATCCTGTGTCCTCGATGCTCCCAGATCTCCTCCTTGGGTGTATGCTTGGCCGTAAAAGTGCAAACGCTTTGGTAGGAATTGTTGAATCTGCTTCCAAGCCTGTTGTTGTTCGTAGGACAGTTTGGGATCGATCGACGCCATTGGGAAATGTAGAGTTTATGCAGCTATTTTTTATTTTTTTCATGTTTCGTTATTTATAGCCCAGGAGCCATTTTTCATTGTTTGTCAAGTGGATCTTTCCATTTTAGGTTACGTCTGCAGTACGGGGTCATCCGTCAGCATGATTCCACCAAAAAGTCACCGAAACGGAACCCAACTGCCAAATCGATTTTTTGGCAACAAGATGATGAATTTCACCACTTTTGGCAATGCAGATCAAACTTTCTCATGAATTCCATCTGTCATTCTCGCGGCAAAATAAAAAAAAATTGCCATTGCCTTTTTTTTTTTTTTTTTTTTTTGCTCCAGCGCGATTTATGAATCATTTGCCAAGACGACCTGGCGATTTGCTTGTCAAAAGTGAGGTTGATTTTCTTTTTTGTGACAGAAGCATGTCCTCGTAAACAAATTTCCATACGATTCTTTCAAACAAACGCTGAGGATACGCAAAAAGAGAGAAATTGACGCGCTTTGCATTTTCTCGCGATATACTCGCTGTGCGATCCACAAGTAACGGAATTGGATACAGCACAATGTCTACCTCAAATTTGCTTGTGCACGTAAAGCACTAAATTGATTCCAACTAAATCTTGTCTTATCACATTGCCATTTCGCAGCGTTGCTGGCTTCTTGGCGCCCAGAAAATGATAATAGCCTTCTGGATGTCTGCTAATAATAATAAATGAAGCATCAAAGTGCTAACATAATAAATAGCAAGAACGGAACAAAGAGAACTTGCAATGGAAAAGGGGGGCTATATGAGGCAAATGGCCTGCCGCTTTTGGATTTCTGTTAGGGGCACCCACATCGGGGCACCAAAAGTGATGCTCTGCCGTTTTTTGTGCATTCTGGCTTGCTACCGCGCCGCTATTTTTGCCCGGCCATGCTTCTTCCTAATAAAAAAAGTTTGTGCATCAGGTCAGCTTGTGGCGGATGAGAAATGAACCGCTTTCTTTTATTGCATCTTCTGGGTGCATCTTTTTGTGCATCTTTTTGTGCATCTTTTTTGTGCATTTTTTTTTTGAACGGGAATCTTAAACAAGCAATGCAAATGATATTCCTGAGCCCAACTAAACCCTTTAATCTGTAATACCCTGATCTTAATGAACCCTGATTTTTTTTGTGCATCAGATGGTGCATCTTTTTTTGCGTGAATCTTTTTCAGAATCTTTTTTGGTGCGCAACTTTTTTTGCATCTTTTTAATGCGCTTCGTCGTTGAGAAATGATGAGTTTCACCAACTGCATATATTTGACACTATCTCTGGAAAAACACATCGCCCTCGCGTTTCCTAGGCTCATATCGCGTCTCTCATGATTGCTCTTGTGTGTGATCTTAATTTGGAATCTCTGACGCGCTTCGTCGCTAAAAAATGACGTGTCTCAACAAAATTGCATGAATTCGGCCTTTACTCGGGAAAAACACATTGCTCTCGCGCTTCCTCGGCATATGTCGCGTCTCTGATGATTGTTCTAATGCGGTATAAATTTTGAATCTCTGACGCGTTTTGTCATCGAGAAATGACGAGCTTCACCAAAATCGCATACATTTGGCATTAACTCAACAAAAAACATCTCGCCCTCACGATTCCTCGGTTCTCTTAGCGTCTCTGATGCTGAAGTTTGTGTGGTTTTGATTTGGAGTCTCTGGTGCGCTTAGCCGTCGAGAACCGATGCGCATCATTGTAATTTTCTCTGCCAGCCCTCCCAACCACCCTTTTTTTCTTATTCTTTTAACAATTTTTTTCGCGAATTATACAGCTATCAAAAAAGAAAATTGAGTTTTGTCCCTTTTTATCGTGTTAGAGTAATGTGCGCCGGGCGACAAAAAAAAAAAAAAAAAAAAAGCGATGCTCGCACTTCATTTCGAAAACCTGCCTGCTGAGACCAATGAATGTTCCTTGGGCAATGACCAAAAGACGGTATCAACTCAATGCTTGCAGAGATCGCACAGCAAAGCTCAATGTGCAATGATAAAAAAAACGGTCAAAAATGGCCTGTCACAAGCTGAATATTTCTGTGCATCTCGTTGTGCATCTTTTTGTCAATGCTTTTAAAGCATACCATTGGTCCGGCTAAACGGCCGCCGGATTGCCGAAAAAAGCGCATTTCTTGAACGGCGCCATAAAATTTTTATGTTACGGCCATACGATTCTGAAAGCGCCAGATCCCGTCCGATCTCTGCAGCGATCCAGAATACGGCCTGGTTAGTACTGCGGTGAGAGATCACGCGGGAATACCAGGTGCTGTAATTTTTTTTTGCTTTTTTCACGATAAAATCGAAAAAGTAGTGCTTGTTTTCCTCTTTTTTTGTTGTTTTTGCCATGCCTATGTTGCATTTTGCTATTTTTTTTCTCGAGCTTTATGCAAGCAAGTGCCATGTGTCCAATCAGCCAGCAGGAGGGACAGGCTGGTGTCGAAATTCATTTTTAGCTGCTGCTTGCCCTGCATCTTGTCCTTTGGAACCTTTTTGGCCTGACATTGCTCATCCCTGGTGGTACAACTAAGCAGACGTTGACGATAGACAAACGACAACCAAGCGAAAGAAAAAAAACAAGCAAAACGAGACGCAGAAAGGTCGAAACAAACAAATGACTAAAAATGCAGTAAAAAGAGGTTCAACTTGTCTTGACATCCACGTAAATCAACTGCCATTTCTAAAGCACGTGATGTGACGAGGCAGATGCGAAAATCATTTACGAGTGAATTTGACGCCTTTCACTTGGAGCATGCTTAGGAAAAAGGCATCAAAAGGGAAAACGCGCCAAGTCAAGGTTGATCGCTTGACTGTGGCGATTGGATTCCTGCCAACAAAGAGGTCTGTCAGCAAGAAAGGCACAAAAAACAAAGAATGACCCCTTTTTTTTTTTTGTGTATTCGTGCAAAATTGGCTTTTGAATTAAAGATGCCATCTGGCGCCGGCCCCTTTGCTACTTTTCGGCTCCAATTTTAAGTTTTTTTTTTTTTTTTTTTTGCGCGTCATGTAGATTGAGTCAACATTCAGCTCGTTCATGCAAACGACTTTATGTATTTTAAGGCTGGTCCTGAAAGAAGCCCTGATAATAATGAAGCCAGTGTACCGCCAATGTATCTGGCGACATACTCTTCTTGTCGTTTTCTTGCTGATTTTGGCTTTTTTCTTGCGCATTTTTTCACTAAAATCAGCGCTCATGACCGGGAAATACAAGGACTACAGACCCCAAAAGTTCACCACATGAGTGTATCGGCAAAGTGGATTGGTATGTTGGCCCATCAATGGTGGCAGGAAGCTTGATCATTGTAAAATCACTGATTTTGGAACAATTGTTACATTGCACCTAAAAGTTAAAAGATGATGGCGCCTAGCAACGCGTAGAAAAAAAATCATTGGCTCAGTGACGCATCAATTTGATTTGAATACACGCTATTTCATCAGAAATATCTCTCATAGACCGAAACCAAAGGCTAGGTCGAGGCACTTTTCTTTTTTTTTTTTACTGTCAGGCGCAGCTCAAGGAACCATACGCGCATTTCATTGTGTGTGAGAGCAGCTACACTTGAGCTCCATGGACGTTGGCGGGACGAATGGAAAATGCATCCAAATGGCGTAAAAATGCACAAAAATGGACATGACTTGCCACTTGCGCACGCTTGATAAGCTCGTGCCATTATTTCACCTTCTTGCACAATGGGAGCAAAAGAATGGGATGCGCCAGGTACACGATCGTTCCCTGCACGTGACACCAGACGTGTGTAACCTCTGATTAGGAAAATTTTTAATGAAAATGAAATGGTGTCACTCGGCAATGGCCTAGAGCATTGCATTCGTACCAAATACTGGGGACACTTGTTGGCTAGCAGTCTCCCAAGTTGGCATAGCTGTCCCCAGCTTTAATAAAAAGTCATCAGGGGATAATGCACTACTGCAGGAACTACAAAAAGTTCACCCATCTCATGTTTGAGTGGTGAATAAAATACGAATTATGTAGTACAGTGACTTTTGACAGCGTGGGCGCTTTCAACGGTGTATTTTGAGGTTCTATACTGCTCGCGGATAAACGTGTCTGCCAAGACAATAAAAAAATTAAACATGAATTGGGATGAGTGCCATGTTTTAGCTTTTTTAGCTCCAATATTGCGTGACTAGCGATTGTCGCACCTCGTGTATAGATGCCCCCTCTTTCCTTTCCTTTCTCTCCGCCCAACTATCGTAAGAGGAATCTTGTGGTTGCTCGTGTTGGGCAAAACAGAATTAAAAAAAAAAAAAGCGAGATAAGAGTCAGGGAGCCCGATTTTTCCTCGACAAGAGTTCATCCTTGGTTGCAATTGAACATGCACGCTTGCAGCATTTTTATTTTGGCAAAAAAAAAAAAAAAAAAAAAAAAAAAAAAACTGCCTGTGACATGTAGCAAAATCGCTCGCTTAGTTAGAGTGCATTCTGGACCGCGAAAAAAAATTGTTCGAGTCCCTTTCTCGCCGCGAATTTAATGTAACCATAAAGACGGACGTTTGTGCGCAGTATGAACATTTGATTCCCTTTTTTGCAAACCACATTCAATTGACTCGCCCATTCCATTGAACATGCTGCCCACTTTTTTTCGCGGTCATCAGCGACCTTTTTGCCAGGGCAATAAACCAGTTTTTCCTTTTTTTTTTCCTACGGATTCACGCAGGTCAGCAAGGAATAATGTGGAATATTCAATCGCGCACGAAAAGTGACACAATTCGCCATTTCATGAGTGTCACTCTCCTTCCGTAAGTAAAAACGCCTCGGACGCGCCCGTCCTCAATCCCCCCCCTCCAAAAAAAGCCAATCATTTCTCTTTTGTGTAAAAAAGATTAAGCGCATTGACTCTTTGATCACCCTTGTTTGACCAAAATCGCAGTAAGCTTTCGTTCACAATGGGTATTTTCGATCAAGCTCACAACCAACTGTCTGGCAATTGCACCATTTTTGGGTAAATTTCCACACGCGTTTGTGCCACCAACCACAGAAATAATAAAACTTTTCTAGCCAAAACTTCCAAATCTATTTTGTGCCTGTCTTGTAAAAAGACGCTCCGTTCATCTTTTTTCATTTTATGGTTTGATGGCGTTTGGTTCATCCACTCAACGGTTCTGACCGTGGCCATTGGCCATCGATGTAAAAAAGTAAAAATGATCAGGGTCCCTTTGTCAATTGACCAAAACGAAGCAAATTGCCAATTTTGAGTCTGATCCCTCTTTATTCAAGCAATTGACAAAATTCATGCGCGATTAGCAACGACAGCGTCGAAAAAAAAAAAAAAGTATAAATACATGCGCATTTGCAGGTTGCAACTCATACCTCATCAAACCAAGCTTTCTCAATGGTTCGTCTCTCCTTGACTTTTGTGGCTGCTGCATTCATTGCTAGCAGCCTTGCTGCGCCTACTCGCACTGGTGGCACCGTGACCCTCTCCTTCTCTCGTGCCAACTCAAACCCTGACTGGTCAAAGGCTCTTTCTCATGACAAGTCTCGTGCCCACCACTTTACCCATCATTCCAAGACCAACAACTTGGCTGCTCGCGCCACCTCTTTCCCCACCACCAACGAAGACTTTTCTTATGTGTCCGCGGTGAAAGTTGGTAGCCAAACCTTCAACTTGATTGTGGATACTGGTATGTGTATTTTATTTGAAGCATTGTAGCCGTTGCTGATAAGCGGCATATATTTTAGGGTCCTCCAACACCTGGGTTGGTGCAGGCACCAAGTATGTGAAAAGCTCCACCGGTACAAACACCGGCAAAAGCGTCTCGGTCAGCTATGGCTCTGGCTCTTTCTCTGGCACCGAGTATACCGACACGGTGTCCTTGGGCACGGGCTTTGCCATCACCAAGCAGTCCATCGGTGTCGCCTCGAGCGCGTCTGGCTTCAATGGTGTGGATGGTATCATTGGTAAGCGTTTAAAAAGAAAAAGAGTGATGATTGACACGCAACTAACGCATAGCTCTTGACAAATGATTAGGCTTCGGCCCTGAGGATCTGACTTCAGGCACTGTCAGCGGCGTATCTGAAGTGCCCACGATTGTGCAAAATGCCTACTCGCAAGGCCTCATCAGTTCGCAAGTCCTTGGTGTCTACTTTGATCCTCTCAGCGGCGGCGCGACGACGGCCGCCAATGGTGAGCTGACGCTTGGTGGAGTCGATTCGACAAAGTACACTGGAGCGATCACCTACACCCCAATCACCTCGACGTCGCCTTCCAACGAATACTGGGGCATCGATATCTCCACCATCACCTATGGCTCTACCACCGTGAAATCGTCCAGCCTGCCCGGCATTGTTGACACTGGTAATGAAATTTGGCTAATGAGAAAGAAAAACTTTTTGTGTCGTGAATCTCATGTACTTTTGCCCCCCCCTCTCCCAGGCACCACGCTCATCTATTTGGAAACCAGCGTCTATACCGCGTTTTACAGTCACATTAGCGGCTACAAATATGACAGCAACACGGGCTTGGTCGTCATCCCCGCTAGCAGCTATTCGACCCTTCAAAATATCTCCTTTACCATCGGCGGAAAAGCCTTCACGCTCACCCCTGCGCAGTACATTCTTCCTCAAGCTCAAGTCGCCGCATGGGGAGGTACTGTTGGCAAATACTACTCGCTCATTGGTGATCTTGGCACAGGATCTGGCCTGGACTTTATTCTTGGCCAAAAGTTTTTGGAAAACTACTACTCTATCTATGTAAGTAGCAAAGTAAATCTTTACAAACAGAAATATCTAACAAAAATCATACACTATCGTAGGACACGACCAACTCCCGTGTCGGATTAGCCACACGCGCTTGAGAAAGCTCTCACTTTATCGTATCAAAATATGCTCTGCAGAAATTGTAACTGTGTCTACTTTGCCAAACGTTCAATAAACAATCTGCCAATCTAAAACTTGTCTTTGTCGCTAAAGCACCTCCAATTATCGGCATTAGGCTCGCCAGTACCACGCTGACGCGCAACGAGCGCCACATAAAAAAGACACGCGTCTCGGAGAAGCATACAAACTCACAAAACATAATCATTTTCCAAAAAACACCCCTAAATTTCGCGCTTTTTTCTTTTTTTACTAGCTCACGGGCGGGCCTACGGCCCTGGATGCCCGTTCGCTACATGTGTTTAATAACGCAGGTCTTTATCTCGCTTGAAGAAAAGAGATCTTTAAAAAAAAAGTGCTGGCAATCTTAAAGCGGCGATGGTTCGTGACGTGTTTGTGTACTGGCATTGTGCGTGCTTGTATGCAATGCTCGTGCACAACGCGTCCAAAGTCTGTTTGACGCGTGTCTGCCCCTATGCGCCGCCCCCGCGCCGGAGACTGCGCCGGAGCCCGCGCGCATGCACAATGCGTGTCATGACAGCATGGCACAATACACGCTCTTTTTTGTAAAATGCAAAAAAAAAAAAAATCAATGGAATCGCACCACATGCCCA
Organism: Gongronella sp. w5; assembly: GCA_001650995.1. Classification (NCBI taxonomy): domain Eukaryota; kingdom Fungi; phylum Mucoromycota; class Mucoromycetes; order Mucorales; family Cunninghamellaceae; genus Gongronella; species Gongronella sp. w5. Next base: position 80,668 of record KV441935.1, read on the forward strand.
TGTTTTCATGGTCCCTCGCAAGAAAAAAGTCGTGCCAAACGCGTTAGTTTTTGCCTTGAACGCTTGCGACGCGCCTCGCATTGACCTATAACAGGGCACCAAGAAAGACGAACGACCACAGTGTCAGCGACTGAGGTCAGCTTGGCCATTGGCCCGTAAACTGCAATTGTTGTAGAAAAAGGTCTCATTATCGTGCAAGGGGCAAGTTGGCGAAAACGCGTCGCAGTGTCCCCAAAATTGATTCCAGAGCGAGAGCACGACGCGACGCGTGTTCCCTCGTAGAGATCACAAGGGATCAGGCTGCAAGTTGCCACGAAAAAGCCGGTTCCGCCATTTTACATGATTTTCAAAGCGTGACTGCACGTGACACAGCCAAGTGACACAATTGCTCGACACGTATTGTGTGCCCCAAGGCCAGGGCTGCCGGATGAATGCGCTGGATCCGCCCCATCGCGCTTTCTCGACCCACGCGACGCGCTTAAAGAAAAACATGTATATGCACTTTGCTCGGAATTAAGCAGATGGACCCCCCTTTTTTTGCACGTCTGATGCAAACTCAAAGGGAATCTACGTTGTGGTCAAGTTTTGCGGAAATATGAGGACATTGATTTCAAACTTTTCGACGCGAACCCGTTTCGCCTATTTTTGAAAATGTAGTCCAGGCTGCTCCAATCGGCCTCGTTCGACGCCTCTCGTTGCCAATTTTTGCTATTGTCGCCTAAAAGGTGTGGTGTTGGGTTTGACGTATGGTCTTTAGCAAAAAAAAAAAAAAGGCATGTTGCATTTCTTTGTTTAGGTTGTGTTACGCCGACTTTTTGACGGTCGCTCGGAACACTCTCGTGCCTGCGGAGGTGGAAATGCATGGCAGGATGGTGCCTCACACGCGCTGTTCAACTTGCAAAAGCGTGAAAAAAACGCGCCACACTCCCCTGTTTTTGTCAAAATATCGGGTCGTCAGAGGCTGAAAAAGAGTAGCAGAGCGCGAAACCTGAATTTTAGCCCCGATGGAACCTTATTATGGGCTGTTTGCTTGACACCTTTTTTTTAAAAAACATGACTCACATATGCACATCCTTGGCAAGCCTTTCTCTTCATCGAATGCACATTGTATGCTCATAAAATGCTCATCCAATTGTCAAGGCAAAAACTGCAAAAAGTTTAGTTTTGCTGGCCGCGATGCGCATCACGGATCAAAACGGCTGAATTTGATTCTTTATAAAATGCTCATCGAATGCTCATCGAATGCCCATTGAATGTGCATTGTATTCTCATTGAATGTTCATCCGATCGTCAAAGCAAAAAGTGCGAAATTACTGGCTTTGCTGGCCGGGATGCGCATCACTGATCAAAATGGCTGAATTTGACTCTTTATAAAAATGTTCATTGAATGTTCATCAATCATCATCGTCAATGCGAAAATTGCACAAGGTCTGGCTGGTTTTGCTGGCTGCACTGCCTATAAAATGCTTATCGAATGCTGCTGCTCGTCGCTCATTGCATGCTCATCCACCAAGCACCCCGCCCGCCTGTCAGTAAGAAAGGCACAAAAAAACAAAGAATGGCCCCCCTCTTTTTTGCGTATCTGAGATTTGATGCGTCCGCTGGGGATGATGCTCTTCAAATCACACTCAAATTAGGCCATTTTCATTTTCAGAGTGCGGCGCGGCCCGGGAAAATTGGCACTTGCAAATGGCTTTGAATTAAAGGTGCCATTTGGCACCGCCGTACCTAATTTTTAGGCTGGTCCTGCAGGGAAAGCAAGCGCTTCTGACGGGGTCAATGTACTGTACCGCCAATGCGTCTGACTCGTCGTTTTTCTTGCAGATTTTGGCTTTTTCTTGCATTTTTTCACTAAAATCAGCGCTGATGGACCGGGGAGTGCGAGGATTACAGACTCCAAGGATCACAGTATGGACATATCGGCAAGATGGATTGATATGTTGGCCCAACAAGGGTGACAGGAAGCTTGATGCTGATTGTTTTTTTGGCGAGTATCTCAGGTGTACAAAAAAAAAAAAAAAAAAAACCGCGCGAGCATTGCTCAGGGCGTAGTGTAAATCAACCCAAATTGAGAAAAAAATAAAATGGGGGCGGTTTTTAGGAGGGCGAACAAACCCAGCAAAATTGACTTTTTGGTGGAGAATGCGCACTGTGAGATTGAAAATGGCGAGATTTGAGCTTTCTATATCGGCACCACTTTGAATTCGTCAATGTGCACGCTCGTTATAACGGCACCACCTTGAATTCGTCAATTTGGCCTGTGCAGACACGTACTTTTTGTCGCTGATGCCTTTGCAAAAGTTGACAATGGATGTACAAAAGGTACATGTCTAAGCAGAAAGCGCACACGCAGGGGAAACATAAAGGCGCCGTCTATGATACAAGAAATATCTCATGGGATGCTATAAAAGGGTAACTTTGGATGGACAAGCTCTCCCAATGGCATCGGTTGAATCGTAAAAGAGTCGTGAGATTCACGCGTCGCAAGCTGTAAACGGTCTATTTTAGCTTTTTTTCCACAAATTTAGCGTGAATCAGCAGGCTATGCCATTTCACACGTCGCATAAATGAAGCCTACGCTGCTCCGTTTAGAGCCCACGCATGTCTGCTTTGCGATTGTGAGCAAGAGCCAAAGAGCATAATCCCCATGCCAGACAATCAATTTCATGACGCTTTTTTTTTTCCACTGAATCAATCTCCGTTTTTATTGCACAAGCTTGCCACAAAGGATCCCATAAAACCATTGGGAGCTTGTTTGCAGCCAAAACGGCCCAAGTTGCCTTGCAAACAATACATAAGAATGCCAAATCACGCCAATTTGATAATAGCTGGTATTGACGAGATTCAATTCCTGTCAGATATGCACCAGGTTGCTCGTCGCAGAGAAAAAAGACAAATGAAATCATTTGCATCCAAGTTGAGGTTGGCGGTGGCAGATATAGAAGACTGAAATGTGAATCGAAGCATTGAATTCATAAAAAGTGTTGACAAGATCAGAGCAACGCCAATTAAAATATGAAAAAAGTTGAGCCAAAAGCACCCGTAAGGCTCAATTTCCAACGACTAACGCCGACGGGATGAAAAACATCATGCGCACATCAATACAGTAAATTGGCTGGGGACCAATTCTCCAATCAAAATCGAAAAAGTGGGTCCCTCAAAACGCACCAAACTCTTACACAAGGAAAAAGGCACGAAAAACGACAAAAAAATAAAGATTCATCTGCTGAATAGCAAGCAATGGGCGATTTTACGTAGATTCGCGAATTGCGAGGGAAAAACCCGCCCTTGAGACCGCAACGACACGTCCACTGGCCAGAGATGATTCAGGTGCATGGATTTGATAATGATAATAGAAATAGACGCGCGCAACACGAAGTTTGACGCGGTTTATCACGCGTCTCAATGAAAACCGTGTCAAAAAATGGCAGAAACTCCATTTTTTCATTGATCACCCATGTCCACGCACGCAGTGAGCTATGCTCTTTTTGATATTGAGTCTGTTTTCACGGAGAAACAGGCTTTTTTTTTCGCTGGTATGAACGTGAGCGGAAAATAAGGACCTTGATCGCATTTTACACCAAAACCAGCCAATGCAACGCCTAATTTTTTTATCGCTTTGATTGGTTATTGAGGTCATGGTGGCGAACTGAGGCCCTGAATTCCCTGTACGTTGTCGCTTGGGCCGCAATGAACCAAAAATGCAGTAATACTGTACGCTCAAATTGCGATATTTTGAACCTTTGCGTACATTGACTATGAAGCTGTATCAAGTCTAAAGCACAGCATGCGACACTTGTCGTATAATCAGCTCCAGTGCTATGTATTGAGGGAAAAAAAAAAAAAAAGACAAAATCGTTCCCCGATTTTCAAAGGGGGCGCAACAGACAGTCAACACGGCCACACAAAAAAAAAAAAAAAATGAAAGAGCATTGTCGATTTACAAGACCTTCATTTCATATCACAATCAATTTTAACCGTTTTCATCGAGTGCGCTGTAGTGCCTGGCAAAACCTGGCGCTTGGCAAAGATTGGCCGTGACATTTAAGGCGTCCCACCGGCATTTCTCATATGATACTGTAGTGGTGTGCTATTTTTAAAAGATGGCCTGTCAAGAAAAAGCGGCCCCGTTGGATAAAAGAGACTCTCATTTTAGAATACACGTCCTTTTTTGATGCCTGTCACTTGCGCGCTCGCGCATCAACCCGATGGCCGTGCTCTGGCAGCCGGGGCGGGCAGGTCGAGCCCCCAGACTTGCCTTAATAGGAAGGTACAGGCTGGCTGCTCGTCCAGGCGCTGTGCATGGTGTTGCACGGCATCCATTCGCATCAATTCTCTGGCTTATGGCTCATTCGAAAGAGCATTCAGTTGTGCGTGGGGGCTGTGAATTTGGGACCACTGCATCGAGGCTACGCGCGTGGACAGCGCAAATGGTATCACGCTCTGCTTTTTGCTGAAGAGACACCAAAAAATTGGCCAACGACGTGCAATCCTGATCCTGCATGATATTCACTTGAGGCACCCAGCCAAGCGTGACCTGAGCACCATTGTAGGCAAGTTTTCACGCATGAACGACAAACAATGGCAAGAAAAATGCCAAAAAGAGGTTAATCCGAGGAAAAACAGAGCCGATCGGCAGTCTCCAGGCACCTTTTGCCCCTGAACGACTGTGCACAAAAAAAAAAAAAAGGTTTTTGAGAGGCCGCGTTGCCCTTTGGTGGGCGTGAGCCATGTTCTACAGTATGATACCAAACGAAAATGGGCGCACGTTTTTCCAACGTGCTCCATTTTTCTCGTCTCTCGCGCGCTTCAGCACCGCCATACCTTGCAGCTGAATCCATGATGAATGATCAGAACCAAAAAAAAAAAAACCTCACCCCGAATTGGGCTACATTCGGCTGACTGAGCCAATCCCAGAGCGACTTGCATCGCACTGCCTAAACTAATTGGAAAAAAATCACGGCCATCCCAAATCCAAATTTAGCCATTTTCACACCCAGTGTGCAGACCTGCCTGCTAAATTGCACACATTGCAGAATTACCCTCCATAATATAACATTCAAGAGGCCACAAATGGTCCCGTTGGCCATGGCACGTTAGTACGAAAAGCAATTTCGATATGCACGCGTTGCGAGACTCACTTTTACACCCCAATTGCTTCCACGCTGAGATTCCGCCATTAAATTGCAAAAAACTCATCTGTGTCAAAGTCCCCCCCAACCGCGCAAGCGTTCACGCCAGTTGAAATCAAATTTGAATGCGGCTCGTAGTGGCCCTCTGTGAAAAATAAAAAAAAAGGCCCCAATATCCGTTGCTGCGGCTAACCTGGCTTGTCATCGTGAGTGAGCGACGACACTGGATCGCGCGGTGTCGAGGGATGCCTGTGCAAAGTGGATGTCACGAGGCAGAACCAAAAAAAAGGGCCATGCCCCACTTTGAGACAGGCAATTGAGGACTGCATCGATCGCATGCAATCATTGCATGGAATGGGGATCCTCTGTCCGTCGCATCAAACATCCATTTTCACAAAATCGTAAAAACTTGACCCAAAACACGCACACGTGCACCACCCCGCCCTCATACTACCTCACACCTGTCCCCAATCGCTCATGAAGTCACCACAAAAAAAAGCAAGATTTGGCCGGGCATGGAAAATGTTTGTTTTCTGAGTTTCGTGGGGGGTTTTTTTTTTTTTTTTTTTTTTTTTTTTTTTTTTTTTTTTTTCCCTCTCGCCGGTGAAACCCACGAGCTCAATCAAGCACCCTTTCTGCCCTCAGAAACAATAAAAAATCCCATCACACACACAAGTCCCATCCATTATCTATTTTCACAAAATCGCAAAAGTCAGCCCAAAACGCGCCCCCAATCGCTGCACCGACCTCCGACTGCCCAAATCGCGCCCCAATCACGCAAAAAAACACCACAAATCATCCACCCAAAACTCAGAAAACATAAATATTTGACAAAACCATCCAATTTTAACGTTTTTTTCGTTTTTTTCTTTCAGAGACATCCCAGGATCATCAGGTTGGTATCGATGCGCGCATGGTTAAGTGGTATAATGGCCGCCTGCCACGCGGCCGGCCGGGGTTCGATTCCCCGTGCGCGCAATCATTTTTTTTAATTTTTTTATAATTTTTTTGAAGAAAGATGTTGAGTTTTTTTTTTTTTTTTTTTGTGTGTGTGTGTGGTAGAGTGGCGTGTGTGGGCTGTGTTTGTTAT
>KV441935.1:88093-101946 GCA_001650995.1 Gongronella sp. w5
GGTTTTTTTTTTTTTTTTTTTTTTGGAAGAGTGCCTTTGTACGTGCGAAAATGATAACCAGGCTGAAAATGATTTTTTTGGGCGACTCTTGTTGTTCCGTGTATTGCAGTTTTATCGTTATGGGCTAATGGCGTTACAATCGCGATTGATGCGTGATTCTATCAATGCGGGCATGTTGGAGAGGAATGGCTAGCGAAAAAAGGCAAGAAAAGAGCGTTTCGCACTTTGATTGCCTTTTGTCCAAGGGCACAATCGACTAAAAAGATTAAGCGGTGTTCATGCAAGAGGTGCGACCCAAATTGGGACGCGGTGCGTGAATTTCGTGTGCATCAGGCACCAACATGGACGACGGATAAAAAAAAAAAAAAAAAAGAAAAAAGATGGCTTTTTTTTCACTGTCTAGTCGTGGACCCACACTTTGTTTGTTTTGGCGGCACTTTTGGTAGTCAAGTAGGTGATTTTGATCACATAGACACTCAAACGAGGCAGTAAAAGGGGTACGCGTCTTATTTGGAATGGTGCCTATTTTTTTTGTTAATATGGAGGCAGTGCCGCTTTTCTTTTCTTTTTCACCGAAAACGATTTGCAAGAATGAAGACCTACGGCAGCCACAAAGGAGACGACAATAAATACAAGCTCTGGACCTTTGAAGACTTATTGGCTTTGCAAGCCCTGACGGAAGAGTTCAGCTTCCTGTCCCTGAATGCCGAGTTCATGGAGCGGCACCACTTGTGTCGTGCTCTCAGAGCCAGTGCTTAACGAGCCCGTGCCCGCTCCCTGGAGTCAGTGCTCGCGCAAGCCGATGACGAGTACCAGTTCGTGAACGAAGACGACGACGGCGGCGGCAGCGGCGAGCATGACCTCAAACTGGTGCCGGAGGCAATCGAGTATGACTACGATGGCGACAATGACGAAGAATTCGGCGGCTTGTACCAGGTATGACTTGAATAATGACAATTACATTGATGACGACAAGTATCCCAAGGGCCAGCTCGGATTTTCTATTCAAAATAGAGAATTGGACTTTTTGAGTGCACCTGGCTTTGCGTTTGTGATGCTGTGACAGACGTTTTAGGGGTGGTTGATAATTCTGACTCGCATGTAAAGTTTGAAATGCAGGTCAGATTGCTGGATTTTGAGCACTTTGCTATTTCTCTTAATCTTTGTGGTTTATTCTAATGCAAGTGCCTCAAAAATCGCTCAATTTGTGATTCTGTCCCGCGATATCAATGTAAAATTTAATTTAGAATCGAATAAAGCTGTCACACGGTGTCCAATTATCTAAATCGCACTTTACGCGTCATTTTCATTTTTTTGTGGCGGCAAGAGGGCGATTAAGAATTTTTTATTTTTTATTTTTATTTTTATTTTTTTTACTAAACGAGCGTGGCTCAGAGCATATCCTGGGTGCTCAGCAAGAGATTAAAGCCAAATTATCGATTGATGACGGAATATCGTAGATGGGCCCATTCCAATCCGGAATCCAGGCGCACGACCGCATAGGCCGTGGCCGTGGCAGTGGTTTCCCCACACGCCACACCAGGACAAAACCCTGTCTGCCCGACCATTGAGCAACCAGACCAGTTCCTCATTGTCAAAGGGCAAGGTGCCTTGCCAAGGCAAGTCGCGTTGGCTGGTGATGCGCTCGTCGATGAACCTAGTTGGCGGCAGGTGGCTGACGGGAGTCATGTGTCTTTTGCTCATGGTAAGCCAGTCAAAAAAAAAAAAAAAAAAAAAAGAGAGAGAAAATAGCTCATCTGGCTTTTTCTCTTGATTTTTTTCAAGGATTATGAGCGCTTGCTGCAGCTGGTGACCGCGATTGGTGAACAAGGTGCGTGTGCGCTACGGTCAAGATGGATGGGCAGGGGAAAAATGGCAAACAAAAGACACAATTCAGATGAATTTCGCTTTTTAATCTTGAAAAATTAGAAATACAAGGCCTGTGGAACAAGATCGAGAATGCCTGCTGCTGAGTATGAACTTTTTGATGGTTTTTTGCCTGGTTCTTGCGACGGACTAACAGGTGTCACGTCGGGCTGCCCTTGCCGTACCTTTTTATCCGATCATCTTGTTTTACATCCATCATCGGCCAATACAAGTCTCTGCCATCCTTTCGTGTTGCCTGTTGCAACCAAAGTCCCCCTATTCTTGTTTTCCAATCAAGAAGAGGGAGCAAAAAAAAAAAAAAATACAAGGTGGTTATCCTTTCAGCCTTGCTTTATGCAAAAAAAAAAAAAGAGAAATGGGCATCTTACCTTCAAAACCAATGGGATCCACGACTAGAATAAGGGGACGGCAGCAATCAATGGCACCTTGGATTGGCCGACAATGGGTGTAAAACAAGATGGTCGGATAAAAAGGGACGGCAAGGGCAGTCCGACGTGACACCTGTTAGTCTATCGCAAGAATCAAGTAAAAGCCCATCAAGACAAGGAGTCATAGGTACACAGCAGTAGGCGCCGACATCTCACCACTGGGCGCCAAACCCGCTCATCCTCGTGCATGATATCTTGGAATGGCGACTCAACAAGAATCGGAAGGCATTGATCGCATCGACAATGGTGCTGGCACGCATATCAAGCATGCAAAAGCGATCCAGATGGCGACTCAGCCTGATTCAAGCCGGTCCTTCGCCCGGAAGTCGGAAACAGGGACAAAGACCAGGGAACGAATTCGCTCTCTGACCAGCATGGTCGAGGAACTGGAGTCAATGGGTTGTACCGACATTTACGCGTCCCTTGCAGACGCTAGCGAGCCGCTGGTCACGGCCCAATCGACGCTACCAGAGGAGCTTGCCACCAAAGTCCCTGGCCTCAAAGGCGACGGCAAAGGTAAGAGCCCAGATGAGCTCGCAAAAGGTAAACACGTAAACCAAGGATTGAAATCGAATGCTGGTCGTGCATTTTAGCTCACACATCTCTTTTTTTTTTTTTTGTATGTGTGTGGAATGACTCGATCTCTTTTTTTAATAAACGTTGGCATTCCCCCATTTCAATTCGTTGCACTTGCATCCAAGGCTGAAATCACACTTACTCTCAAGACGACTTTGATCCTAGGCTTAAGACTCATGGCACACATACTCCAGCCAATCGTAAGTCAAAACGTTCGGCAAATGACAAACACCACCACACAACACCTTGTGATTGAGCACGAGAAATGGACGTTTCTCGAGAAATACACAATTTTGGCCCTCGCGCGCTAAACTGTTATTCAATCAGGTGGAACATTTAAAAGTAGAACGAGATGCGTACGGGGGACATTTTGCCTTAGCCTAGCGAGCCATAAAGGCGATGCGCGACGGCAGTACACCTGTGGCGCCAGATTTAATATTTCAACCGCAATTTTCTCAGCAACGGGCAGGTTAATCCATGACAAGTTTGCAGGGACAAAAAGTACAGAATTTGACTCTCTGTCGACCAGATTTACTGGCATGCGATCTAAAATAGGCAAGAAATAATTCAAGTTTTTAAAATATGAGTTTGATTGCTTTTTCCTCGCGATCCGTCAAGTCAACCCCCAATTTTTATTGCAGATTTGTTGTTTATATAGAGGAGACCAATCAGCCGGGTGTGATTGATGTGACGATTCAGCATTCTAGATTTTATTGCTTGAAAAGTTGAAAATTGTCGACTCTACCCCTTGCAAAAATCGCCAAAAAACCGCAATTTCCAAATCGACGTGCCACGCCACCAAGTGATTCCACGTAATTGAAACTTTGTCATTTAGGTATCTTGCCCATTATTTCTTCAGAAATCACGTAAAAAGTTGGGGTAAATCAGATCATTGACGAGAAAATCGACATTTGTCGATAAATTCACATTTTCGATCGTGGCACGATAAATTGTGCTTCGATCGAGCTGAAGCTTGCACGTATGGAAAGACACGTGTCTGGTGTCATTTTGCTCCCGCCTGGCAAAGTCGATGCGCGACCTTTTTACACTTGCAACGCGTGATCCAATATTTCAATTCCAATTTACTCAGCAACTCACAGAGTCGAAACGAGAAACAGTGCTGTGACAAAAGATGTGATGTTGGACCATCTATCGAATGAGCCAACTTTCACAGTCGTGCAACAAAACCTGGTGGAGAAATTCCAAATTCCAATATTTGACTTTAATTGCCATTTCTTCGAGAACGCACTGATCGACCTCCAGTTTTTATTGCAGATTTGCTTAAAAAGAGGGGGGCGACACATCTAATGACATGATTCTCAGATCACCAGCGTGTAGGCTGCCAAACGGATTTGAGAAATAATCTGTTTGGGCCTGAGCCTCTCAAAGCGGGGGACCCTCCAGATAGATTTTGACAGGACCAACCTTTTTTTCAATAATTTGAAAAAAAAATCATTTTGCCACCAGGACTCATTGCAGGGCCACGAAACTCTGCCACATATAAGATTTGGCTCCTCTCTTTTCAGAAAAAAATTAAAATCCCAATTTCAATTGGCTGGTTTGGCGACAAAAGCGACATTGCTGAAAATTTGGCTGTAGCACGTGTCTTAAAAAATATTTCGCTGCAAGATCATGCTTCGATCACCGCCAAACTTGCTGCTTGGATATTTCAGCGCTTCCCTTTACATAAAAATAATTAAGAATCAAAAGACAATCGGTCTGTTGTCGAGATGTGCACCATTTTCACGATTTCTTGCAAATCCTATTACTGACCACTGCAGATCATAAATAAATCACCCCAAAGCTTTGCCACAAACTATTTTGGCCCGTCTCATTTTAAAAAAGTATTGGAATCTAGAGATCAATCAGACGCTTGTAGTAAATAATACCGTAGAAATAAATCCAGATTTTCACAAACGCAATCCTAAACACCGCAAACCATGAGCGGATCGCCTCCAAAACCGTTGTTTCATTAGGCCATTTCATCGCGTTTTTTCCAACATGATATTGAAAGCTAGAGGTCCATTGAGTCGTGCAAATGAATGCAAAATATCGATATTTTCACAAATTTAGCAGTGGCTCTCGAAATATTTTGTGGATCGGGATGAAACTGCCACCATTCGAAAGCGACAGGCTCCGATGTCATTTTCAGATTGTTTGTTTGCCGGATGCGTGAACTTTGTACGCTTGTGAAAGTTGTTCAAACATTCCAAAAATTTTCAACCTCGATGTTTTCGGCAACGAATCATACAATACACGGCGCTTTTAACGTGTCAAAGGCATCTCTTGCATCTCTATCGAATGAGACAAGTTTCATCGATGGATGTCTAAAACTCACAGAGGAAATTCACCTTTGCATCAAAATTTTTGATCGCGATTTGCACGACAACGGTCTAATAAACTTGTGACTTTTATTCCAGTTTTACTAATAAATAGGGATGCAAAGAATCTAATGGGATGACTTGCAGTGCGCTAGCTTGAGGTTTAACTTTTTGCATCGGTCATTTCACCAGCCTGCAGCCCACTCATCAGCGCACAAAAATGTGCAAAATAAAAAAAATACACACAAAAAAGATATCCATGCAATTTACGCACCTTAATTTGGAAGTGTCAAACCTTAAATTTTTGCAAAAAATCTTGCCAAAGTAGGCACTTTTCTCAGGTAGGCACTTTTCTCAGTCGTAGGCACTTTTCTCAGTCGATTGCCGTTCATGCGTCACTCTTTGGGCTTTTTTTCTCAAGTTGGGGCAGTCTGTCATTTTGTCTGCCAATGGCAAATTGTCGGAATTACCTGTTTGGGATGCATTGATCACTCTGACTTCAAAAAATTCCAAATTGGGCATTTTCTGAGATTGAAATGTGTGACCCCTGAGTGACCCCTGAATTTTTCAAAAGTGGTCGTAGCGCTTTGGGCGTTTAAGCTTTTTTGTTGCAATTTTTGCGCTGAACTCGATGCGGTAATTTTTGAGCGTTGTCAACCATGCAGATGGACAGATGAATGCAAAATAGTACGTACAGGATGTTTTGGTACTGTATTTTCGAGTGCTCCAAAAAAAATCGAGCGGGTCCGTTTTGAGCTCTGGGTTACAGTTTATGCCGTGACGCACATTTCGTTGGCGGGAGAGCAGGCTGCAAAAAAATTTCTGGAGGCACAGCAGGCCGGTAAAGTTTGAAAACACGCTTTTGGTGTTTAAAAGATACTGTAAATGTGTTGTACGTTTTTCGTGCCATGTACAGTACTGTTGTCGTAGGGGGGTAACAGGGGGTCAAAAAGTAAAAAGTAATAAAACAGAACCGGGATTCGTGATAAAAACGGGTTGGACTTTATTTCGACTATTGGGATGCAAGGCTTTTATACTGTTTGAAGCGATAGCCATTTGATAAGAAATTACGATTATTGACATACGCGACACGGAAGTGCCTTGCATCTCAAAACCCTTTTTTTTTTCTCGTTTCAATCACCTGTTATCCAGGCAATTCGCGCCGCAGCCGGCGCGTCAATGTCAATGCATGGCTACCTGACACTACAACTGTACTGTACTGTAGTGCAATAATTCAAGAATCGCAATGATAGCACGCGTCAGTAGTTTCTGCCTACTGAGATCGAAAGATGAACAGATCAAACGCTTTATTTGTGTGTAAAAATCCAAAAGCCAAAACGGATGAAAATCTTGCTTTTGTGCATTTTTCAGACACTTGCTGAGATACTGATTATTGGTTTTTTCCACGCTTGCAAAAGCTCGTATTTTTGAATACAGTATGGACAGGCAGGCAGAGCCGACCCAGCCAGTATCATGTCTGCCAGACCAACATCAAAAATGCGAGTTTTCAGAATATTTGCAGACCAACTCGCCGTGATCTCAATGCAATGTCTCTAAAATGTAAGCGCTTTTGTCGTCTTTGTTCACAGATTCATTTGACGTGACTTGGGCGTCGTTACATTGGGCGGCTGTCGCGTACGCTGCCAAAATGGACAACCCCTTACCCACTTTTTGCTGCTGAGAGCGTCCTCCGGATCTACGGTAGTTCATCGGGTCCTACGGTATGTTTGAGCTACAGGATGCTGAATACAAAAAGCCGGCGATGTCAAGTTTTTTCACAGATCGGATCATTCAGTCTTGAGAACATTCATTTTTCATAAAATTAGGGCCAAACCAAAATCAAAACGACCCCTCAAGGCTAACTCGCCGAAAACGTGAAGCGATATCCCCAAACCACAAGCGCTTTTACCGCGCTTGGCCACCAATTCATTTGAGGTGGTGAGTCACGTGCCGGGGCGCTCAGCTGTTGCCGCAGTACGAGACAACATGTTGCTGATCGTACCCCATTTTTTACGCCTATGAAACTGGCGCCTTCTTAGAAACTCGCTCATCTTGTCCCAAATTTGGACCAGTTGATGGTAGACCCAATCCATCAGTGTTGTTACGTTTTTTCGCGAATCGGATCTCTCAGTCGCGAGCAAGGTCGAGATTCGTGTTTGCTAGTGAAATCCCAGCGCAAAATAATATTTTACGCGTTTCTCTCAGTGAGGCTAATTATCTGGCTCCAAATTCAGGCCAGTGGATATTCGACTTAAAAATCCAACAGTGTCAAGTTTTTTCACAGATCCGATCGCTCTGTCCTGAGAAAATGCATTTTTCCTAAAATTAGGGCCAAACCAGGATCCAAAAGAGTCCTCAAGGCTAACTCGCCAAAAACGTGAAGCGATGTCCCCAAACCACAAGCGTTTTCACCGCGTTTGACCACCAATTCATTTGAGGTGCTTCATGTGTCGGGGCGATCAGCTGTTGCCGCAGTACGAGACAACATGTTGCTGATCGTACCTCATTTGCGCCTATGAAACTGGCGCCTTCTTAGAAACTCGCTCATCTAGTCCCAAATTTGGACCAAATGATGGTAGACCCAATCCATCAGTGTTGTTACGTTTTTTCGCAAATCGGATCTCTCAGTCGCGAGCAAGGTCGAGATTCGTGTTTGGTAGTGAAATCCCGGCGCAAAACAGTATTTTACGCGTTTCTCCCGATGACCCTGAACATATGGTGCCAAATTTGGACCAGTGGATACTCGAACTCAAAACTTCAATGTTTCCAAGTTTTTCCGCAAATCGGATCATTCTGTCGTGAGAAAAATGCATTTGCATAAATTCAGGGGCCAAATCAGGATCAAAATGGCCCCTGAAGGCTAACTCGCCGAAAACTTGAAGCGATACCCCCAAACCGCAAGCGTTTTTATCGCGCTTGACCGCTGGTGCACTTGATGTGACTCACGCGTCGGAGCGCTCAGCCATTGCCGCCGTACGTGACCAAATGGTGGTAATTTTACCCCCTTTACGCCTATGAAACTGGCACCCCAACAGAAACTTGCTCATCTGGTTCCAAATTTGGACCAGTTGTTGGTAGACTCAAATCTCCAACGGTGTTAAGTTTTTTCGCAAATCGAACTACTCAGTCGCGAGAAATCTTAAGATTCGTATTTGCTAGTGGGAACCCTGCGTTAAACAATATTTTACGCGTTCCTCCCGATGAGCCTGACCAAGGCTCCAAATATAGATCAGTGGGATACTTGACCCAAAAATCCGACGATGTCAATTTTTTTTCAGAAATCGGATCACTCAGTCCTGAGAAAATGCATATTTCATAAATTCAGGGGCCAAATCAGGATCAAAATGGCCCCTGAAGGCTAACTCGCCGAAAACTTGAAGCGATACCCCCAAACCGAAAGCGCTTTTATCGCGTTTGACCACTGATTTATTTGAGGTGACTCACGTGTCGGGGTGCCCTGCCGTTGCGGGCTGTACGTGACCAAATGGTGGTGATTTTACTCCGTATACGCCTATAAAACTGGGACTACCTCAGAAACCTGGTCACCTGGTCCCAAATTTGAATCAACTGATGGTGGACCCGATTTTCCAAACAGCGTTTAGTTTTTTTGCGAAACGGATTACTCAGTCGTGAGAAACCTCGAGATTCGTATTTGCTAGTGGAAAACCTAGTGTTAAACAATATTTTACGTGCTCCTCCTGATCAGCGTGACCATTTGGCTCCAAATATAGACCAGTTGATAGTCGACTCAAAACTTTTATGATTTCAAGTTTTTTCAGAGATCGAGTCACTCAGTCCCGAGAAAATTCATTTTGCATAAATTCAGGGCCAAACCAGGATCAAAACGACTCCTGGATGCTAACTCGCCGAGAACACGATGCGATGTCCTCAAACCACAAGCGCTTTTACCGCGTTTTATTAGTTTGAGGTGCCTTGCGCGTCAGGGCGCTCAGCCGTTGTCGCTGTACGAGACCAAATGGTAGCAATTTTACCCTTTTTACGCCTATGAAACTGGCGCTTCCTCAGAAACTCGTTCATCTGGTCCCAAATTTGGACCCGTTGATGGTGATCTCAATTCTCCAACGGTGTTAATTTTTTTCGCGAATCGGATCGCTCATTCCTGAGAAACCTCGAGATTCGTGTTTGCTAGTGAAAACGCAGCGCCAAGCAATATGTTACGCGTTGCACGCGATGAGACTGACCATCGGGCCCCAAATTTTGATCAGTGGATAGTCGGCTCAAAGCTTTGATGTTCCATGTTTTTTATGCAAATCGGATCACTACGTCTTGAGAAATTTCGAGATTTACGTTTGGTAGTGAAAACGCAAAGCCAAAATACATATGTTACACGTTTTTCGTTTTTTGGGGCAAAATCATGCTTAGATGACGGGCAAAGATCACGACCTTGCAATTTCATGGCTTCTCTTTTCATAAAAAAGTAAAAAAGGATAATGGCAGTTAGCCTGTTGGTCGAGATGTGCATGATTTTTATGAATTCTCACCAAGTCTACTATTGACCATCGCAAATCATGCATTTATTGCCTCCAAAATTGTTTCATTAGCCATTTCGTCACGTCTTTTTTTTCAAATGGTGTTGAAAATCAGAGGTCCGTTGAGTCGCTGTGCAGTTGAACCCAAAATGTCGACATTTTCACCGCCACAACAATATCTAAATCTAATTCTTCTTCTATTGCCATGAAATTTGCATTGTTCGAATCAGACAGGCTCGGTCGTCATTACAAGAATATTTGTTTACCCGATACTTGACCTTTTGTACGCTTGGGAATACCATTCAAACATTTCAAAATATTCCAGCCTCAATGTTCTCGGCATCGGATAGGATGACACACGGCGCTTTTAACATGTCGAAAGCACCTGTTGAATCTTTATCGAATGAGACCAGTTTCATCAATGAATGGCTTAAAGTCGCAGAGAAAATTCACTTTTTCAACAAAACCTTTAATCGCGATTTGCTTGATAGCGGTCTAGTTGGTCCCCAATTTTTATTCCAAATTTACCAGCAAACAAGGGGGAAAAGCATATAACGGGATGACTTACATCGGTCATTTCTGCAGCCTGCAGCCAACCGAGACGTTTTTCACGTTTTATGCCAGAAAATGATTTTTTATGCGCAATTTGGGTTTTCAGTGTATTGTAGGTTCTTAGTGATGCACAGATGGCATTAAAATAGCCTTCGATGACGGATCCTATCAAGCGCAACCATTCTGGAGAGCAGTGATTAGCGAAAAAGGCAAAAAAAAAAAAAAAATAGCAAGAAAATGAATGGGCGTGCAACGCGCCGTTTTGCACGTTGATTGCTTTGTACAACCGCTCAGTCGGCTAAAAGGATTAAGCGCTAATTCATGCAAGAGCTGAGACCCAAATTGGGACGCGGTGCCTGAATGCGCGTGCGTCAGGCACCAAATAGACACCAGAACAAAAAAAAAGGAGGGATGGTTCTCCACCCTATTTTTTTTCACTGTGTATCCGTGGACACACGCATACATTGGTTTTACGGCACTTTTGATAGTCAAGTAGGTGATTTTGATCATGTAGACACTCGAACGAGGTGAAAAGGCAGTAAAAGGGATGATGCGCGTCGGGGTTTGAAATGATGAAATGATACCTATTTTTTTTTTTTGTTGTCATGACTGCAGGTCCGCTTTTTTTCTTTTCTTTTCTTTTTTCCCCACTGAAGACGTTTGACAAGATGATGCTTTACGACCACTACGACCGCTACGAAAAAGACGAGGAGAAGTACAAGCTTTGGAGTTTCCAAGACTTTCTGGCGCTGCAAGCCCTGACGGAGGAGTTCAGCATTTTGTCGCTGAACGCCGAGTTCATGGAGTGGTGCCATGACTTGCACATGGCGGGCCACAAGTGCATTGACCATGCCTGGTGCGACCCCATGGAGGGCGTGCTGTTTGAAGCCAAGGCGGACAAGCCCGCATGCGTGGCTGTGGCGCAAGTCAAGGCGGTGCTCATGAAGAAGGAGACCGTGCTTGCTTGGCCATCGCTCGACCAGCCCGTGCTCTCGCAGCCAGTGCTCGCCGAGCAGGCGCCCGCAGACGAGGCGCTCGTGCATGAGGAGCCTTTGGCCCAGGAGCCTTTGGCCCTTGAGCCCGAGCTTGCGTCTGTTAAGCCCGAGGTGCAAGAAGAGTCCAAGTCCGAGTCCGAGGAGGCCGACGAGCCCGCGCTCCCCCTGGAGCCAGTGCCCGTGCACGCCGACAAAGACGACGAGTCTGAGGAGGCTAACGAGCCCGTGCTCC
Source organism: Gongronella sp. w5 (assembly GCA_001650995.1). NCBI lineage: Eukaryota > Fungi > Mucoromycota > Mucoromycetes > Mucorales > Cunninghamellaceae > Gongronella > Gongronella sp. w5. The sequence goes on from KV441935.1 coordinate 99,575, forward strand.
TCCTGGAGCCAGCGCCCGTGAATGCCGACGAAGACGACGAGTCCGAGTCCAAGTCCGAGGAGGCCGACGAGCCCGCACTCCCCCTGGAGCCAGTGCCCGTGCACGCCGACGACGACGAAGACCAAGACGATGAGTCCGAGTCCAAGTCCAAGGAGGCCAACGAGCCCGTGCTCCCCCCTGGAGCCAGTGCCCGTGAATGCCGATGACGACGAAGACGAGGAGGACGACAACGACGAGGACGAAAACGACGAGGAGGACGAGAACGAAGACGAAGACGAGGAGAACCAGGCCGAGGAAGAGTACGAAGAGAACGAGGACGAGAACGAGAACGATGACGAGGACGACTCCGACGACGAGTACGTGTACGAGTCCGAAGACGAGTCCGATGATGAGTTCGAGTACGAGTCCGATGACTTCCCCGAGTACGAAGTCGCCGAAACGGTGCCCGTGGCCATCGTGTACGAAGACGACGACGAAGACGATGACGACGATTTCGACGACGACCTCGACTATGAAGACCCCGCCCAGGCCGCATTCGAAGCATGGTTCGAACGCGAGTAGGGTGTCTGGTAAGAGAAAACGACAGAAAAAAAAAATCAGCCAACTGACGCTTTTTTTTTTTTAAAAGATTGGTGACTTCACTTTCGCTCCTTTGGCACGTTGGCTTGGTCAACCACGTGGCCCACAAGTATGACGACGACGACGACGACGACAAGATGGACAGCGGCGTGGTTCCCCGTTTGTTCGGCGCGCAGACCATGAAGATTGGCCTCGTCCGACCAATTCTTCCGTATGATGAACCCGAAGCATTGGACTTGGTCCCCCTTTGCTCAAACGAGGACAAGAGGCAGTTGCTTCGGCGGGGGCGCTGCTTGGGCATTAGCTTGGTCACCTATTGCTCGGACTAGTCATGATCACATTGGCAGCGGACACCGGCCCACCGTCTTTGCCAGCACCAGACCACGGATCGATCGGGACGTCGTCCACCCGGCATCCACGCGCAGGGCCGCATTGGCAGTGGCACTGGTCCCCCACTCGCCACACCAGGACAAGGGGTAGGCAGATTGGTCCACTGCTTGCCCGACCACTCATGCGCAGCCAGACCATCTTTTCCTTTTGAAAAGTTGGATCGTGGCGCCTTTGGCAGCCTTTTTTTTTTTTTGCCGCGCTCAACATGACCAGGACAAACCGGCGTCGTCCACCGTCAAGTCCACGCCCAGGCCAACCCCACATAGGCAGCGGCACTCGTCCCCCGCTCGCCTCCCGCCAGGACAAGGGGCAGCAGCCTGGTCCACTGCTTGCCCGACCACTGCTCAGCCAGACCAATTCCTCTTTATCAATGGGGGATCAGGTTGAAAGTGCACGCTTGTGCCTTTGCATGGCAAGACGCAATGGGTGGTGATGCGCTCGTTCCGCGCACGTGACAATCATGGTGCTCAAGATGCTCAAGATGCAATTTGGTGGTGAATTGGTCTTTCTCTCTCGCGCGTGCAGGCGGCATTGGTGGTGGTGTCGATTGTGCAGGCCGAAAAATCTTGAAGCCCATGGTGTTTTCGAAGGTGTCTCTTGCCTGACGCTGGCAACGTGTCAAGGTTGGTGTCGATCAGACACAGTGGTCTCATTTCTTCATCCAGGTCATTGTCCAAGGTACGCATTACAGCAAAAACGTGAAAAAACGAGCTCATCTTGTTTTATTTGAAGATGTTTCGTCGAGCAAGCTGGTGGTGGCTGCTCGATGGATGATCTCGGTGCTTTGGCTTGTCGTCTTTGGTCTCTTGCAGCGTGTCCTTGCAAGCAAGAAGACAGACAGATAATGATGGTGTTTGTCCCCTTGGTCTCGGTGCAAAGCTTGATTTGGCTGGTCCTGAGCATTGGCGCACACGGTGCTCGCTTTGTCATGGTGTGTGTCATGGTTCGTCAAGGAAAAAGATTGCGGTGAAACACGGATGAGCGGGTAAGCATGAAAAACAAAGCAGTTGGAGGGAAGAATCTCATCCTTTTCTTAAAAACAATAGGAATCAAGGCCGGTGGAGCAAAGTCAAGGGTGCCAGCTGCTGTGGAAAGTTCCTTGGCTTGATGATTCTCTTGCCTGGTTCTTGCACCGGGCTGGGAGGTACCCCAAGTCACGCGGCGTGGTAAGACCCTCGGCGCGCCCAATGACCCAAGCGGCGAGGCCGCACAAATGCCTGCCGGTGCCATGCTCGTCGTCCCTATGGTGGTCAAGAATGCAAAAGTCAAGAAACATGCCAAATCCAAGATTCAAGTCTCTGCCATCCTATTGTGTCGTCCGGTGCAGGTAAGTCCCACTGGTTTCAAGGTAAGACACCCATTTCTTGCTTTTGCTTTTTTTTTTTTTTTTTTTTTTTTTTCAC
>KV441935.1:102135-116450 GCA_001650995.1 Gongronella sp. w5
ACCCCCTTTTTTTTTTTTTTTTTTTTTTTTTTTTTTTTTTTTTTGCGCAAAGCAAGGATGAAAGGACTAACCACCTTGTTTTTTTTTCTTGTCCCCCTCTTCTTGGACGGACGACAAGAATAGGGGGACGGTGACAATCGATGGTACCTTGGATTGGACAATGGGTGCTTCTTGGATTTTTTGCAATCTTGATTATCATTGGGACGGTGTGCATGACATTTGCGGGCATTTTAGGGCACCGAAGGCAGCCCGTTGTGACACCTGTCAGTCCACCGCAGGGATCAGGTAAGAGGATCATCAAGTCGGGGAGCATACATGGCAGCAGGCGCCAAACTCTCAACACTGGCCGGCAAACCCGCTCATCCTGGTGCAAGTTCAAGGTAAAATGGTTGCCCTCGCATGTGATTCAAGTCGCTCATGGCTCATCCTTTCTTCTTCTTTCCATAGTCTTGGAATGGCGGCTCCCCAAGCATCCGGTGCATCAAAATCAAGACCTTTCTCGCATTGAAAATGGTGCGGGCGGTCATCAAGCGAGCACAAAACGTCCGATTATCAAGACTCAAGCTCGACAATACCCGACACAAGCTCATTCTACGCTGGCATTGCTTGGACACATGTGCAAAGGAAATTCATGGCCAATACGCAAAGATTGACTCGAAAATGGACGCGCTCAATGAAAACGACAAAATTCATCGCGCTTCTGGCCACGCTCACCGGCTACATGTCCAAGTGCTTCACACCAAGGCTTGCAATTCGCTTCCGGCAATGTGCACACGCGAAAAGCACACGAGCACGACATTTTTGCATTTGTCAAGTCTCCCAATTGACTTGTCAGCCATGGCACTGGATGCAAAGCATCGTCGAGCACACTCAAAGGTAAATCAAGATTGGAGTCGACAGATGGTCGTGCCTTTTAGCTCACATCCATTTCTTTAAAAGACAAAAGTCTCGGTCTCAATCTGTGTCTCGCCATTGCACCGCATCCAAGTACAACAAGAGGGTGGAGCACCTGTCAATCTCGCACATGTCAACATCAAGACGTTCACCAAGACGCTCGCGCGCCACGGGCATCCAAGCACGGCCACGAATCCTCGTCAATTGGATTCAAACTCAAGATTTTGCCGCAAGATCAATCAAGTCAACTTGTGGCCACGGTGAACGCAACCAACACACACGTCAACAAGATCCATAAATTCATCTCGCTCTCCCAATTGGCGTGCTTGAATCATTGGAACCGACAAAAAGCATCAATGTCACGATTTAAAAGGTAAATTGGCAAGGTTCTGATTTGAAAAAAGAATCTTTATCTTTTTTTTTTTCTCCTTCAGCAGCATCATCTGGACAAATCTGGAAAATGGTTTCCGTACGGTGTGCCTGTCAAAATGCACTCTCGGCTTTCCATTGACTCAACACGGGTTCGTCGTTGTCCGTCGTTGTCGTCGATTTCCAGGTGTCATCGTCTCCATCGGCCCTTGTCATTTTTGGTGATCAAGTCGTCGTCTCTACAAAATCCGTGGCCGCCAATTGCCTATCGTCAAATTGGCAATTTCACGGCCTTGATCAGTCTGTCAACATCAAGGCGTTCACCAAGACGCTCGCGCACCACGGGCACATCAACAAGGCCAAGAATCTTCGTCAATTGGATTCAAAATCAAGGTTTCGCCGCAATATCGGTCAAGTCAGCTTATGGCACCGGTGAACGCGATCAGCACACGCGTCAACAAAAGCCATGAATTCATCTCGCCCTCCCAATCGGCGTGCTTGAATCATTGGAACCGACAAAAAGCATCAATGTCACGATTTAAAGGGTAAATTGGCAAGGTTCCTGATTTGAGAAAGGATCCTCATCTTTTTTTTTCTCCTTCAGCAGCGGTCATCTATTCTCGCGTCCTTCATCATCTGAACAATCTGGAAACATGGTTTCCGTGCGGCGTGCCTGTCAAAATGCACTTTCGGCTTTCCATTGGCTCAACACGGGTTCGTCGTCGCCCGTCGTCGTCGTCAATTTCAAGGTTGCCGTCATCTCCATCGGCCCTTGTCATTTTTGGTGATCAAGTGGTCGTCTCTGCAAAATCCGTGGCCGTTAATCGTCAATCGTCAATCGTCAATCGTCAATCGTCAAATTGGCAATTTCACGGCCTTGATCAGTGCATTTGTCGTCACCAGCACCAGGTTTTGGCTGCTGCATCTTGCTGCACGCCCGTCGTTCATCAACACCGTGACGGCACAGCTCAACAATGCTCAACACCGACAAGATGGCCGCAATCCTTTACCGACATTGCCTGTCCACGCTCTGGCAAGGTGCGAGGCGCCTCAAATCGTGTCCCAACACAGCCCAAGTCCAAGATCAAGCTCTGACATTGCTCATCAGATCGGATGAAATTGTCGCTGCAACACATCCTTGCCCGCAATGCATGAAAACAGCACGCGGATGCATTGAAATCAATGGCCATTGTGCGCATCGACATGCCCACGGACGCGCTCAATGCTCTCGACACGATGCATCGCTCTCAGCAATGTACACAAGCTACAGCACACACACTCAGCACCTTGGCTACGTCAAATTCTTCAAATGGCTCGAAATTCAGCCGCCGTCATATGTGTAGTACTCGCAACAAGTACTTCACATGACATTTGGCCCGCCAATCGTCCCAATAAGCAATGTTTGCACAATGGCAGAGGTAAGTGCGGATGGTGCATCATGCTTGCAAGTTTGCCGTGCTCAATTTTTGCTTTTTTTTTTTTTTTTTTTTTCCGCCGCCCTCCATCGCAATTTAACGCAGTCGGGGTCATCAATGACACTTGCTCAGCCACGACTGGTGCTCTTGTCGTCGTCTGCATGTGGGTGTTGCACTCGCATCTTGCTGTGCATCCATTTGTCGTGCTTTGCAAGTCACCTCTGGTGATTGGGTCGTCGTCAATGGCCCTTTTCGACTGCGACGGTGCTTTTGTCGTTGCTAGCACCCGGTTTTGCTCGTCGGTCTTGCTTCGTGTCTATCATCGGCCCGCGTCGCGCTTGATAAATGCTCATTTGGCTATCACCACCCATTTGTTCGCCAATTGGGTATTGTCCACCGTCCCATTGGAGATGTCAACTTCTCTCTCATGGCAGTGCACAAGCGTACGCATCCACCTGTCGTCGTCCCAGGTGGCCGGATACGCGGATATGCAACAAGATCGTCCAAAATGGCAGCAACTGGTGCTTTCTCCGTTTTGTCAGCATCAGTCGCTTTCTCTTGATTGTCACTGGGGGTCTGTAGTCGTCGACAGCATCCCCACTCAGTCAGGCGCTCTGTGCAGTATCTCTGTTGTTGTGGATGTGATCCACAAGAACGCTCAAATCGCTCTCAACGCTGTTGGTCGCCAACATTCATGGTTCATAGTCGAATTGAACGCGCTACAGGCTTGTCCCAGCCCTTCCAAGACTGCTCTCATTCATCTTCCACTTGGACGAAGAAAATTCGGCGTACCGCAACCAGCAGCTTTTTGTTTGTGATGAACCCGCGTCGCCATGAACAATTGCATCTTTCTTGTCATTGCAAGTGCTTGCAGTCATCATCAGCATCTTGATTCAGGCCGTCACCACCCGGCCGTGTCATTGTCAAAATTGCAATTGGCTCAAAAACGGCCAAAACGCTGGATTTGCTTTCAATCCGGTAAAACAGTCTCTTTGAACAGTTCGCCGCCCAGATGACGATTGTCCAAGATGTCCATTGCTTTCTCCTCGTCGCTTACATGGCATCTCATCTGTCAGTCATCGTCGCAAATCGTCATTGCGCTCGTCATCATCATCTTGGGCAGGCAAACACGCGGAATTCATCACAATCTGTGCTTCCACAACACTCTACCATCACTACCACCCATTATCCAATTATTGTAGATCAATTTCCCTTACTTGCGTTTCCCCTACCCGACTCCCTCCCCTTGCTCCCTTTTCTTTTCCTTGTTTCTTCCTTTTTTTTTTTTAGTCGACGTTGCATGCATTCTTTGCTCCCACCTCACAACATCCAATGGTATTGACAGCAACCTTGGTGCCCCTACTTATCACACTTGCGCACCAAGGCTGAAATCAAGATGGCCCATCGTCAAACAGGTAAATTTTACTCATTTTCGAGTGCAAATGCATTCGGGTTATAGGTCACCCATGGAATCAAGGCGCTCAACCCTCAAGACCATTGGACTCTAGGCTCAAGGCACACAGCACACACACTCCAGGCGATCGTTCATCAAAATTCTCGGTGTATGGCACACAACAAAAACACTCCCGGTGATCGTCCATCAAGATTCTCGGCAGATAGAATGGCACTAAACACGCACACTCCAGGCGATCGTTCATCAAAATTCTCGGTGCATGGCACACTACACACACACTCCAGGCGCTCGTTCATCAAACTCCCGGTGCATGGCACACTTTGGGCCGTACCTCATGAAATACTCGCTCCGTCTTCAAAAAAAAAAAAAAAAAAAAAACCCAACGTTCTGGCGGGATCTCTTTCTTCGGGCGTGTAGTGGAAAAAAAAAAAAAAAAGCCCAGGCTTGAGCTCCACGTTGTGCCTCCAATCAAGATCGGCCCGCAAAGCTCCTGCATGCTCGTCACAATGCCATGTCATTGCCAAATGGGCCTGTTCACAATCTATTCGTCGCCTTTTTTTTTTTTTTTAGCCTTGTGCTTACTTCAAGCATATTTATTGCCATCTTTTGCCATAGTTCACTTTTATCTTTGATTTTCAAGTCCCTCCCCTTTGTCATATTCAATTCCACTCGATTCCACTCGATTACACTATAGTTGTAAGGATCATGCAACGTCGACATCCCTCCACCTCACACAATTGCAAGTAAATGATTTTTTTTTAACAAAAAAATACGAATCAATGAATTTAAAGGGTATCAAGCGAGAGCACGAGTCTCAGAGTTTGCCGCAGGGGAGAAAAATAGGTGCTATAGCAATTTCATCATTCAAGAGTCGTTTTTATACCTTTAAATCATTGTTTCTACAATATTTAATGTCATTGGAACCATTATTGATCAATACAGGAGAGATTAAAATGATTAGTTTGACTCCTCGCACTGCAGAGAAATAACCAGGGCGGACCTTTTTTTTGTCCGGTCACTGTAGGTACAGTACGGTACTGTACTGTACAGTATGGGGCACGCTTACTTCACGCTTAGAGGAGCAATACTCTCACCAAATTTAAGAGACATAGAATCAAAGAATCAGTTTCGTGAAACAGGCAATGCACGTTTATCATACGTACCAGAATTTACAATACCGGTATGTAGGCCACCGGCTACCATACAGTATTTCTTGAAACTCTTGCCAAATGCGTGTAAAGATTTCCTCTTCTTGCCCCACTACCTTCTTGTTCGTATGCAGTGTCAGTCACCAGTGTATCATACGCTGCCGGCTTCCATGCACTTTAAACAGCGTATTTTTTCCTTCGTTTTTAATTTTCAAAGCAATATCATATTAATTGCATGCAAGAATTTTTATCTTTTTGTAGCAATTTCCAGATTAATCGGTTTTGTAACATTTTCTGTTTTTCTTATTTTATCATATATCGCCAGCAAATGCTCAAATTTGAGGTTTGTCAACAGTTTTACGTTTTCTTGTGTGTATTTTTTCTGAATTAGGGCACCTTTGCTGCAAGCGACAGAATTAAAAAGTTCACATCCATCTTGTGCAGCTGCTCGGATAGTGGTGTGTCGAGAAATAGCAAATTTCCCTTCCTTTAAACAGGATTTTCGACTCGTTGGTCGCCGGTAGTGCACGATTCCAAGACAACACTGAGATGTTTCATGAGCACACAGAGGATGCGGTGCAGTAATGCTATCGATTTTTTATGCGGGTTCAACGGGGCAACCTTGACCAGTTTTTTTTTTTACAAAAAAAAATGCGTCTTTTGACGCTTGATTCAAAGTATGCAGAGGTAACAGATTTTTATTTTGTTAAAAAGAACAGGGAGGGGGGCCGATCTACATTTTTAAAATAGAGCGGCAGTGACGAGCGGCATGGTGATGAGCAGAGAAAAGAGGTAGACAGACGTGCTGTAAGAGAAGGGCGCGTCGGACTTTGCTGTGGCGTCGCCGCCGACGGCGTCAATTCTGCTATCAGGGCCCGTGCCCGTGCCCGTGGCTGCGCCAGATCCAGATCCAGTGTTTGTCTGTCGGCTGACCTGTGCCGGGAGATCGCCATTCATAAAGTGGCCATCATAGTGCGGCTGGTTGTCATTGACACACTCGGACGCCGTCGTGATCTTGTAGCCCTTGTCGCGTAGCTTTTTGATAAACATGGGCACTTGCTGGATTGACACTTGGTACAAGTCTAAAACAAGGCGAGCATTAGATTTTTTTCCGCACTCTTTCTCCGTCCCTCCTCCCTTTTTTCTTTTTTACCATGCTGCAAGCTAATATAGCCGGGGTCGTCGTGGGGGTTGGTGACCGTTATGTTTTGATGAATTGCTTCGTCAATGGTCTTTTGGATCATTTCGGCGGCCTTTGGTTCGGCAAAGACCTCGTAATCCTTGGGATCGACATTCCACATGAGGATCTTGTAGCCCATGGATTTGAGCAGGCCCTTGACGCGCTGGTCGGCCTCGCCAAAGGGCGGACGCATGTATTTTGGACGGATGCCCGTGACCGCGTGGATGGCGTCATCGGTGGCGCGCATTTCGTACACGATATCTTCGTTGGACAGGCTCATGAGATGTGGATGCGAGTACGTGTGCGATGCAATGACGTGGCCACTGGCGTGTGCGCGCTTGACAAACTCGGGGAACAGCTTGACGTGCGCGCCCATCACGCAAAACGTGGCCTTGACGTTCTCCTTGTCCAGGATGTCGAGCAAATCCTGCGTAAACAGGCTGGGCCCGTCGTCAAACGTGAGTGCCCACTGGCCCTTGGACTTGCACCCGTACACATCGTCGTGGTCGGGCTTGTTGCCGCACGACTCAAAGCACCGATCATTGTCCGACCCGTCGCATTTGGCATTGCGGCACACACCGCTGCCCACCTGGCGCCGGGGGCTGTTGGGCACCTTGCTCATGTCCACGCTCTTGAGCCACTCAGCATCGCGTGGCGTCTTGATTTCCTCGCCAACGGGGATCCCATTGGGTGGCGGCGTCGCATTGCGCTCCGCGTCACTCCTATCCTCGTCATCTTCTTCTTCCTTGTCGTGCTCTTTGTCTTTTTTCGCTTCTACCACTTGGAGCAGCAAAAATAGCGCAACGACAATCGCGGCAACAAGCCAGAGCCGCACGCGTCGCATGGATGTTGTTCTTTTGGGTTGCCGGCGGGATGGGAGATCAAAAGAAAACGATATGTAAATACAAGGAGGGTAAAATCAGGCAAGAAAAAAAATCGATGCGTCAATGACACGTGTGTGAGAGTGGACAGGGACGATAAATCAAAGAAACACGATGAAAAAAAAAAAAAAGAAAAAAAAGAAGATTGATCGCTTCATTTTGTGTGGTGTTTTTTATATGGACGTGCATGGAGAACAATTATCAATGTTTGTTTCGATGATCAATTCACGGAACAAGCAAATAAAGGTGCAAAATGGCGTAGCAATGGCCGCCCGCACACGCCAATTGCAATGTCGACTGTGGACCGCGCACGGAACAAATGCACAATCCCTCACAGCACTCATCGTGCGCCACCACGTCTCTGTTACTCTTTCGCGATTTTTCAAAATGATCCCTCACTACTATGTACACATAAAACACACGCGTCAGTGCCACCATTTTTCACAAAAAAAAACAACTAGTCATGTCATGAATGCGCTTTTTATCGGTTAATACAGAATTGTAGACGAGGCGCATCGGATACTTGGAAACGTAGGAGGCAAATAGAAAGATAGATGGGGGGAATAAATATTGACAGAAAGGGTGAGGGGGACAAGAGGGAAAAATCAAAAATTAAGATTAAAGAGTTGAAAAAAAAGCGGGGAGGGACAAACAAAATTAATGCAAGCACATCCAAGCGGGCGGACAATGAAAACTCGCCGATGCGCGCGTTTGTTCATCGCCATGTGTCCCTTTTTTTTTCTTTAGTTTGTGCCATTCAGGCGTGTCGAGCGGCGGACAGCTTGCTCATTCTTGTCCTTGACAGCCGAGCTATAGCAAAATGAAAAGAAAAAAATGAGCCCATTGGTTGCAAACGTCCATGTTGCAAAAGCATTTTTTTTTTTTACCTCTTGCTCGTGGTATCATTCTCTTCTCATTCTCAATTTCCTCATCTTCGTCGTCCGAGCGCACGTCCTTTGCATCCTCGGTGAACGCAATCTTGTAAAGGACCTTGAAGATCATGGCGGTCCAAAAGAGGATGAGCAGGTAGAGGCCGAGCATCAGGCCAAAGATGATGTAGACGACAAACCAGTCAAAATACCAGCCATTGGCGAAATCCAGGTGATAATCCACGTAATTGTCAGGCTCAAACCACGTCGACAGCATGATCTTGCCATACAAGTACACGCGCGTGTAAATCCATGACACCATCATTGCCACAAACGTCGCATTGCACACAATGCCCGGGCACGCGTAATTGAGCAGCTTGGCGAGCTAAAAAAAACAATGGTCGTCAGTGCACACGCGCTAACAAGGCCATCCACCCCCAGTGCGCCAGCTTACAGCGAGAACGGCGTCGGGCAAATCCATGCACACAAAGACAGCATTGCCGACACGGGTAAAGTTGCAATAATAGCTGGCAAAGATGAGCAACAGCGTGTTGATGTGGTGCATGACCAATTCGCGATAATCCTTGCGAGGCGCCTCAATCTGAAGCACAAAGATTTGCTGCAGCCAAAAGGCGAATTGCACGAGGTAATAATACTTGAAAGCCTTGCTGAAATCGAGCACTGGGTAATCGATCCAAAAGTAGCGTGTGTCAAACCACCATTTCGTGCCGTACATCACCGACTAGAGGTAAAAAAAAGGGGCGGGGAAAGGGCCAATGAGGGGCAAAAAAAAAAAAAGAGGACGATGAGTAAGAGCAATTGAACAAAAAGAGGCCTAAACTATACGGGCGACTTACAATGCCGGCGGCCGCAGAGCACGAGTAGTACAAAAAGTACCATGCCTGTTCCGTGAAGCGATCGAATTTCTTCTTGGGCACGCCCGAGAACTTGGCAATGGGCAGAAGCACATATTCCATGACGGCCGCGCGCAGGGCCGTGAAGACACACACATAAAAGAACAAAAAGGCCAGGTCCCAGTAGCTCTTTTCGTACCGACCATCCGCACGCTCATTGCTGATGAGGATGAAATGCTCAAATCCGGGCAATTGCAAAAAATAAGCAACGACAATGGCCCCAATCACCTTTAGGGGCAACTCTACAATGGCAAAAACGTCAGCTTCATCGCAAGAAAAAAAAAGGGCAAAAGGATACGCTTACCAATTTGGTGGTTGGCCAGGTGGTTAGTCCACTCCTTCAAGGTACGCGGATACGACGGCTTTGGGGCGGCTTTCTTGGTCATACCCATGGCAAATAAGAAAAATAGGCCTGTTTGTTTGTTGCAAGCGAGAAAAAGAAAAAAAAAGGAGAAGAAAAAGAGGGCAAGCAAAAAATTTTCGAATAAAGTCGCCTCGCTGAGTTTCGTTTGAAAAAAAGTGCAGGTGTGCCCTTCCGCCCTGGGGTTTCACCGCCCAAAATCGGCCTGTCACATGAAATGCGGCGGAAAGATCAACCTTTATACCTGATCGTGGCCCTTTTTAAACAGGATCGCTGGTCCTCGCCACACGCTTGTCGTCGTCATGGAAGCAGCCCACCGTTGTCAATTGAGCTGGCCATCACAAAAAAAAAAAAGGAGCTGTCAGACAAAATCCACCTGATCGCGACGCACTCCTTTATTTTTTCATCTTGCCAACGTGCTGGTCATTGGACCCTTGCAGCGTTCTTTATCTCCTTTTTTTTTTTTTTTTTTTTTTTTTTTTTTTCTTTTTTTTTTTTTTTTTTTTTTTTTTTTTGAACGGGCTCGTGCCAAGCTTGGGCCATGCTTTACTCGGTGATGATCTCCGGCCCTCCTCTAATGAGCAGGTGACCCCCGCACACGCCTTTTTTGGCAATTGGGCCAGATCGGCCAAGGTTGCGAGATGCTTGTTTCCAGCGAAAAGCGTACAGCAATTAAAAATAAATTGGTGCGCTTGTCGCGCATTCTCGGTGCCGCATAAAGATGTAAAAGTCACAAAGGTGGCTCTTGCGCATCCTCAGTCCCGAGTTGGTGGGTCCCAAGGTGTCATTGGATAAGCTCTGCGCCTGAAACATGCATCATGCGCGCAAAAAAAGCGCCATTGTTACGCGTCGCGTCGGTTTGAGCCGATCCACTGAGCCAATCGGCCGTGCAGATGCACGATATTCGTCGATATCCGTCGAATGATTGCGCATGGCGTCACAACAGCAGAGCAAGACACTGCTTTGTCACTTTTTTATGCTTTTTAGTGAGTTGATGCCATGCCCATCACCAAAAGTTGCATCCGTATACTGTACCTACGTGTGATCGTAGAGCCCAATTTTGTGTGAATCGATTGCGCATAGCTTCAAGAGCAAAAGCCGGTGCTGACATTCCCAAGCGAGCGGAAAATGGTACTTTTAGCCAAAATTGCCCTTTAAATGCAAAAGACACCATGTTCACGGCGGCATGGACGTGTGCTCAAAAAAGCGAGAGAGAAAAATACGCAGAGACGACCTCCTTTTAAATAAGCGAGAAGATTGAGTCGCGTCTTGACGCCAAAAATAAGCGCCCATTTGTGCGACCTTTTGGTATTGTCAACTACAGCTGCGGCCACGTTGCCATTGTAAACACGTGTCGCGCACCCAGTCAGGGGTTCATGGTGGGCATGAATCGCCTGTGTGACATCAATCACGCATGCGCAAAAAAATAAAAAATAAAAAAATAAAAAAAAAAATAGACATCATGCCCCACACATATAAAAAGCGACCTTTGGCGACTCGTGGGAGAATGAAACCTGATTTTCAGGCACGGCGCCGCGCCGTGCGTCGTAATGAGCCCCAGGAATGAGGTGCATCAGAGCGAGTTGGCGTCAACATGACAGCAAATGACGACATTTTGAGTTTTTGATGGAGCTTCTCGTTTGTTTTACTGATGGGCCGGGTGCAACAGCGTGCCCGTTGTATCCAAGGCAAAGGAAAAGATGAAAATAAAAAGGAAGGGGGAACGACGGTCTCACACGCGTACGGCCGAGCCATCGGATGCTTAAAACGCGCGCGCTCGTTTGTCATCAAAGCTTGCTCTGTCAGCAAGGTTCTATTTTTTTTTTCTTCGGCACGAGGGCCCCGTGAGGTGATAGGGCAGGAGAGGAGCAAATTAGGCACGAGGATGCATGACCCTGTTTGTTTTTTTTGCATTCTTTTTTTATTTTTTGATTCGTGATGCCGGATGACGCCAAAGAATGTCGCGACGTGACAACATGAAAAAAAGCTCAGGGACGGCCGTTTGCTTATTAATGTTAGTGATTCAAGGTCAGGTGGCTTTGTGCTGGGCCTATTTACGACGCTCTGCGTTTGGAAAAAAAAAAAAGACGGAGCCAGAGCGGGGGTCAAAAGGCGGGCGGACCTTTTTTGGAGGGCAACTGACGCATCTTTCCTTTTTCTTCTCTCTTCTTTTACTTTTTTCTTCTTTTGCTTGTTTGTCACTATGGGTCTCTTATCTCTGGGTACGCCCTTGCACTGGAACGAGGCAAAGAAATATGCCGACCACGTCCGCACACACGGTATCGCGCAATTCTTGCATATCTACGAGGAGCGCAAGGATCAGAAAAAGACCAACTTGCTGTGGGGTGAAGAGGTAACAACGATAAAAAAAAAAGGGTTTGTTTGGCCGCGGCCTCCGCTCACCCTGTTTTGACAGATAGAATACGTGGTTGTCAACGTGGACGAAGAAAAGCACAAGTCGCGTCTGTCGCTACGCGTCTTTGACATCCTTCCCGGCTTGCAGCAGCCGGAATTGGATTATAACAATGGCACTACAACGTAAAAAAAAAAAAAAAAAAAAACCACGGGGAAACGCCCCGTTGATTTTTTTTTCCCCTTTTACTGTTGCTCCCCCGTTGATTTTTTTTTCGCCTTTTTTTTCTCTTTCTCTCCCTTTTTTTTTTTTTTTTTTTTTTTTTTTGCACGTGCAGTGAGGCACCCGAGGCGTTGTGGCGACCAGAGTATGGGCGATACATGCTGGAAAGCACGCCAGGATTGCCATACGGCGCGACGATTGTGGATCTTGTGACGGTGGAGAAGAACATGAAGCGACGACGCCAGCTGGCCAAGCAGGCCATGCATCCAAACGACGTGCCTGTGACCCTTGTCAATTATCCGCGTCTTGGCTGTCCTGATGAGCTGATCCCCGCCAGCGAGCCCAATGGCCAGGCGTGCCAGTCCATGTTTGTCCCCGATGAGATCATCAACCCCCATGCACGATTCCCGTAAGTCCCTTTTTATTTGGGAAACACCGAATTGGACCAAGAATAATGTTCATTTGTTTCTTTTCGTTTTTTTTTATTAGGACGCTGACGGCAAATATCCGACGACGACGCGGTGCCAAGGTGGAGATCAACATGCCCGTGTTCCACGACACCAAGACGCCCAAGCCGTTCATTGATCCGACAATTCCATGGGATCGCGACCTCTTTGACCACGACAAGGAGGCCCGTCTCGGCGCCGCCAAGCCCGATCACATTTACATGGACGCCATGGCCTTTGGCATGGGAATGTGCTGCCTTCAAATCACATTCCAGGCCTGTAACATTGATGAGGCCCGCAGACTCTATGACCAGCTCGCCCCGGTCGCGCCCATCATGGTAAAAAAAGAAAAAAAAAGAAAAAAAAAGAAAAAAAAAGAAAAAAAAGAGAAAAAATAGGGCCCTTGACGCATTTGTATTGACCTTTTTCTTGTAGCTCGCGCTGACGGCCGCGACGCCGATCTTCCGAGGCTTCCTTGCGGACGTGGACTGCCGCTGGGACGTGATTGCGGCGAGCGTGGATGACCGCACCGCAGAGGAACGCGGCAAACAGGTAAAAATAAAGAAGAAAACCACGTTTTTTTTTTTTTTTTTTTTTTTGATGGCTGATCTGACACCCCTTTTTTTTAATGATTTAGCCATTGAAAGACAGCCGCTTTGTGATCAACAAGTCGAGGTACGACTCGATTGACACGTACATTTCCACAGACAGCACGTACAAGGAAAAGTACAATGATCTTGATCTGGTGTACGACAAGGATATTTATCGCCAATTGACGGACAATGGCGTCGACGACCTACTGGCCAAGCATCTTGCCCACCTGTTCATCCGCGACCCGCTCGTCATCTTTAAGGAGCTGCTCGATGTCGACGACAAGGAGTCGTCCGACCATTTTGAGGTAAAAAAAAAAAGGGCGAATAGCGACGTGACCAAGCCATTGACACCTTTTTTTTTAATAGAACCTTCAATCGACCAACTGGCAAACCGTGCGTTTCAAGCCGCCACCCCCTAATTCGGACATTGGCTGGCGTGTCGAGTTCCGCAGCATGGAGGTCCAGCTGTCCGACTTTGAAAATGCCGCCTTCTCGGTGTTTATTGTGCTCCTGACACGCGCCATCCTCACCTTTGGCCTCAATTTTTATATCCCCATCAGCAAGGTATGGCAAAGAAAAAGAAAAAAACGAATCCATTGTTGAATTTTTTTTTTTTTTTTTTAGGTCGATGAGAATATGCGCACGGCACACAAACGTGGCGCCGCGGCCAACGACAAGTTCTACTTTAGAAAGAATGTGTATTCCGGTAAGTTTGGGATCCAGTGTGCGGCAACAAGAAAGACGAGAGCTCAAAGGTTTTCTTTTTTTCTTTTTTTTTCTTTTTTTTCGCGTGTGTTTAGGCAAGGACGATGATTCGGACGACGCGTTTGAGCTGATGACGATGGACGAGATCATCAACGGGCAATCGAACGGTGGGTTCCCCGGGTTCATTCCTCTGATTCACAGCTACTTGAACAGCACAAACATCAGCATCGAGACGCGCTGCCAGCTGTCCAAATACCTGGACCTGATCAGCCGGCGCGGCAGCAGCAATCTGATGACCACCGCTACCTACCTGCGCCAATTCGTCCAGAAACACCCCGACTACCACCAGGACTCGGTCGTCTCGGCCGACATCACCTTTGACATTGTCAAGCTTGCCGATGACGTTGCAGAGGGCCGTGTCAAGGTCCCTGAGCTGCTTGGCGAGTTTGACCCATGATCTCGACTCTTTTTTTTTTTTTTTTTTTTTTTTTTTTTTTTTTTTTTTTTTTTTTTTTTTTTTTTTTTTTTTTTTTTTTTTTGTGGCGCCCTTT
>KV441935.1:120788-166874 GCA_001650995.1 Gongronella sp. w5
TGTTTTTTTTTTTTTTTTTTTTTTTTTGGGCAGCTAATGATGACTGCCGTGGTCGCCATGGTTGTCGTCGTTGGCAGCTTCACTATGATGGTCGTCGCTGCCATGATGGCTTGGCTCGGGGTCGGCATGAATTTCCTTTTCCTGTGCGTGTTTTGCAGCGATTGCGGCGACGGCGGCGGGGCCCACGACATATTTGATGCCAAAATGGCGACCACGGCTGGTCAGGTGCTGCCAGCCATAGGAGACGACAAACAGGAACAGGGTGACGGCCAAAAGCACGTAAACATTGCGTGACACGTCGTAATGGACGGTGTGCGCGGGATTACGATCGATGAGCGTACGGATGCCGGCCAGATAGCCCGTGTGCGCGAGCACGTCGACGCCCAGTGTGAATAAATACGCGCCAGTGAAAGCAATGGCAAAGATAAGCACGTGGCGTTCCAATAAAA
The DNA here is from genome assembly GCA_001650995.1 of Gongronella sp. w5. Classification (NCBI taxonomy): domain Eukaryota; kingdom Fungi; phylum Mucoromycota; class Mucoromycetes; order Mucorales; family Cunninghamellaceae; genus Gongronella; species Gongronella sp. w5. The sequence continues at coordinate 121,238 of KV441935.1, forward strand.
ACGTCAAACCGGCAAAAACGAGCGGCACAGCGACAAGATAGCATGCACGCGCAATATCCGACGTGATCAGCAGGTCCGACCGCCAGCACAGGATGAACATGGCAAACGCGAGGCCACCAACACCGGCAATCACATAAAGACCCACGCTCCAGAACAAAAAGCACGCAGCACCGCCAAGCACACCCAGGCCTGCAGGCACAACAATCATGGTAATATCATTGCTCGCGTAACCCGACGACGGCTGGCAATTCGTCAGACCCACCCAGGTCACCAATCCTTTAGATCGAAAAAAAAATTCGTGTAAACAAATAAATACGTGCCATCCCTGAAAAAAAAAGAAAAAAAAAAAGCTTACCAAAAGCCAGAAAACCAAACGTGGCGAGCGTAGAGCGGAAGAATCGATAACCCACGGCAAGCAAATACAGCGACAATGCAAGAAACACGCCGCCCACCACCCCCATTTGTATTGTAATCCGCGAATCATCGCCGTAAATCGTGTCTATGTTAAGCAATTTGAATGAGCTTCCCTTGTTTCTCTTTCTTTTTCTTTTCTTTGTGGGTTGGCTCACGGTCAGAGGCAAGGCCATTGGCGGTGTTGGTAGCTGTCGGAGACGATGTTGCTGACGCGGTCGCGGTCGCGGTGTGCGTCGACGCGCTCTGGTGATCCTGCGAGAGATCAATGATGGGCAGCGCCGCTGCAGAGCCAAGCAGCGCAAACAGGACGAGCCATTGGGTATATGTAGGCATGGAAAAAAAATGTGGATTAAAAAGCTAAAATAGAGAAAAAGAAAGCAAAGAGAAGCAAAAAGCAGGGGGGCGGGCGGTGCGACCCATTGACAAGACAGGGCAACCTCTTCTTGTGGGCGTACAAAAAGGTGCGGGTGCCAAAGACAGCCTATTGATGGGTGGTGACACACGCTGCTCTTTTTGGTCCATTGTTTTCCGCGTTGCAAAAAAAAAAAAAGCTTGGCTCGAACGAGTCGCGGCCACGTTTCCGAGCCGATGTTGCCCCCATCGTGAATGGGACCCAGGGACCACAAGACATCGCTTGTACGCATGATAGCACACATTGGGGGTGGAGGAGGCAAATGACATTTATTACGTTTAAGGTGTAAAAAAGGGAATATGAATCGTGCTGAATAAAAAAAAAAAAAGTACACAAGAGGGTGCGCATCCATTTGAGAGAAAGAGATGCACAAAAGAGATAGAAAAAAGGGAAGGGCGATGCAATAGGAGGCTGGAAAAATGCGCTTTTTTTTTTTTGCAAAAAAAAAAAAAGCGGTTTTTTCCTTGCACTTGTCGTTTCAATCTATAATCCATAGATGTAGGTGGCGTAAATGACAAAGGCGGTGCCGAGGATAAAGGTGGCGGACAGGCTGAAATTGAAGAGCCAGACGGAGACGATGCTGGAAAGGATGATGCTAATGGAAGTGGCGAAGCCCTTTAGGATATTGTCTGCATACTTGACGACGAGGGCGACAATGAGGCCGCCAATGGCTTGTGTAAAGATGACGAGCCACGTGAGGGCATTGTAATTGGCAAAGAAGCCCCTTTCCAAGACCGTGGCGCCATCTTGCAGCATGACGGCAAACACCAAGCCGAGTGCAATGGAAAAGAGCGACATTTGCAAGTTGCGGATCCACAATTGGTTTTGCTGCTGCTGCTGAACCATGTCCTCGCGACGGCCATGCGCATCGCGCAGGCCAATGTCGTTTTCTTCGTCATCATCATCGTCATCGTGGTTAACGACAATCACTCGCTTTGCACCTTCCATAGCCGACGCATTGAGCGAGCTGCGCTTGCCAGCCACATTGTCCTTGTCCGTGGAAGACGTCAATTCAGGCGATGGCGCCATGCCCACGCCCAAACTGGCCGCCTTGTCGCGCACATCCATGTCAATTGCATTTTCCTCGTCCATCTTGGTGTTGACAAGCTCCGGGGCAGGCTTGGCCGGCGCCTTGAGGATCTTTTCAAAGTACACGCCAGCAAGACCAGACAGCGTGCACGCCATCAGCACGGCCATGAACCCAGTCATGTTGGATTGATTGCCAATCGACGTTTTGTCCGTGTCTTCAAAGCCAACATCCTCCTCCTCGGCCGTCCCACCCATGAGGTACTGCAGCGCGGCCGTCGACGCGTCCTTGGGAAGCACCACAAGCGCAATGCCTAAAGTCAGCATCCCAAGCGCAAACCATTTTGATCGTGCAAGCGATCGCTTGAGAATCACAACGCTAAAGAACGCGGTCGTCAGAATCTTCAATTGGTACGTCACTTGGAACGTGGCCGCATCCAGGTTGGTCGCAGCCACGTATTGCAAGTTGTTCTAAAATAATCATCAAAAAAACAACAACAAATCGTTAGCCAATTTGCCGGCCCCCCCTTTTTTTTTTTTATATATAAAAATAGAGCAAATTCAAAGCGCGCTTCAGGTTTGACAAGGCCCAAAAATAGTGATTTGCGGGTTTTTGCATCGCCTCTTTTTTTTTTTTTACTTACTTGGATCAGATACAACACGGCTGGCACGCCGAGCTTGGCTGTTTCTTGCCAATTGACGACGAGTTCGCGGTGTAGAATACTGGACAGACGGTGCCATGTGCGCTGGTGCGTGGGGCCACTGTAGTGCAACAGGGCAACGCACGCCGACGCCTTCATCAGCTCGCTCATCACCACAGCCGTCGACGCCAAATACAGCTGATCAGCGGGCACGCTTGCGCGCGTGTATCGCATAATCAAGATGAGCGCGCTGTTCTGCACCACAAGCACCATCAACGACAGGTACTTTAGTGGGATCGTCCGGAGCAAGCCTAAAAACCCTGTGACAAAAAGAACAAAAGAGCGAAAAAAACAAAGGAAACAGGTAAGAAACTCGCCTTTTTTCATATCATGCACACGACTTTTACCCATGAGTGTAAAAAAGACAAGAAGATGACAAGAGAAGGGTGGAAAAGAAGGGGAAAGAAAAACAAAAAAGACACGAAAAAGTATGAAAAAGAAAAAGAAAAGAAAGAAAAAAAAAGGAAATCAGGCAAAAACAAACATTTCCATCTTTTAGAGCGGCGCCTCCCAATTGCTCTCTTTTTTGGGCCCTCGAAACCCAAGATTGCGGAGACACACAGAAAAAAGCGAATTGAGACCATGTTTCAAAGATGTTGCCTCTGTTTTTTTCATGTCTTTATTGGCTTGACGATGCAATGGCTTTTTCAATAGTCTTTTTGATTTCGTGTGCTGACGGGTTGTCTTGTGCTTGGATGGATTGGTTGGCATAGTCGAGGGCGAGGCTATGTTCGCCGCGCTTGAATGAGATATCGGCCATGGTGCAAAGCAAGACGGGGTGGTGTGGGTGCAGGCGCAGAGCCTCCTGCATCATTGAATGTGCAATAGGGAACTCATGCATGCCGACGTACGCGAGCGCAGCACCGTACCAGGCGAGGTAGAATCGTTTGTTGACGAGCATGCTCTTTGCAAAGTGCTGTTTGGCGCCCATGTGATTGCCTTTTTCCCATTCCTCATAGCCAAGCAGCGCGTGGCCGTAGCAATTGCTCGGCCGCAGCTCTACCGCCTTTTGGAACCACTTGATCGCCTCGTTGCCCCTCTTGACACACTTTGTCCAATTTCCCGCAGCAATATACGCTTCGTACCGCCGCGATTGGTTCGATTTCATCTTGTAAGCAAGCAAATTCAGCTCCTGCTCCTTGTGGAGATACCACAGACACGTCGAATACAGCGGAATGTCGTCGCAAAACCATGGCGCAATGCTAAAGCTGCGCCGGTAAAAGACGCGTGCCTAGGTGTTTTTTTCAATAAAAAAATATTTTGAGACCTTTTTTTCTCTCTTGGAATTGACACCTTTTTTCTTGATGTCGAGTCCTCATTTCTCCCTCTCTATTTTTTTTTTTCTCAGACATTGGATCCCTCAATGCCATTTTTTTTCTTTTCTTACGATTTGATAGTCGCCGGTGTCATAATAGGCATGTCCCATGAGGGAGAGGACGCGTGGGGTGTCGTACTGGCGGTCATCCAGCTGCTGGAGCGCCAATGCGGTGGTTCGGCAATGATACGACGACTGGTGGGTGAATGCAAGGGCAAGAATGCGGATGACGCGGATGACGCGGTTCATCGCGTCGAGAATCAGCTGCTCGGGTTGGTCGTCCTTGGATGCGGGATATGACGGTGCTTTGGGCAGCATGGACGCGCCAATGGACGCGTCCACATTGTGTGTTGTCGTCAAAGGCGACCGGTTGCCTGGCGAAACGGATACTGGTGGTGGCGTTGTTGTCCTTGTGGTCGTCGGCGCTGGCGCATCGCTTAGCGGTGGCGACGCGCTCCCTGTCTCTGCAGAGATGGTAGAGGATGGCGCGTCATAGTGGATGGTCGGCACGAAATACGCAATTAGCGCCTTGGCAACGTTTTGCGCGGCCGTGTCCTGCTTTTCGGCCGATGCCGCCAATGGCACGCCCGCCGATCCCGTCAACCGTCGCTTCTTGGGACTCGAATTATATGAAATGCTGCCCGCTCGTTTCTGGTTTCAATAAAAAAGAAAGAAAAAGAGGTCATTTTCAGCAATGAACGCAGTCTCATGTCAAAAAATGCCCTACATTGTGCCGCAGACGCTGCTTGATGCTACTCGGCGACTCATTCTCATCCGACCCCTGCCTGTGGAATGTTTTTGGTGGTGTGCTTTGGAAAAAAGAGAAAAATTGAGTAAATTTTGCTCGTTTTGCCATCATCCAAGGTACCTTTCTGGCAGAACGACGCGTGGCGGTGTGGAAGCGGTGGCCGATTTGGCGCGATGTGATGTAGGTGAGATGGTGTCGCCATTGAGCAGGTCGGGTTCCATGCTGGACTCTTGCAGCTCCACCGACAACTCTGGGATGGTGTCGGCGGGCGGCTTGCGGTGCAGACCATGCTTGTTCTTGAATGCCTCGGCGGTCCGGTGCTGCTCAATGTCACGCTGAATATGTGCAATGTGGTCGTCCTTTTCTCGCTCAATGTCGCCTCTGCAAATCGGCAAAAAAAAAGGGGAAACAAAAAGAGTATTTGTGGTTAATGGCGCTCATTTTCAAGATTTTCTTGTCATTCACTTTTTACCTCTCGAGAGATGGCTCAAATTCGTGTGTGTCGGCGTCGATGGAGACCCTGACGAGGGCCTGAAGCAGGCTCAGCGACACGTCGACGGTGTCTGAGCGCAAAGCCGGCATGTACGGTTGCAGGGCGGCTGGTATATTGTCAGAAGTCATGGAACTTGCCGTGGCGGTGGTGGATGAAGGGGTAAACAGCACAGGGTCGCCCGACGACGCCTTGCTGACGCCTGATTTGGGGGCCGCCGCGGTTGTTGTTGTGGTTGCTGCGGCTGAAGCAGGGGAAGATGGTGATTTTTGCGCAGACGGTGGGAATCGGATGCCTGCGGGCGCATTGGCAGATGGCAATGGCGGCAAGGCATTGTGCGTCGCGATGTTGGGCTTGAGGCTGGTCGTGCTGAGCGTAAATTCGCGAAAGATATCCTCGGGCACAACGGCGTCCGCCACGTTGATCACATCGGGCGCAATCTCGCACACTTTGATGTAGGCCGCCAATTTAAACGGATTCGCACGCAAAGAGGAAAAAAGATGCGCCGCCGCCGCTCGAATGTTGTCCAATTTGATGTACAGCTCGCCAAGAAGGTGCATCAGCGTCGCCTCGCTCGGTCGGTGGTGACGCACGCTCACACTTGCAAGATCTAGGGAAAAAAAAAAAGGGCAAGGGGAAAGATGAGTAAAAATGAGCAATTTGCTTCTTTTTTGGTTTTTTTTGATTTTTTTTTTTTGGATTTTCCAGTCCATTACCATTGCCCCATGGATAGCTGGGTTGGCTGGTGTGCAGCTTCAAGGCATGCTGCACAGCGTGGATACCCTGGCGGAAAAACTTGTTCTTGGTTTCCGCCGCGTCGCTCAGGTCGCCGAGTGCGAGACACGCGCGCGCAAATAAATGTAAGCACGGCACCGAGTCCGTGTCCTTGAGCACATCGTACGCGCCATTGTAGTCCTGCAGCGCGTACAGGCACTTGCCATACACGCACCGATAGTCGCTGTTTGTCTCGTCAATCGCATACAGGCGCTCAGATAACAAAAGCGCATTCGCATAGTCCATGTCGTCCAGATCCTTGTACACAAGGGCCATCAGCACCCACGCATCGATCGAGTGCGACGTCATGCTGAAGAAAAAAAGAGAAAAAGAAAGAGAAACAGACAGGAAAAAAAAGAGGGGGTATGCACACAAAGAAAAAGAAAAAAAAAGCTGAAATGACGAAAGAAAAAGGCGAAGCACCTGCTCGTCGTTCCCTCCTTTTTTCAGACCACGGTTTGAAACACCGCCAGCGTTATGCGAATATCAAAAGCCCTCCGCACAATACCACCTAATTTCTCTGAAAGACGCGTTGGTGTGATTTTATTACGCTGTCTCCTTTTTGTGCGTCAGGTTCATCATGTCACTGACAACAATCTCAAGCAATTGAAAGTCTAGCATCGTCACCGCATCAAAGCCAATGTCGTACACAATCAGCGACCACTCAAAAATCGCGTACATGGAATAGGCTGCCGCAAAACAAGAAAAAAAACCAGAAAAACCAGAAAGAAATGTCCGTCAGGTCTCAAGCACCCTTTTTATTCTTTTTTTTTTTTTTTTTTTTTTTTTTTTTTTTTTTTTACCTCCTGCGACGTGGTGCACCTTGTGCTGAATGAAATAATAAATCATGAATGGCGTGGTGCCGAAAAATGCAATGAGAAGCGCCCGGCGCCACGCGACGCTGTTGCTGACGGTGCGCACGCTCGTGCGGAGCACACCCAATTGCCATGGCAGTGTGCACAGCAGGTACAGGCCCATGGCCACGTCGTGCAAGTCATGATCGTCCGTCGACGTGATGTAAACCCATCCGCCGCATGCTAATGTGCGCAACATGCCCACGGCCATCAAGGCCTTGCCCAAAGGCACACTGCTCGTGCGCGTCACACGCGTCGAATACAGATACCACAAATACACGAGCAGAAATCGCGGACCAGACGTCAGAGCAATCAAAATCTGGAAATAGGCGCGCGCTGGATACCGATCACCTGTCGTCGCGCTCACGCTCGGCACGAATTCCTGCATAAAAAAGTAAAAAAAAATAAAAGGGCGAGAGCGTCAGCCCTTGCTCAGATAGCTCGGAAAGCACCCAATTGGACGTGCCTGGGGATAGCCATAGAATTCATTGCGCACGATTTTCTCATATTGCGTGTAGCAGCCCACCACCAACGCAATAAAGAACGCGCCTGTTTGAAAAAAAAACACAGGGTGAGTGACCTAGCACGTCAAAATTCAAAAGAGCACGTACAATAGCCAAGGATCGTGTGGCCAAGAGAAATATACGTCGCCGGGATCTGCAAAAGCGTACAAAACGCGTCAGTCAGTTTGTTTTGAGCTTTTTGAGCTCTTTTTTAACACGTTACCCTGGCAATAGGTTTCTTATAGCTATCTAAATGAGCGTACGGGTAGCCGCCATCCATGGCTCTCTCTCAAAAAAAAGGTGGAAGCAAAAAAAGTAGTAATTTAACCGAGCGGCATGTGTTAAAAAGGGGGCACTCCTGCCATGGCAAGTTACACAAGTTCCGCCGTGGTTGGCTCCTTACAATGAAAGAGTGCCACGGGCAAAAAGCTGACCGAGTAATCAATGAAAACCTAGAAGATTTGATTAAACGGTCAATTTCAAGTTTTACGTACACTCCCAATCACACACTACATCCAAAAAAACGCGTCCTCTTGTGGATTTGCAAACCAGAAAACTAGCCAAAGGACACGCGCGCTCAAATTGCGAGTTGTCAATCGACGTGCCCAGGGAGCCCAACATTCAAATGCAAAATCAGCCGTGGCAACTGGCAAGGCTATGCGGTATATGATATGATACAAAACCAAAATCGAAAAATGGGCCTACTACAGCATGCCGCCACGGGCCAAACTCCCCCAAAAGAAAAAAAAAAGACATGGAGGAACCACAAAAAAAAGCCAATGAGAGGGAGACCGCAGACCAAACATAAAAATCCAAGCTGTTCACGCCCGAGGATTGTGTTGGATGTATTCGCCATTCAATGGTCGTTCCTGATCGCTGTATCAGTCGCGATTGAAAATTGTAAAAAAATATAAAGTGATGGTTGATGCGTGGGCATAGAGAGAAACGCGTCATTTTTCAAAGACGGAGCGCGTCAGAGATTCCAAATTAATACCACATAAAATCAATCACAAGAGACGCGAGATGTGCCGAGGCAACGCGAGGGCGATGTGTTTCCGCTGAAATCATGCCAAGTTTATGCAATTTTGGTGGAACGCGTCGTTTCTCAACGACGAAGCGCGTCAGAGCTTCCAAATTAAAACCACACAAGAACATTCACAAGAGACGCGTGATGTGTGAGGCATCACGAGGGTGAAACGTTTTCGCTGAATTTATGCCAAATTTATGCAATTTTAGTGAAGCGCGTTATTTCTCAACGACGAAACGCCAAATTAGCTCTTCGTGCCATAGTAAAAATGGAATTAATGACGTGATTTCTCTTGCGGGGTTTACGTTAAAGATGATTATCCTGTGGAAAAGACTAGCAAATCGCAAAGCATGCTAAAAATTAAATCTTCCAAGGCTGTCCAATTCTTTTAGGCACCATGGAGCCTTGGCGTGATGCAGTAGCCTGAGGGGCACGACTATAGCTCGCGAGTGGCATGGTGACACATTGCACACGAGCCTGAGCTAAGCAAAAGCCCAGAATGACGTCGTGGACTTTATCTTTTAGTGTCGCGGACCGCGCCGTCCCTGGTCACGGGCAATGTTTATGCTCCTGAAACGCGTCTATCCAGATAAAAATCCAGCAGGACTGCCTCGTTGCCAATGCATCATGCCATGAACGCCAATGAATGGCATCGGAAGATAAAATGGCATTCATGCGGCCACTTGCGCCATTTTTAACGTCTGCATGCGTCCTTTTTTTTTTTTAAAAAAAAAACAACAACAACCACGTCGCATGGGCATGAAGATTGATTCGTCTGCAGCGACACGCCTTGAAAAAGGAGGCAATGCGTGCAGAACAAGATTGTCAAACGCGGACAAATGAGAAGCTGTGTGGTGTCAGTCCAATTCAATTTCTTGTGGCAAGGCGTTGATCTGCCTCAATTGCGCGATTTTTTTTTATCTGTTGGTGAGAAGAGGGGGAGAGAGGAGGCGCATTGAAAGGCAGGGGGGGGGAGCGAAAGCTTGATTGAGGCCTTTTTTGTTCCTTCTGATCCCATCATCTGATGAGAATCCGCCAAATCCAGACGAAATAATTCATCCAAAAGCACGGGCGCGCATTGCCAAAGAGCGCAATACCTGGCGGAGAGGGAATTGCGTGTTCCGCCACGGGTCAAGTCTGCGTCAGTGGCAAAATTAGCGCATGATGGCTGTCATTCCCCATTTGCTCACGACCATGGCTACACAAGCGCATTTCTGTCCTTTTTTTTATGTGCGATTTATGCTAGGGGAAGGGAAAAGAGGAGATCGACGGGCGGAGGAAAAGGAAAAAAAAAAAGGGGGACAGGGGGAAGACGGCTGGCGCGCTTCTTTTTATTCTTCTTTTCTTTTTTTTTTTTTCTTCTATATAATCCACTTTTACCCATTAATTCCCCACCCCGCCCCGGGCCATGCATTCATCACATCATGGTAATGTCAGCCATTGCAATAGAGACGCGCAGCCCATGGAGCATCAACACACAACAACGCCGCAGCAACAGACGCATGAAGATGACGACGATGATTTGGCTGCGACGGATGGCACAGCTACGGGAGAGCTGCGTTTTGCGTTGCCGCCGCCGGCCACGCTGAACGAGTATCAGGCGTATCGACGCGCAAAGAAGCGCATTCTCAAGGACAGCGCCACATGGCGCGAGACGCCCTTTAAGATGGCGACCTTTTGCACTATCATCAGCACCTTTCTCCACGTGCGCGCTCTTGGTAAAGAAATGTGCGCGGCAAATGTCTCTTTGCAGGCATCTCATTCTCTCCGTGTCACTTTTTTTTTCTTTCTCCAAATGTCCTATGATATGGTACAAAAACAGCCATCCCGGGGTACATAGTTGATCATTCGCAATGGGATGGTCGTGGACATTACTACGACTCGCATCCGCTTTACTTTTTGTCGTCCATTGAGATGTTTTTCATGGCCATCTCGTTATGCTTTGATCTTTTGCTCTGCTGCCTGCTTGTGCTCCAATCGCGGTCTCTCCGCTACATATGTTCAGGCTACTGTTTTTTCTTCTCGGCAGCAAGTGGTACGCTTGAATCGTAAAAAAAAGAAAAAGAAAAGAAACCATGCTAATCAAGCCTTTTTTTTTCTAATAAATGATGACAGTCAGCGGCACTTTGTGTGTCTTGCACAGCTTTTACGAGCGCACGCAGCACGTGATGGCTGTGCATGACGCGTATGTATACTCGCGCGGGTTCTATAGCGGAGGTGCGTCGGTCGCGCTTCTGTTTTTGGCATCAGGGGGGTTTCTCGTGGATTATTTGCTTGGCACGCCGCGCAGCCGGCGATCGACGGTTGTGAAATTGCTTGTGCTTCCGAGTGTGCTGACATGCACGGTGCTGGTGGGCGGATCGCTTGTGCTGATGCACGTGGAGCAATGGGAATACAACCAGGCGTTGATCTTTTGCACAACAGCGCTAACAACAATTGGGTATGGTGACGTTGTGCCGCGCACGGTCGCAGGCCGCCTGTTCTTCTTTGCGTATGCAACAGGTGGCGTGTGCGTGGTTGGCTACTTTTTCCTGTCGTTGCGTTCCGTGATCATCCACGTGAAAAACGCCGGCCCGCTTATGAAAGTGCGCCTCATGCGCGTCGAATCGCTCATGGACGATTACTACCATGCGCAGCAGGAGGCATTGCAATTGAAACTCAACATGGGCCTGACGCCCGCCTCGTCCATCATGGGCACAAGCACCAACAACTCGTTAAAAGCCGACAATGACGACAATGACGACAATGCGCATCGTTCATCCTCATCCCTGCTGCAATTGCTCTTCAACGACGAGCGCCGCCCAACATGGGTGCAGATCATGCCGCGCTCTGGCGCGTGGCGCATGGCCGGCATATGGGCCTTTGCTTGGATCGTGGGCTCCGCCGTCTTTTGCTTCCTGGAGGACGAATGGAACTATATTGACGCCCTCTACTTTACCTTTGCCACACAATTGACCGTCGGATTTGGCGATCTCGTGCCTCAGGCACCGGTAAGAAAATGAAAAAAAAGAAAAAGGGAAAAAACACGAGAAAAACGCGACGCGACGCGTTTAACCGCGATTTTTTTGTGTATCAGCTCGCGCAGGAATTCTGGTTTGTGTACATCATCATTTCCATTGCCGTGGTTGCGTATTTTACCAGTCTGTTTGGCGACGTTTTGGCGGAAAAGCTGTTAAACTTTGACGACGAGGGCGACAGGGCGGGCGACACCGATATCGAGGACGACGTGGACACGTACAGCGTGCTGTCCAAGTCATCAGACGCGTGCGAGGCATCTGCGCCGGCCCCAATTTTGCAGCCGTCCACATCGCACCACAATGACGCGACAAATGATACCCACATGGCTCCAAGCGCCATGACCAGCGCCAATACATCGCTCCCGAGGTCGTACGGCAGCGTCACGCCACGCACACCGACAACACCACCGCCACAAACATACAAGGCGTCCAAATATCCGGCTATTGCCATTGCAAATTACAAATAAAGCGCGTCAAACAGGCAAAAGTGACATGTCCACGGCCCCCTTCCCAAGTGTTTTTATTTTTAATTCATTTTGCAAATCACAGTCGAGTGCTGTGGAACGACGAGTCTGGCACGGGCGACTGGTCCTCGGGCAGCTTCAGCGAAAAAGACGTGCTCTGTTTCTTGTCGTCGCTTGGCGCGTCGGGTGCATTGGCCTTTTCCTGGAATTGGACTATCAGGGTCTCCAGCTCGTTGAGATCTTCACGAGTGAGGTGGATGGACGAAGGTGGGTATCGAAGCATAGAGCAAAAAGTGGAGGTCGTCTGGGGAAAAGAAAGACGAAAAAAAGACAAAAGGGCGGAAATGCTACGGCTGTCATGTGCGTGTCGGAGTTGGAATTGATTAAAATGCTGGGGATCCCAGCAAACTGATTTTACTTTCTTTGCTTTACTCCCTTTTTTTTTTTCTCTCATTTTCCTTCTCGCTGCTTTTTTTTTTTTATATCAAACATGATCAAGTCCTGGATGCAGCGCCCTGAGACGAAGAAATATGCAGCCGATGGTATGTCCAGCCTAATTGCTTGCCGTTTTTTCTCGGCTCACTCGTATTTTTTATTTTTATCTTGTCCATTTCTATCCGATAGTTGCTGTTTTTGCCATTTCGCAAGTTGCCTTTTACTTTGCGTTCAAGTGGATTGTCGGTTCGATGGATCCGACCAAGGCCAAGCGCCAAGAGGCCAAGTCCAAGAGCAACAAGGTGCTTGGTCGCCTGGGCGTAAGCAAAAAAAAAAAAAAGAAAAGAAAAAAAAGCGACAGCAAAATGAGGCGACGTCGCCTCCTCCCCCTTTTTCGGGCTGACTCAGGTTTTTCTCTGTCTTTTTTAGGTCAAGGATCTGAAGCTCACCGAGTACGAGCAGATCATCGCGTCGGAAGTGATCCATTCCGACGAAATCCACGTCAATTTCAAACGTAAGCAAAGAAAAATCGACGGGCAATTCGCGTTTTGGGCCTTGAAAATGAGCTCTTTGTGTGCTGCAAAAAAAAGGGGGGTCAGAACGGGGGGGGGGCATTGAGCCGCTTTAACGCGCTGATTTTGCTGATTTTGCTGATTTTTTCTCTTTTGACAGAAATTGGCGGTCTGGACCACATTATCCAGGATTTGCGCGAGAGCGTGATTTACCCATTGTGCTACCCCGAGATGTTTACGACGGCCTCGGGTCTGCTTGGCGCGCCGCGCGGCGTGTTGCTGTATGGCCCGCCTGGTTGTGGCAAGACGATGATGGCCAAGGCGCTCGCCAAGGAGAGCAATGCGACGTTTGTGAATTTGCACATTTCGACGCTGACGGACAAGTATTACGGCGAGTCGAACAAGCTTGCTGCGGCGGTGTTCTCGTTGGCGCGCAAATTGCAGCCATGCATTGTGTTTATTGACGAGATTGACTCGTTTTTGCGCGAGCGACGCAGCAATGACCACGAGACGACGGGCATGATGAAGGCCGAGTTCATGAGCCTGTGGGATGGCTTGACGACCGGCGAGGACAGCCGCATCTTGATCCTGGGCGCGACAAATCGACCCAACGACATTGATTCGGCCATTTTGCGCCGCATGCCCAAGCGCTTCCACATTCGCCTGCCAAACACCGCCCAGCGCACAAGCATCCTCGATCTGTTGCTCAAGGATATCCACCTCGAAGACAACTTTGACATGGCTGCCCTGGTCAAGCGCACCGATGGCTGCTCGGGCAGCGACCTCAAGGAATTGTGCCGCCACGCCGCCATGATACCCATCCGTGAATACATTCGCACCGTCCAGCCCGCCAATTCTGACGACGCTTCCCAGGACCTAAAGGACATTGATACACAACACATCCGCACACGCCCACTCACACTCAAGGATTTTTACGAGTTTGACGCCACAAACGAAAAATCCTACGCCATGTCGTCCAATTCCGTCCCTGTCCAGGAACGTCTCGACTAAATTCATTTCTTCCCATTACTTACAATTGATCCCAGACTATCCAAAATATAGACAAACGATATAAAAGAATCAAAAAAGAGCTTATTTTAGTCACACACCTCTGTTTTCCACGGTTTCTTTGTCAAATCATACCAATGACGCGCCCAATGCGTTGCTTCGTTTGGCGATCAAACGAAATTCCCCCATTGGGTCTGTCGATGCAACAATGATTCGCCTCTAGGCCAATTAAAGTTTGAATCTTGGTGTCCCCAATAATTCCCAGCAAGGAGCGAGGCTTCTGCCCTGCGTCCAAAAAAAGACAAAAGAGGAGGGGACCCCACACACACCTTTTTTTTTTTTTTCTTTTTGTTCTCTTTTGCCTTTTTTTTATCCCTTTTTCTTTTTGTCCGTATGCACCGTTACGCGCTTTCCAAGCAGCAACAGCAGGGACCGGCCGTCTTGGATAGCCCCAAGCTTATCCGCAATATCACTATTGATCGCTGCAGCAATTTTATAAGCGGCGGCGCCAATGGCAACGATATCAACCTCATGTCCCAGCTGTACAAAGCACGAACAAACTCGGGTAAGGCTGGAAATAAAAAAAAAAAAAAGCGAGAACAAAAGGCCGCTCTTTTTGTATCCGACAAGACGGGGTCGGGAGTCTGCACCACGCGCTCACACTCACATATCAAAAACGCGCTCGTTTAATAGAGGAACACGTCTCAATCTGGGTTTACAGCGTGCCTGACCTGAAGCGCATCACGTTTGACGAGGCAATTCAGCAAGAATTCCGCCCTAGCCGCCTTGGCGAATGGTTTGGCCCGTCCTGGGTAAGACGATCGAAGAGTCAGAGCGAGAATGAAGAAGAAATTGGGCTGATTCTTTTTCAATTTTTTTTTCTTTTTTGCCATTGTAGTCGACGCATTGGTTCCACATTCAGGTGCGTGTACCTGTGGAATTCGCCGGCGAGGAGGTGCATTTCATCTGGAACGCCGACAGCGAGGCATTGATCTGGGATATGGACGGGTTGCCGCTGCAGGGCCTGACGGGCGGCAGTGGCAGTGATGCTCGTCACGAATACATCCTCACCACCCAGGCCCAGGGCGGCGAAACCATCCAATTTTATATCGAAATGGCTTGCAATGGCATGTTTGGCGCAGGCAATGGCCTCATTGGACCCCCAGACCCAAATCGCTTCTTTAATCTCAACGAGCTTGTAAGGCTAAAAAGGCAGCAATTGATCCCAAACGATGAGAAACTTGACGTGCATTTTTCTTTTATGTTTTTTTTAGGACATTGCCGTGCCAAACAAGCTTGCTTGGCAGCTTTTATACGATTTTCAAATCATCCTGGGAATGGCCAAGGATCTGGGACCAGAGACGCTTCGCGCGAGCCACGCCATGTATGCCGCCAACCGCATTGTCAACGCATTTGTCCCCGGGAGCGACGACGCACTGCTCGAATGCCTGAACATTGCTGGCGAGTTCCTATCCGCCAAGAATGGTGACGCACAACACGAAATCCACGCCATTGGCCATTGCCACATTGGTAAACAAGAGAGTCAAGCGAAGAACATGCATGAAATAGGGGGGTTGAAGCCAGCTGACAAGAATTGCCATGGATGGGATGTGGCATACCGCGGAAACACGGCAAATGGGACCCAATTGCATGGCTCACTCGTTTTTTTTTTTTTTTTTTTTAACTCAGACACGGGTTGGCTGTGGCCATTCGAGGAGACCATCCGCAAGGCAGCACGCAGCTGGTCGTCGCAAATTGACTTGATGGACCGATATCCGGATTACAAATTCGTGTGTTCACAGCCGCAACAATACGAATGGGTCATGGAAAACTACCCGTCGCTCTGGCAGCGTATCCGCGAAAAGGTCGAAGTTGGCCAATTCGTGCCCACCGGCGGGGTAAGAGATGAAAAATTCGCACAAAAGGAACGCATCGCGTGATCTGACCGCGGATCCTTTGATTTTTTTTTTATTAGACCTGGGTGGAGATGGATACCAACATGCCAAGCGGCGAGGCCCTGTGTCGTCAATTCCTGCTGGGCCAGCGCTTCTTTGGCGAGCATTTTGGCAAGCGCACCAATGTCTTTTGGCTGCCTGATTCCTTTGGCTACTCGCCCCAGGTATAAAAAAAAAAAATTACAGAATATCACGATCGACGACTTCTTCTCACACGGTCTTTTTCTTCTTTTTTTTTTCCAGCTGCCACAATTGCTAAAGTTGGCCGACATGAAATACTTTTTCACACAAAAGCTGTCATGGAACAATGTGAACAAGGTAATGGGAAAAGTTGGGAATGATGGGAAAACATCAGGTGGACTGAGCATCTTTTTTTTTTATCGCTTTTTTTTTTTTTTGCAGTTCCCTTCGACGACCTTTTGGTGGATCGGACTGGACGGGACGCGAACATTGACACATATGGCTCCCTCGGAAACGTACAATGCCCAATGCTCTCCCGAGGAGCTCCTGAGAAGGTAAGTCGCCATTGGAAAAGAAAAAAAATGATGCGCGGCATTAGCCCATCATTCGCTTCCAATTTGACTCCATGCAACCGTACTAACCTTAATTTAAGCGTACGAAATCATCGTGACAAGGTTTATTCCAACTCGAGTTTGCTTGTTTATGGTAATGGCGATGGAGGCGGCGGCCCCATTGCAGGCATGATCGAGCGCTTGCGCCGAATGCGCGATTTGGTAAGCTCAACTCACTTGTCGTGAGACGTGTTGACTCACTATTTCCTCTTTACGCTCTTGAAATCAAAAGGACGGGCTGGCCAAGGTGAAAATGAGCACACCGTCTGAATTTTACGAAAAAGTGGAACGTGACACAAGGGAATTGAGCAGCTGGAAGGGCGAATTGGTAAGCGCTTATGCAAAAAAAAAAAAAAAAAAAACCATTTTCCCCCGCTTCTTTGCGTTACCGAGCAGGGGCTAGAATGCGCGCGACGTGATTTCTGACACCTAAATTCACCTCGTAGTACTTTGAGCTTCACCGTGGCATCTACACGACACATGCACTGTGCAAGAAATTCAATCGTTCCAGCGAGCTGCTGCTGCGCGACCTTGAAATGCTATGTGCCCTCGCATTTGCTCTCGACGGCACCACCTATCCGTAAAGTTCCCCAATGCCAAAGAGAGAGAGAAATAGTCAAGCTGATCCGTCTGTTTTATAGTTATCCAAAGGCCGATTTCGATCAATTTTGGAAAATGGTGTGCATCATTCAATTCCACGACGTGCTCTCGGGCTCTGCCATTGAAATGGTGTATGATGATTGCATCCAGGTAAGCCTGCAAGACCTTTGACGCGCTTTGGCACGCGCTGGACATGCTTTTGATGCCGTGTCCATGAGAAACTCACGTTTTCCCTCCTTTTTTTTCTCTCTCTCTCTCTCACATGCCAGATGTACACAAAGATTGACATGGTGGGCAAGCAGATGCGCGACGACTTGCTGGAAAAATTGCTGCATCTCAATAATGCGAATTCCATGGTCGAAGATGAAAAAGGTAAAAAAAAAACAAGAAAAAACGCGTGTTTGGCACATTTACTCATGTGTTTTTTGTTCTTTATGGTTAGCCCTTGCACTGATCAACACGCTTGCGTGGACGCGACAGGAAGTGATTGAGGTTCCATTGATCGAGGGTTTGCCGACGATGGACCAATATAGTGCATTTGGCCGCTCGGCGTATATGCTTGTCAAGAATATCCAGCCGCTGGGCGCAACGGGCGTGCCCTTGCGCGGTGCGCTGGTCAATCGCGACAGTAAGGGTCCCAATGGCACGCGCGCAGGCAGCGTTGGCAGCAATGCCAGCAGCATCAATGTCAATGGGCGCACAGATGATGAAAGCGAGACACAATCGCAGGTCGCTGACTATGAGCCAGTGCGCGTGACGACGGACGCCGACAACAATGTCATTGTCGAGAACAAGTACCTGCAAATGACCATGGACAAGTCCGGTCACCTGATCAGACTCGTCGACCGCGCCTTGCAGCGCGAACTCATTAAGCCCGGCGAGCGCGGCAACGTGTTCAAGATGTACGAGGACATCCCGCTCTTCTGGGACGCTTGGGACGTCGAAATCTATCACTTGGAAAAGCACCGCACTGTCGAGGAAGGTTCCATCCAAATCCTTGAGCAGGGCCCGCTTCGCGCCTCCCTCCTCGTGGAAAAGACAATCTCAGACACATCTAGACTGCGCCAATGCGTCATCATGACAGCCACATCGCGCCGCATTGACTTTGAAACAGAGGTCGATTGGAACGAAAACAGACAATTCCTTGTAAAATGAGCAAAAATGCGAAAATGCAAGAAAAAAGCGCGTTGCTCACCCATTTTCTCTTTTATTTTTTTCGCTGCACGCGCAGAAAGTTGAATTTGCTTGGGACATCATGGCTGATAATGTAAAAAAAAAAAAAAAAAACAAAATTCGTTTGAAAAAACCAATTGACGCGCCGTCCCCCCTTTTTTTATGATTAGGTCGCGTACGAAACGCAATACGGCATTGTGCAGAGGCCAACACACTACAACACATCGTGGGACAGTGCCAAATTCGAGGCAATGGCGCACAAGTTCGCAGATATGTCTGAATACGGCTATGGCGTTGCACTGCTGAACGATTGCAAGTATGGCTACTCGGCCCACGGCAACACGCTGCGCCTCTCGCTCATCCGATCACCAAAGGCCCCGGATTCAAATTGCGACATTGGTAAAGCCAAAAAAAAAAAAATGAGGCGAAAAGCTCACAAATGCGTTTTCTTCCCCTCGAAGGTCATCACTCGCTGCGGTACGCGATTTACCCTCACGAGGGTCACTTTATGCAATCAGACGTGGTGCGTGAGGGTTACAATTTCAACGTGCCGCTGCTCACGCGCGTGGTGCCCGCCAGTCGCCTGCCACAGCTGTTCCCGGCCAATTTCCCGAAATTCCGCATCGAAGGCGCACGCAACGTCATCCTGGATACCATAAAAAAGGCAGAGGACTCGGACGCACTCGTTCTGCGCCTCTACGAAGCCTACGGCGGCCACGCATCGTTCCGCCTGCATTGGTAAGGACACATTTTGAAAGAAAAAAAAGAGCATTGTGGGCTAATCTTCTTTTTTTTTTCCTCATCTAGCAATGTGCCCATGAAGAAAATTGTGCGGTGCAACATTTTGGAAGACGAGTCTGAGATTGTATACACCATGACGAGCGAGGTCAAGGGCGCCGAGCGCACGTTTAGCAAAAACATTCGCTTTTTGGACGACGAGGCGTCGCATCTGCAGCACCACGCGCGCCAAGCGCAGCACGCCCAGGGCGCACTGCTGAAAATCGACCCGTTCCAAATCATGACTCTCAAGGTCGTCATGTGTGTAGAAAAGAAAATCTGTGTAGATGTCTAGTCCCTCTTTTTTTATTTCAAAATTAAAATTTTACGGCATGCTTTTTCTCTCACTTTTGAATATTCACAGACTTTGCGACCACGTGCACGACGCAAAACGACGCGTCCAAACGTGTGTCGTTGTCTACAAGAGCTTGAAATGTCGCGATTTACAAAATTCGAAGATTCTTGAACGATTCTTTATTTCAATCGTTATCAATACATTTCGTATTATGTTTTTAGTGTCCATCAAGGGCAATTAGTCCAAGTTTGACAGCAAACGAATCTCGAGATGACCAGAAATCTCAAATTGAAACGTTTTGGCATTTTGATGTCTTTCTCTGGTTATCCGCGTTGGTGTGGTGTCACGCTTGCAACCAAGGTTTTGTTTTATGGTCGGTCGCGTGCTGCGGAATGCTGTTACAATGAATGGTACTACAAAGTGTTTATCGAGAAAATTGTCATTGGAGTCTTTTAATCGTTTTCTGATTATTTGTCAATGATCTTACAACTTGCTGGTCCATTTGCTCTTGAGATCGATAAACACAAGCGTTCTCGTTCAAATGAGCCCACTCTTGATGCTCTACGAGCACCGAATGACGCGCAATGACCATTTCAAAAATGACTAATTTTCCAAGGGGAGCATGTGGGAGAGAGAAGTAAAAAGCGGGTTTTTGGACCTTTTTGTTGAAGTGCTATATAAAAACCTTTATTTGATCTTAGTTGGCGTCTCGTTTACATTAACTTGCCAATATCACTTACCGCTATACACACGGTTTTAACAATAAATCAATTAAAAAGGACAGAACGATGGGGAAAAAAGAGAAGAGGGGAAAAGAACGATGCAACTGTTCTTATACTAGAATGATGAGGAAAAATAAAATAAAAGATAATTGTGTTAAAGTGCCCTATTCTCCATGAGAAACGCGAGAAAAGTAGGGAAAAATAAAAAGAATGACTTTGTCAAGCACCAGCAGGACGCAAAACGCGCTATCAATGACCAGTTCATCAAAGTGGACTCGCCACATTTTGATCGGCCTTGTGAAGTCAAAATTGAGGCGTCGCAGTCAAAGGGCAATAACAACAACAACAACAGCAAGCAGTGATGTTCCTTTTTGTTCTGCCAAGCCCTCTTTTCGCTCGCCCCTCCATTATGGCGCGCACAATTCACGACAATGGATGCAATAACTGGGCTTTTTTATTATTTGGGGCATACATCGACCGCCGCTTTCAGGGCATTGACCAGTGCAGAAAGACCATCTTGGGTACCTCACGCGCGCTGTTGCACCAAGGCATGACCTCTCATTGCTTTTTCTTTTTTTTTTTTCCTTTTTTTGCCATTTTTAGCTGATTTCTTCCGTGCTCCTTCAAAGAGCGTAGCCATTTCTGGTTTATCCAGCCTTGTATCTCGTTCGTGACCGCGTCTTGCAATAAAAATGCACCGTTATCGCCGGCTTTCACAATCTTAAACACCTTGTTAAGAAACTTGGGTTGACCAAACTTGAGTTTTTCATGGGGGTTCGGACGACATGACAAGACTAGATCACCAATCTTGAAAATGGATGGCGTGTGCGTGCTTGCAATTATATTTTCCAGTCTTTCCGCCACCGTGTTTCGTCTCAAATTCTTGCGCGCGAGTAAAGTTGGCACATCCATGTAAGCGCGGGCGTCGTTTAACAGATCCACTCTGTGGAATACAGGCGGCACACCGTATACCAATTCGTATGGGGAACAGCCCGTTGTTGCATTCTTTTTGATTCTGTACGCGTACAGGGCTCCTTGTAAATGTACGTCCCATGATCCTTGATATCTTTCTCCAAGGTCTGCAATCATCGACCGCAGGAATGCAATCACAGCGCCATTGATTCTTTCTACAATTCCGTTCGATGCCGGATGATATTTCGTCGCGAAATTATGTGCCACTTGTACGTGTTCCGTGAACAATTTCAGCGATGTCGCGTAAAATTGCGATCCGTTGTCCGTCAATATTGATTGTGGCGGCCCATAGACACAGAAGATGTCCTCATATAAAAACTTTGCCACTTCGACTGGATCAGGTATTGCCAAAGGTTTTGCCACTGGGAAACGTGTAAACATGTCGACACCCAATATCACATATCGATTTCCTTCTGGTGTTGGATCAAAAGGGCCAATAAAATCCAAAGAGAATCTTGAAAATGGAGTCGTTGCTTGCGTCGATGCCCTTGGTGGTCCTGGTCGATGCATTCCATCGTCTTTTTGCAATGCGCATGCCTGACAACTTGCGACATATGACAAAACGTCTTTGTACATTGTCGGCCACCAATATCCTTCAGAAAGATAATACCACGTGCCTTGCTGACCTTGATGGGCTTGTCCATCGTGAGCTTGTTTGACCAATTGCTGTCTTTCTTCCAACGCAGGAACCTTGACAGTGCGTCCACGCATATATTTTGCCAAATACCCATCTTGAGTGAGGGTAAAGAATCGATGGGCCTTCTTTTTGACCACTGGTGATGCTTTCATTGTCGGATCCAACAAAAATCGATAGACTTCATTGAGGATTGGCTCATAACATTTTTGATGCCAAATGGCATTACACGGTATGAATAGCAACCAAATGGTGTTGATATCGTCAACTTTGGGATGGATTCTTGCTCGACTGGTATCTGGTGAAAACCTTTCAAAAGGTCAATTGACGAAAACCAGCGTGCACCAGCCAAAACATCCATAGTTTCTTGCAACGTCGGGCAAGGCCAAGGGTCCCTTTTTGTCACTTTGTTCAGAGGGATGAAGTTTGTGACCAAACGCTTGCCTCCAGATGCTTTGGGGACATAATGGACGGGAAAAGCCCATCCATGGCTGCCTGATTGCTTTTGGTACAAAGTCGGTTCGAGAATTCCGTTCTTGATCATTTCGTTGATCTCTTGTTTCAATTCGTCGCGTTCAACTGGCGACAATCCTTGGTATGGCTTGCAATAAATCGGTTTTGCGTTTCCTGTTTCAACATGCAACTTTGTGACATTCGTTTGTCGCAAATCCTTGTAGTCCGTTCCAAGATAATCCTTGTACTTGTCAAAAATTCTTTTTAAATCAGCCTTGACTGTTGCCGAAACATCCAGTTTCTCGATTTGATCTTGCAAAAATTGCGGTTTTTCCTCCATTTCCGGGATGAGGGCTGCCATAAATCCTGCCACATAGTCAGAATCGCTGTCGCTGTCATCGCTGTCATCTGAAACAGCGTCAGGCTCGGGTCGTGCTTTGTTTTGTGACACAGATCGACGAATTATCGACAAAGGACGATGGGAAACAATGAGATTTCCACTTTCAAAGCTGATAGGCAGACTTGACTGATCACCATCCTCGTCAATGACGGACCAGCTTGAATTCTTCCAATCTGTGGTGACACCCATTGTTGTGTGCCTGTTCGCTATAGTCATTTTTTTTTTTTTAGGCGCCGCGTGCTCGCGTCATTAGCGCCATCAAGAATTTCATCTGGACACAATTCTCTTTCGAGGAGCCGCTCTTAATTGCCGCTAAACAGGCCGTCGGCAACCATGATGCTGCGGATGACGATGACAACCCGGCGTTCGAAAGCGAAGACGATGATTTTGACCTGTCCGATCTCGACGACGACTCACAATCGGTGGCCAATGCGGATCAAGACGACCAAGAGGGCATGAACGCTGCGGGCGGCGCGCTTGGACTGCTACACCCGGTCACCATCGCCGACATCCCTTGAGGGATTCCTGAGGCGCTTCGCCCTTTGACACTGTGGAAACAGTCAAATTTTGGTCCTTAGAATGCCACGCTATCCCACCAAATGGTAAATCGTACTGATTCACCGATGGAAAGGCAATAAAAATCAAGGGTCCATTGGATGGCTGTCGCGAAAAACGCAAAAATCTACGAATTTTCGTCCCAAGGTAAACTCAACGAGGACTAGCTGCAGCGCCCTCAAAGTGACGTTATCAAAAAGAGCACGACTTGGATCGCATGTAGACATCAGTGATATTTGAAAAAAGATATTTTTTTGGCAGGTTTAACACGGTTTCAAAATCATATATAATTTTCAACGGGTAATACAGTAAACCGCGTCAGCCCTCGAGTTACACGCGTCTGCTCCCAATCAAATCCATGTTCCTGGACTGACTCTTGCTAATGGACACGTCAGCGCGGATTGATGGACGCTTTTTTTTTCCTGTGCTATTCGCAGTTGAAGTTTTATTCTCTTTTCGCTCATTGCTCGTCAACGAGCAAATAGACCACGCCCGTTTTTGCACTTTTGTCGGTTTCACCATCCGAAGCCTCTTGTGTGCAAGATTGGTGTCATTCCGAGAACCTGATTTTCGATTTTTTTCTCGGGCGCTCAAAACAACTCGTTTTGCTCATTTACTTGTAGCCCCCTCCAATGACACATGACAGTTGCCAAATAGATTTCACAATGGGTTTCTAGCTTGGAATTTCACGACTGGATGGTTTCCAATATTCAAAATACCTACTTGGCAAGTTGAAATACAAATCACAGCAACATACACATAACGATGACTAGTTTGCCAAATACTCAAATGAATCTGTTCAAAGCATAATTGCACCTGGACTGGTTTGTCTCACTGATTCTTTTCAGATATCTCATGCTCAGGTTGGCCGTGTCCTCGTCAAGAAAACAACGAAATGATAGTCGAATTACCACGTTTTGGCTGAGATTCTCGGGATAACATAGTCCAAACGGCCCCAAATTTGAAGCATAGGATGGTTGACGGTAGGTACCTGACAATTTCAAATTTAACCCGGCAGTTGGCTAGCGCGATCTTGAGATGAAAGCAAAAGATCATGGGCAAAAATGATTATTTACGCGTTTCTCCCAATGAATTGCTCGTATAACCCTCAAATTCGAACCAGGTGATGGTGGGGACACGGGTTGCCAACATTTTCTCGTTTTCCAGGCACTGGTTTTACCCGCATGATCGTGACACGATGAAAATTAGAGTCAAATTTCACTCTTTGGTAATTTAATTGTTGATATCGCGGCTGAATTATTTTGAACCAGGAGTGCTATTTCGCGTCTCAACTCGCTGATGCTAGAAAACCGGTCGTGGGTGGAAGTAGAAAAGTACAAAAGACGCGTTGAAAAGTCAAACCACATTTTAACTACCAAGCCCACTTAAAATCGGCGCTTTTACAAGAAGAAACGCGCCGCGATGACTTTAGAGTAGGCCTTGAGGGTACAACGAACTACTATTTTGCCGTGCAGAAGAGCTGAAAGAGTAGGTGTGCGAACTTTTTCCCTTTTTGTGTGTTTTTGCCAATTTATTTTCTTTCATTGCAATTATGGCAGCTTGTTTATTTATTTTCAAGATCATGAAGGCAAATGAACGTGGTAAGGGGTGATGTGGATGGAAGCGAGTGGAAGGGGGGATATGCTTATCTGGAGGAGGATGCTTTTCTTGTTTAATCTAATTCAAATCGCGGGTTCAAAAGTACAGACATGGACTCGCCAAAGTGAGAGCGGCGGATGGCCTCTGCGAACAATGGGGCGACATCAAAGACCTTGATCTTGGAGCTCTGGTAGTGCTGCGATTGGGGGACCGAGTTGCTGACAATGAGCTGGTCGATGGCGCTCTGCTCAATGTTCTCGACGGCATTAGCAGACAGCAGGGCGTGACTGACGATCGCGTAGATCTTGAGCGCACCGTGGTCGCGAAGCATGCGCGCCGCTTTGGTGATCGTGTACGAGGTATCGGCAATGTCGTCAATCAAAATGCACTCTTTGCCACGCACATCGCCAACAAGCATCAAATCCGACTTTTGCGAGTGCTTCTGTCGTCGCTCCTTGTGCACAAGCGCAAAGTCCATGCATAACCTCTCCGCAATCGCCGTCGCACTGCGCAAATAAAAAAAAAACCAGTCAAATCACAAAAATCACAAAGAGCAAGCATAAAAAAGCAAGATTTACCGCTTGGCACCACCGGCGTCGGGGGAGACAATGACCGCCTTTTGATAGTTGGGGATGTTGAGGCGGATGTACTTCATCATCAATGCACGGCTCAGCAAATTGTCCACGGGACAATCAAAAAAGCCTTGGAACTAGTCGAAAACAAAAGTCAACTTTTTGATTCCAAAGGTGATGATACTCTCTGGGTTGCATTTTTTTTGTGTGGTTTCAAGTTGCTCTTTTTTGTCCTTTTTTTGTCGCTTTTTGTTGCTTTTTTGCGTACCTGAGCGTCGTGAAGATCCATGGTGATAATGTGATCTGCACCAGCACAGGTCAGCATGTCGGCAATGAGTGTGCCCGAGCGCGCGAGCCACGGGCGATACTCGGGGTTAGCATTTGACTGCTTGGACGGAAAGTCTTCCGAGGAAGCGTGCTGCTGCGTCAAGGCCAATTGGCGCATGAGCTGCTTGCCGAGGTCCTCCTGGTCGACAGCCTTGGGAGTGCGAGGCGTGGCGGGGGGCAAGGACGTCAAGGGGGCACCGGACGTCTTGTAAGGCACGTCCGGCTGGCGCGAGTACGGAAAGTGAGGGATCACCGCAGTGATCCGCTTGGCCGACGCAATCTTGGCACCGTTGATCATGATCAGCAGCTCCATAAAGTTGTCATTGACGTTGCCACACCCAGACTGGATAATATAAACGTCGCGTTCACGAACAGATTCCTTGATTTCAACTTGCGTCTCCTTGTTGCTGAACTTGCCCAGCGTCGTCTGCCCAGGCTTGATACCAAGTCGACGACACACCTCGGTCAAAAGCTCAGGGTGCGACGACCCGCCCAAGACAACCAAATTGCGCATAGTCAACAAGAAAAAAAAATGAACGTGCAGTAGTGCAAGTGGAAAAAAAAAAAAAAAAGAAAAAAGAAAAAAAAGAAAGAAGCAAAAATGTGGGGCATCAAAAAAAGATCTTTATCTTTTTTTTTTGTGACTCCAACAGTGCGGGGCCCGACAAAAAGGCTTTTTGGCCAATCAGAGCCATCCATTCTACCTCTACTTTCAAAGTCGCCATCTTTTTTGCTTTCCCATGCCTTCAAATCAGGCACAAAGGGAAAGCTAATCGCGTTTTTGAAACACGCTCACACACATCCAATGCGGATTTTCATTGGAACACGCTCTTTTTTTCTATCTTTTTTTGTGCATCTAATGCAACGCGCTGCTGCGCGCCCCCCTTCGTCCATCGCTGCGCCACAGGCTCATGTTTCATGCGCGCGAAAAAAAAGTGCCCGCATCACGCGCTGCCGGCCGTGAAAATGGTCAAACACGAGAAAAATCATGCAAAACTAAACAGATAACGCGTTTTCTGAATTTTTTTATTGTGACCAAACACCGTGGACGTATCGCTGCCGCTCTGAAAGCTGATAAAGGTCAGTGTGTGAGATTTGGCGCGCGAGATGTCAACTTTGTGTCACACACAGCTCCATTTCCCCTCTCGCGTTGATCTGATCAGTCATGTGCGCTATTTGCTTGCTAGATTTGCCCGCAGCCTTGCTTGCTATATAAGATCTTGTCAGAAATATGGGCCTTGTAAAAAGCACATCTTAAGCAGGAAATTTCGCAAAAGAGTGGCGGCGCTGCATGCAATTGCACTTTTTTGAGGGTCAATACGAACACATTCTTTAAGTAGGCTGTCCGACTAGCCACTTGCGCAATAATATTGATGCCCGGGCTGGTATCTCTATTATTGCCAAGGACCAGTTTGTTCTTGCTCTTCAAATCCTTTGTATAAATACGCTTTATTCCGCTTCCATTAATAACTTGAAAGCGAAGCACGCTGTTGATTCGAACAAAAAATATTTAGATCGCATCCGCATGCATTGAACATCAACGAGTATATTACCCATTTCTTCGATTCTTCGCGAAAAGCACCAATTTTTTGGATTTGTGCAAATTGTTGAAAATGTGGAAGCATTTGAGTTCCTGGACAAGCAACGCGGCCATGACAATGGATTTAGGGTCACTGCAGGCATCCCATGAAGACAATCGAGCAATAGAAAAGATTGCTGCCATGTCTTTTCGACTGTGGAATGGGTTTCTCATTGGTTGAACTAGCGACGTCCGGCTCTTTTCTCTGCCCGTTGACCAAATTGATCACAAAACACGCGCCACGTCTCGTCCAAGCAGTTCAACCGTGCTCCTTTTGTGCCACGCGGCGTGTGTCCGGCGTCAACGATCACATTGCTCATCATGGCGTGTCTCTAAAGCTTCGGTTTAATTGTAAAAAGGAAGCAAAACGACGCCGCTTGTTTTAAACAGGTGTACAATGCGTCCTACAAAATGGTCAATTCACTCATTTATTTTTCCTGGTATGTCGTGAAGAGAAAGGGGTTGGTATGCAGATGCGTTTGGCCGCATGCAGGACATGGCAAGAATAAAACAAGCAAACCAGGCAATATTAGAGCATTGTACACAATCAAAAGAAGAAAAAAAAAAGTTAATTCACACCTGTCTCAACACCGCATCCGCTCCTTGCGTGTCTGGTCGCGTGGTGTTCATTAAGGAGGTATCTAAATCACGCGCACTCTGATAAAAAAAAACCTTGTGTAAACGTTTAAGCGCTGCGACCCCCGCCACATGCACCCAACCAGGCATTGCATCAGATCGTGCATTGCCTCGCCGTTGTTTCTCTCGCTGTGATTCGAGCTCGAGGGATGTAAAAAGGATGTGGTGTGTAGCACGACCATGCCAAATGAGGACAATTTGCACAAATTTTGGTCTTTCTGTGTGAGATCGTCAATAATGGGTGCAAGAGGCAAAAGAAGTCAAAGCCACAACGGCGCGACGCGTCGTGAAGCTAGCCATTTTATTCTTCTTTTTTTTTGTTTCTTGCACATCAATGACAGCTTTTTGATTCAAATTGGGAGACAATGCATGTTGATGCCTCATCACACGCCGCGTCCGGAATATCTTGACACCGTAGAAAAAAAAAATCTAGGATGGGGTGGTGGAGCCTGAGCGGGAAAAGGGGCCTGTTTGGCACGCAAAAAGGATTGTACGACATCAAACCAAGACACGTATCAGCCGACCTCTGTTTTCCCGGCCCGTGGTGCGCTTCTCCGCCAAGCCTGAACCATGGTCCATGATGTGAACTTGATGATGCAAAAATAAGCATCAAGAAGGGGTGCACCAACCTTTTTTTTTTAGGGTGTCCCGTCCTCGTGCACCTCCTTCACACGCCACACACAAACACACACGCACAACACACTCGCACTCCCGCCGATACACCGGCATGCATGCACACTTTTTGTCCTTGGCAAAAAAAAAAAAAAGACAAGCGCTCAGCAACAAACATCTTGTTTGATCTCCATCTTTGTCGAACGATGATCGATTGGCCGCTAAATCGGCACGATCTACACCGACTGATCTTCATACCCTATCACGGATCGTCGTTGCAGACTTGCTTTTGCTTTGACGAGATGCACTGGCAGTGAACAAAAAAAAAGCAGGGCTTGAGGCTTTTTCTCCTTGCTCTTTTTTCCATAAAAGTGTCAATTTCATGCGTTGCATCTCATGCAAGACATCAGTTGCCAGGCCATGAAAAAGGCGATCTCTCCACACCGTCCCCCCACCCCTTGCTGCTTTGCTCTCCTCTCTTTATATTCCAAACGGTCAGCGGCCCCAATTGGTTCCTTTTTTTTTTTGCGCCACCAGGCGCCTTTTGTTGCATCACATCGACCTTTTTTTTGCACAACATGACACCGTCAGCGGCATAATGGCAAGTTGAGTCGCCGCTCGTTTCCTTTATTTTTTTTGTTTTTAATCACGCGTGATGACGGGTCCGTCATTCAATTCATCATGCGAGAAAAATGCGTGGGGATGAACGTCTAGTTGGCTAGAATATGACACGGAGGGGTCCTTTTTGTGATGTGAGTCTGTACCTTTTTGTGCCTGTGTTTACATTGATTGACTATTTTTTCCCACACCGGGTGCTTGATCATGCTGGACCTCATCATTGCCTTTTTTGTGGCACCACGTTCTTTTTTCTTCGATTTCTTTTTTTTTTTTTTCTTTCTTCCTCACACCCCCTATTTTTTTTATTTTCTTCTCTTTTTTTACTGCATCGATACCACCTAATTTGTCTTTTCCATGACAGGGCTTGCACTCTCGCCATCTACTCAGGGCGAAATCGTTCAGCTTGTGCTTCACGTCGCGTGCACAGGTGATGATACCCCGCTGCAGCCGCTGGATCTGCCATCGTCGGTGCCGCGTCCGAGCATGCCGGCACCAATACCGCTCGACACGAACGCGACGGATGACTTTTTGGCCAGGATGCAATATACCCGGCGCGCGTCCGCGGCGTCTGTGAAACACAGCTGGTTCATTGACAAGACAGTGTTGACGCAGCATGCGCCGTATTTTAGCGCGATGTTTGCGCACGATTTCCTCGAATCGACAGCGTGCTATGTTGTGTTGCCTGAATCCGTGTTCACTGTGGACAGTGTTCATTGTTTGTTGAAATTCATGCACGAGCCTTCTGACTGGGCAGTCTGGGTCGAGCGTCACGCGACCGACGTTCTTCTTTGCCGCCACACGTCGCCCTGGTCCATGGACGACATGATGCCTGATGCGTCACCCGCCTCTTGCTCCACTTCAAACTTGTCCAATTCATCGCCTTCCATCTCTCCGGCACTATCGGCAGTCTTTTCCCCACGATCATCATCGCCAACCCCGCCTCGATCCTTGTCCCCCATGATGACACCCTCGTGGGAGGATGATTTCATGATTTACTTGCTATTGGACATTTACGCCGCCGCCGATTATCTGGGCATGACGACGCTGTGCATGCACGCCAAGGACATGCTTGCGCAGTATACCCATCAATGGACGTGCTATTGTCAGGAATGCGTGTCGCTGCTGCCTACGCTCTATGCCGCCACATATCAGGTCGCTCAATGCTTTGATTGGCTGCACGACAAGGTCATCCACATGCTCACAAACGACCCTGAAAAGGCATTGCCTGGATTCTGGACACAACGCTCCCTCGCCTATTTGCTCACCATGGCCGCCAACGAGGAAAATGCCAAAAGCATCGCGGCTGTTGCGGCCTCGTCACCTGTACCACCTTCGCCATCGCCAATTCCTCCATCAACACTTGAATACCACCCGTATGGCCATCCGCCACGCTGTCACTCGGCACCAGCTGCTCCCATCCACCCACTCGATCAACAACAAAATCATCAGCTCCAACATCAGCACCAGCAGCAGCTCGTCGGCAATCTCGCCCTCATGCTCTCGAGACGCTTGTGCCAACGCGTCAACAAGACCAATGCCATTGAATCCTTACATGGCTGCTTTATCGCCACTCAATTGCTCGCAACACATGATCCACTCGTTGCATGGAGCCGCACGCTCCACGCAGCCGTGACCTCGGTCCAAGCCAAGGCCACTATCTTTATCACGCGCTACTTTGAGTATTATTGTACACAATACCCGGCATTGCTGTCATGCGTCGACGGAATCACCTATTCCTTTGAATTCCTCGAGTACATGCTGATGCACATGCTTGAGGATCAAATGGACCTCGACAATTGTGGGCTGTTGTACCAGGGCATTGTCCGCGACCTCATTTGCCGTCACTCGGTCCAGTACCACGATCAGGTCAGACACGTCCTCAGCGTCGCAAAGCAGATCATCGTTCAATACATGTCTACTCGCATCGACAGGCTCTTTTTCCTCGGTTCACTCGACGTCCTCGACACCCGCATTTTAAAAAGCTTATCAATTGGTACGTTTTACGTAAAAAAAAAAAAAAAAAAAAGGAGGCGAAAGGGCGGTCAGGTGCTGCGGCAGGACGGACTTTTTCCCGCCCCTGGTTCCTGAAAATTCACGTGATCACGCGTTTTTAATTTTTAATTCTTTTTTTTTCGGTTGAAAAAGACCTGGATGTGCCCGCCAAGCAGCTCGTGCGCGCCCTGGACCGGCACCCTGGCCTGGAGCCGCCATCACTCAAGCACATTTTGTTCCCGTCGCCCAAGATCACGTACCGGCGGACGGCCAACGCGTCATCGCTGGCCATGCGGCGCACATTGTCGCTGCAGAGCGGCGCGTCGCTGCCAACGTCGTACGTTTCTGTGACAAGCAACCACTCTGTGTCGCTGGCGTCGCGATTCAAGCAGTGGTGCCAGTCGTCGACGTCTGTGACGCTCTCCGTTGTGCCAACATCGTCGTCGCTCTTCTCATGGACATCCGTGTCGCTCAAATCCGCCAAAAAGAAAAAGACGTCGCTCTGGCACACCCTGTCGCTCGTATCCAAAAAGGTCCAGCCTGGCCATCATCAAAAGAGCACCCTGCTCGTCGTCGGCAAACGCGTCCAGCTGCTGCGACGACCCGTGCTCACCGTCGGCACCGTCAAGTACATGGGCCCCGTCTGCTTTGCCACTGGTCTCTGGGTCGGCGTCGAGCTCGATCGCCGCGGTATGAAAAATTATGAAAATTTAAAAAAGCAAAAAAAAAAAAAAAAAAAAAAAAACAGAGCCGCACCCCACGCGACCCGCGCCTCGAGCGACGTGTAGCGTGTCGTCGACTCGGCCTTGCTCCAATTCACGCTCCTTTCGCCATTTTGCGCCATATTTCAGCTCGACGACAAGGAATGCGCGTGGCTGACGCTCTGTTTTTTGGGGGGTTGATCTAGTGGGCAAAAATGATGGATCCGTGGATGGCCAGCGCTATTTTACAACATCGCCCAATCGTGGCGTGTTTGTGCGCTCCGATGATGTAAAAGTCGTGCTGTAGACGCGTCATACCCTCTTCTCCTTTTTTTTTCCCCCCTCGCAAGAAAGCTTCTCTGATTTTCATTGTCTTATTACCTTTTTGTATATGTTTTACTGTACCTACACAATACACAATAAATAACCCCCTTGTTTACGGCGGCTGCGCCTATTCATACAATCTTTCTTTTATTTATCCAAAAAAAAAAGATGCTATTCGGAAGAGACATACTTTGAGTGTGATTTTTAGATTGTTTGGTCGCCTGATGGACACATTTGCACGCTTGCAAAAGTCAACGTAGTAGTACGCAACAGATTGCGCTCTTTCTTATGAACCGCATTTTGAGGATCTGCTGCCAGTCTTCATAGAAATAGACTTGTGGCGAAAATACGAAGCGAATTGCATTTTTCGCGAAAACCGGTCAATGGAGCCCTGTGTTTTATTGCATTTTCATTGGGAAGTGGATGCAATTTACCATGTGGTTGAATGTCGCGGCGATCCAGGGACCTAATTTTTGCCTGTTTAAAATTCGTGACTGTACCCTTTGGAAAATCGGTCGAAAATCGTGCATTTTTCAATTCGACACGGGGCACCATCGGGTGCTCTCAGTTGCACAAAACTTTGACACATAGGCACTTTGGCCTCTCTCTTTTCAGAACAAAAATAAAAACCGGGGGTTTATCTGGCCGCTGACAAGAAAATCGACATTTCCCCATAAATTCACGATTTTGTCTTTGGCATGTCAAGTTGCTATTCGATTATGCTAAAATCTTAAAGTGGAAAGAGACATGCAAGAGCGTCATTTTGTCCTTGCCCGGCAACCGCCGTTGCACTACTTTTGTACGCTTGCAACGCCCAATCAAACATTTCAGCTTCATTTTTCTCGGCGATAGACAAGACAAAGGACGGCGTGCTGTGGTATCATAACCAAAGATGCAGAATTCGATTCTCTGTCGGATGAACCCAGTTTTTTTATCAGCGTACGACCAAAACCGATGGCGCAATTTCTTTTTCTTTAATTTGGCTTTAATCGCTCATTCCTCGAAAACGGCTCGATTGACCCCCGACTATTATCGCAGATTTGCTTAGAAAGAGGGGATCAATGTATACGATGACATGACTCTCAGATGTCCAATATATACAGTAGGTTGTCAAACGGATTTGAGATCTTTGTCTGGGCTGGAACGTCTCAAAGCGAGGGACCCTCCAGATACATTTTGACCCGAACGACCCACTTTTTTTTTCTAAATTTGAAAAAAAATATTTGTCACCAGCCAAGGACTCATCGCTGCGCCACGAAACTTTTACACATACAGTAGTGGATGTGGCCCCTCTCTTCTCAAAAAAAATAAAAACCTGAAGTCAACCGTGCGGCTTGTCGGGAAGCACGAAATTGCTGAAAATTTGGCTGTAGCGCGTTTTTGTAATAATCATTCCGCGGTAAAATCATGATTTGATCATCGCCAAACTTTGCCACTTGGCTATTTTGCCGCGCCTTGTTCAACAAGACATTGAAAACGAGAGATTATGATACTGTAATTGGACCATTTGTGTAGATACAGTAAATTCGAAATCACGGCATTTTTACGAATGCAAATTAAATGCCACAAATCATCATGGTTGGGTCCCCCGAGAGCTACACATTTCATGTTACAGTATATCAATGCGTCTCTTTTTGACAAGGCGTTCAAACCAGGAGTCGACCGAGTCATTGCGCAGATGAATACGAAATCTTGGCATTTCCACAAATCCGCAACGGGTTCTCAAAATATTTTGTGGAACGCCGTGAAAATGACACCGATCGAAAGAGACCCAGACTCTGTTGTCATTTCGACATTTCCTGATTGTTTGCGCGCCCGATGAATGAACTTTGCACGCTTGCAAAAGTCGATCAAACATGGAATCAATTTTCAAACATAGTTTTCTCGACAACTGGAAAAACAACCAACGGTGCTTTTGACATGTCAAAGGCATCTGTTGAATACTACTACTGTATCTACAGTGGTGCTAAAAACTGTTCATGTGTTTGGTCATTTTGAGCAATTTTGCTTTTAAATCAGCCAAAAATGTACACTGGGGTTTGAAACTTTGAATGGCACTTCTTTAGCTTACAGAAAACAAGTTACATAAAAAATTCAGTCACCGGAGTTTTAAACTGGCTTTTTTATGGCATGGAAATTTGGTATGTGCACGTGAACAGTTTCTGGCCACAAAAACGACTTCTCAAAAGCTACACATAAGGGCTTTTTTAAATATACGTGCATAATTAGACATGCTTGGATATCTCGCATGCAAAATTTGGGCGTAATTGGAGCAATTTAAGAGCCGTGACAAGCGATCAAAAAACCGAAATTTAGCTGGAGAAAAACAAAATCGCGTCATAGATCAAAATTTTGGCAGAGCACCCTGCCTTAAAATAGTCAGAATATGTAAAGAACTATAAAATAGTACAGTAATATGGACGTTTCATTACTATAAAAATGGTCTTTATGGACATAATTCATGGAACTGCCCCAAAATGGGTAACTTTGGCTGTAAAAGCCGAAAACAATGTGAGTTAAGTAGAGTTGTGGCGGAATCGAATTACTTGAGTGCCTCGAATTACAATATAATAATATAATAAGCATGTTTTTCACACATTCTGGCTATTTTAAGGCAGGGTGCTCTGCCAAAATTTTGATCTATGACGCGATTTTGTTTTTCTCCAGCTAAATTTCGGTTTTTTGATCGCTTGTCACGGCTCTTAAATTGCTCCAATTACGCCCAAATTTTGCATGCGAGATATCCAAGCATGTCTAATTATGCACGTATATTTAAAAAAGCCCTTATGTGTAGCTTTTGAGAAGTCGTTTTTGTGGCCAGAAACTGTTCACGTGCACATACCAAATTTCCATGCCATAAAAAAGCCAGTTTAAAACTCCGGTGACTGAATTTTTTATGTAACTTGTTTTCTGTAAGCTAAAGAAGTGCCATTCAAAGTTTCAAACCCCAGTGTACATTTTTGGCTGATTTAAAAGCAAAATTGCTCAAAATGACCAAACACATGAACAGTTTTTAGCACCACTGTATCGAAGGAGATAAGTTTCAGCGATGGATGACCAAAACTGGCAGAGAAAATCCACTTTTTCATCAAAATCTTTGATTGCGATTTGCTCGACAACTGAATATATAATCGACCCCCAATTATTACAGTATTGCAGTCTTACTACTGTAATAAAAAGGGCGGCAAAGCATCTACTGTAATGGAATGACTTGTGGCGTGCTAGCTTGGGTTTTAACTTTTTGCATCGGTCATTTCGCCGCCCGGCTGCAGCCCACTCATCAACGCACAAAAAATAAAAAAATAAAAAAATACTGTACAGTACAGTACCGGTATCATAAAAATTCCATGCAATCCACCACTTTAATTTGGAAGTGTCAAACCTTAAGTTTTTTTGCAAAAAAAATCTTGCCCAAAGTACGCAATTTTCTCAGTCGATCGCCGTTCATGCGTCATTCTTTCGGCTTTTTTCTTACGGTACGTTGGCGAGACTTGTCATTTTGTGTGACAGTAGCAAATTGTCGGAGTTACCTGTTTGGGATGCATTGATCACTCGGAGTTCGAAATTTCCCAAATTTGGCATTTTCTGAGATTGAAATGTGTGACCCCTGAGTGACCCCTGAATTTTTCAAAAGTGGTCGCAGCGCTTTGGGGGTTTAAGCTTTTTTGTTGTAAGTTTTGCGCTGAACTCGATGCGGCTAATTTTGAGCGGGGTCGACCAAACAGATCTGGCGAGAAAAAGGCAAAAAAAGACAAATATGAAGTTTTTGGAATTTGCTGGTTCAAAAAAATCGGGTGGACCCATCGCGCGCACTAGTCTTCTAATGCTCTTACTGTAATTATTACAGTATTGTTCAGCGCGTGATGCATCTTTCATCGGCGGGCAGGCAGGTACCGTATCATAGGCTGTAAAAAAATTTCTGGAGGCACAACAGGTCGGCAAAGTTTGAAAAAAAACACGCCTTTACGGAACAGTATTTCGTTTTTGCGAAGTCAAAAAACGTGCAGTTTGTGTACAGTATCATGATACCGGTAGTTCAACCTTCAACGCGATGCGGCACGCGTGGAAGTGCCAGCAGCGCGCGTCATCAGTTTCTACCAAATGCAGTACTGTACTGTACAGTACAGTAGGTACTGTAGGTACAGTAACGAAATAAGTTTACGTAAAAAATCGAGGGAACAAACGCCACGTTGTTGCCTGTAAAATAATGAAAATCATTCTTCCTTCCATCGTTCCATATGTACCGTATCGTGCTTTCGTGCATTTTCTCAGGCGCCGACTGATACATAAACAGTATTGACCAATCTTTTGCAACCGGAGACAAGACACGCTTCTTTTTTTTTACTGTATGCTTGCCGATTGATGCCGTATTACTGTAACGTAACGTCTAACATGTTTGGCGTACGTACTGTACAAATTGGTCGCTATTTACGGTATCATAGTCACATTCTTGCATACAGTATTATACTGTACGTATGAAGATATGATACTGTAGTCACACCTGCAGACTGGTACAGAATCGGGTCCAAAATGCAAGCACGACTCGAACGGTGCCATTCGAATTGCTTTGAAAAACTTGCCCTGTCAGATTGTATACTGTATCATAGTGCTGATTTCACTATGACGAGGCATTCGTGGGAGGCTGGAGGGCATCAAAAGACAGAGAAATGCATCTAACACGCCATTTCACGCGTAGACTGGCTGCTGCATGAACAAATTGCACCATCAGATGATCTGCCCACGAGCTTGATTCATGCTCATCCAGGAGGCAGCCCCTTGATTTTTTTTCTTTTGCGCCATGCCGAAACAACATGTGTTCCTATTTTGGCGCAATTTTTTTTTTTTAAAAGGGGCAACGGGGATGGATGGCCTGTGATATTTCGGTGTGGACGGAGCGCACCATTGTTGGTCAAAGCAATGATCCATGCGCGGTGCCCATTGTTACTCTTGTGCAAGGCTGCCAGATGCTGACAGTGCATAGCGACGCGAGCTGGGATTTGCACGTGCCGCGCAGCTCGCTTTGACACACTCCTTATTGTGGATGTGTGTGCCAGGGAAAAAAAAAAAGGAGGGGAGGGGGGACAATAAGCAAGCCAGAGCGTGCGCCAGCTTGCAATTTGGCTCCATCTCTGATCGCAGGCTGCCGCGGCCTGGGCCCAATCTTTGATGGACAGCGGTGTTGATCCATCAGGGACCACCTCATTAGCGTGTCACTCAAAAAAGGGAATTAGGGGGGAGGAAGAGCCGACGGAAAGGTTTTTTTTTTTTTTTTTTTTTTTGAGCCGTCTATCCGCCCTCTATTGATGGCGCATGGTCCACTCGCGCGCCGTAGATCAAGAATGCAAATAGGCCAAGCCAAAAACGTCGCATCCACCTTGCAACGTCCAATGGAAAGGCGCGTCCACTGTACCTTGTGCGACATTGGCAACCAGCCGTGTAACAAGCATGCTGGGCTGCAATTTTTCATTCACCCTGTATTTCATTTCTCTTTTTTGATTCTCTTTGTGGCCCTATTCTTAGCCTCTCTTTTATGTCACTGTAAGAACAATTTTTTTTTGTTCCCTCTCCCCGTTTCCTTTCGTTTCTCTTTTTCTTTTATTCCTTTCCTATCCTTTTTTTTTTTTCTTGCGACCTCGCCTTTTTGCCGACACGGCCCCCTTTTTTGTCTTTGAACGAACTTATGCGACATACTCTATATCGCCCCATCTTGTTTTGCCTCGCACTGTGCCTGGTGCCGAGTGTCTTGGGACAAAGTAAGCTTCAGCCCTTGCAATTTCCTTTCCAAGGATGCCTTGGCAATAAGAAAATTGGAAAAATCCTTACTAATATACGCATTTTCTCACTGTTTTATTTTCACTTTTGATTTTCAGGCACATCTTGTCAGCCTTCGAATTGCGTTGCCACATGCCAGCCTGGATGCTCGAGTTCGCAATACTGTGTGCTTGGGACGATGACCCAGTGCGGCGAGTGTCCTGCTTCGAAATGCGTGGACAGCTCGAGCATAGGGCTTGGTGGCGATGGTAGCAATAATGGCGGCAGCGATAACAATGGGCCGCTGATTGGTGGGTTGGTAGGCGGGCTGCTCGGTGCTGGTTTGCTGGCAGCCTGCATTGGCTTTGGCTTGTACAAGTACCGCAAGAATCGCAAGCGGTCGCTGCCCATTGCTTTCCAGGCAACACAGTCCATGGCGTCCATGCCCACGCCATCCTACAGACCGTCGGTCATCCGTGCACGCCCCTTTTCCGAAAGCACAGCAGCAGTAAGGGCAGCAAAATCATCATCTTAATCATCATCCATCTCATTTTTTTCTTTTTTTTTTTCTGCTTTTTTTCCCTCCTCCCATTTAGTCCACGCCATCCATTACATCGGGAGTCATCCCCGTTGCTTATATCCCTCCGTCACAAGACATGCATCTTCCTCATCCATCACAACACAATACGCCATTGAATTCGTCCGCACTCGCGCCTGCGCCGCATCGACGCGTGTCGCAGCTCAATCCCGCGGCGGCCTTGCCTTCGAGCACATCGACGACACCTGCCGAGAATCCGTTTGCAGACCCGCGCAATTCGCAATACTCGGATTACTCGGTGGACGATGACGACGATGACAAATCGCAGACAAATGCCGCCGCGTACCGCCCTGTGCAATTCACACGTGCACGCGCGCAAATTGTGCGCGTCAACACGGTCCGCGATCTCCAGCGCGGCAATTCCGTGCGCACCATCACCAAGAGCGACCAAGACGCCGCATCCCCCACGCCAGAATCCAATTCGACGTCCTCCACCACCCCTGACGCCCCATCCACCCCAATCACTACAACAACAACAACAACAGGCACAATGGCCTCCACAACCGCTGCATCCACACCGGCGGCCGTCCACGACGCGCAAAACCCGTTCCAGGACAACGTTTACACCGTGGACGACGATAACAATGATGATGACGCGCCGCGGTCGACGCGACCCGTGACCAATCATAGCATTGCCTCGTCCACACAGGGCGACGGTGAAATCACCATCATGTGGGGTCACCATTGACGACAATTAAACGCCAATATTTATGAATAAAAAAGAATTGTATCATTTTGCATGGCTTATTCCTTGACGGTCTTGCCAGTCTTTTTGATCGCCTCCAGCACGGTCTCGCGAGGCAGCGCCGTGTCCACGACCACAGACTGTTGTTCGAGACTGATGTCCACCTTTTCAATGCCTATGGAATAAAACGAATTCACGTAAATCCCTCAAATCGGCGTAAATGGGGAGGGGGAGAGCGTTGCGCGCTCATTGAGCCGAATCGCTTACCATCGAGCTTCTTCAAGGCACGCTCCACGGCGCCCGAGCAGCCACTGCAAGCCATTTCGACGTTGAAAGTGTATTGCTAGCGACAAGAACAAGAAAAACAACGTGAGCTCGAGAACAAAAACAGAAAAAAAGAAGCCCAGACGAGTCATTGAGGGTATTTGAGTGCTTACAGTCATGATAGGTATCGTTTGCAAAGTTGTGTGTATAAAAGTAAAGAGGAAAACAAATACAGGTCCACCAGAAAAAATTCAATTTATAAGCGGGAGTCAAAATAGGAGAGGTCAAATGAGCAAATTGCGCCGATGTGCCCAGGCTGATTGGTCATCCCATGACAACAGTCGATGCAGGAATGCCGCCATGCTCACCACCACCACTCCCTTTTTTTATTATTCTGGAAGCATCGCTTTTTGGTCATCCAAGCACAAGTTGCTCTTTTTTTTATATTTTTACAAATATTATACACAGGTGCTACAAGTCATCGGGAGAAAGGCCCAACTGCGCTGCAAACGAAAGGGCCACCTGGGCCGCTAATTGCCGCCTCTCATCGTCGGGCAAGTCCTTGCTTTTCTCTGCAGCATTAGAAATAAAACAAAGGATCAGCGCGCCGTCCCCGATCCAAACGCGTGCTCGTTGTTTACCTCGCATCCCCTGCAGCGCCAGCAGAGCCTTTTCGAGGCCATCGTCTTCATCAATGCCGCCAAACAGCTGCGATTGCATCTTTTGTATATCATCAGACGTCGGCAAGTCTAAAAAAAAAAAAAAAAGACGCGTCAGACGCGTGTTATCATCCCGCTCCCTTTTCTCTCTTTGATCCCTTTACCTGACGCTTGCGCCTGACTGGCCGAATCAGCCTCCAGATCTTCCAGATCCAATTGCTCCAGTTCTGATGTGAAAAGGGAAATCAAAATACAAATCGCACCTTTTGTCCATGTTTCCTGGGTTATACCTTTGAGCAACATAGCATCCTGACGCGCATTCGCCTGGCCCTTGCGCTCCATGCCATCCCACATATTGGTGTGCAGCGCGTCGACAATCAATTCATGGCCAACCTTGTCGTACTCGTCCTGAGGCTCGGCATCCATGTCTACGTGCTCGAATTCGTTCTCTAGGCAGTACGCAGACGCGTCGTTTTTGCTCTGGACGTCGCCCGCGCTCGGCATCGCCACGCATAATCGAATGGCCGGATCATGCTTTTGTAAAAACGCATCCCACTCCTTTAACCCGTCCAATGTCGATGCCTACAAAGCAAAAAAAAAAAAAATTTTTTTTAGTAACTGGGGGTCGTCAATGTCATTGGTGTACCTTGTCCTTGCTGTACACATAGATGAAGCCATCAATCAGGGCGCCAACCGCATGATCGTCCTTGCTGTAAGCATCAATTGTATCTTTGCGCGTTTCCACGGGCAATTCGTCGACCCAAAGGTCCACTTGTGCCTTGTAGTACTTGTTGTCGATGGTCCAGGGCACAATCCAACCTGAAACGCCCTGGTGCTCGCGATCCTCTGGTGGCGAGCTTGGCAACGAGGCCTTGGAAACGTCAAAAATGCCTAAAAACACCCTGTAAGCGCCTTTTCTTCCTCTTTGCACGCGGGGTTTACCTCGCACAACGTCGGCCGTGCCAACGTTGGGGTCGCCAGTCACTAGGATCTTGTTGCGTGTGGTCATGGTCGTAAGCGGGAAAATGAGAAAAAGCGGGAAAGAGAGAAAAAGAGTTAAGTTGGAGCAAATGGAGCCGCGGCGCTGAATTTTTCTTCCCTCTTTCTCTTTTTTTTTTTTTTTTTTTTTTTTTTTTTTTTTTTTTTTTTTTTTTTTTTTTAGTCTCTCTCGTTTTCCCTGCACGTATGGCCCCTCCACTGGACGCCGCCACTATCGAGAAACGTCGACAAGAGAAACGAGCGCTTCGTGCAGCCAAAAAAGAACAACAGCAGGACCAAAACACGGCACAGGCACAAGACACTATGGCCATCCCCTTCCAGCGTGCTTGGCAGACCCTTGCGCCGCGCCTGACGCGCACAGGCAGTGCTTCTTGCACCATCATGTCTTACAATGTAAGAAAAATGCCTCTTTTGCAGAGAAAGCACGCGACTCAACCTCCGTTTTTGCTTTTATCCAGGTCCTTGCCCAAGCGCTGTGTCAACGTGAGCTGTTTCCTCACGCGGGAAAGATGCTCAAATGGGTACAAAATCGGACTTTGACAGCTCACAATGCATGACTCACCCCCATCCCTTTTTTTTCATGCAGAAAACGCGCCGCACAATGGTCATGGACGAGATTGCTTATTATCGCCCTGAGCTGATGTGTTTGCAAGGTACCAATGGCGTTGTTAGAGCATAAAAAGCTCTTTTTTTCTCATTTTCTTGACCTTTTTTTTTTTTTTTTCCTGCAGAGGTCGATAATTACGACGCGTTTTACAAAGAGGCACTTGAGAAGCTCGGGTAGGACACGTTTGCGCTATTGCGAGTCTTCTTTCCTTGGGCTTAATTGGCGATTTTTCTCCTACTTAGGTACGCGACGACGTATCATCAGCACGAAAGCAAGCGACAAGGATGTGTCATTGCGTACCAGGCAGATGCATGGGAGCAGGTGGCGTACCGCACGGTGGATCTGGACACGGACGCGTCGTGCCCGCCCACCATGGCCACGGGAAATGTGGCCCAATTGATGGCTTTGGCGACAAGAGACAAAAGTCCGCGGCGCCGCGTGTTGCTGGGCAATACGCATCTGTACTGGCGCCCACCATCGACGTACGAAAGGTGTCGGCAGGGCCTGATCTACCAGCGGCGGCTGTGGGACATGCACCGCGAATTGACAAGCAACGAAAACGACGAAAACGGCAAAAAGGCCGATTTCACGCCCGTTTTGTGTGGTGATTTCAACACGCAGCCCAGTGACCCGCTGTACGCACTCTTGACGGGCGCGCCGTTAAGCGAGTATCAGCGGCTTTGCATGGAAGTGACGCGACGCGCCTTTGACGACGGTGATCACGATTATGAGCCAGACGCGACTCCCGGCGCCACATCACCACCGAATCATGCGTCGGACGACAACAAGACATTACTCACACTCGATCAATTGGTCGATGCGCTCGGTCCACGGCCAGGCGAGGTCATGCAAAGCGCGTACAAAGACCATGGCCAATATTACAAGGAGCATGTGCGCCGCTACAGCTCCAATGAGCCCGATTACACCATTTACGCGCACGTCTTCAAGGGCACACTTGACTACATCCTCGTTCCTGAGCACACGCGCGTCCTGCGCCACCTCCAGCTGCCACCCATGGACAAATTGGCCCCGGCCATCCCAAATGATCACTTTGGCTCTGACCACGTCGCCCTCGTGGCCGATATTGACCTAGATGATATAGACTAGTAATAGAAACACGATTTTTAACTCATTAGGTGGGAATTAAAAAAAATAAAAAAAGACAAACAAAAAAAAAAAGGTGTACATCAAGAGAGATTGAAATAAAAAAAAGAAGGCGCGCATGAAATTAATAAAGGGTCTTCTCGGTCTGTTGGGCTGTCGTGGTGGACGACGTGTTGGACGACGTGCGTTCCAGCCAGTGCTTGAGCGGAGTGACCCATGCAAACAGGCACGCAATGAATGGCGGAGGAGGAGGGGTATTGTCCTTGGCCTTGGCCGCCTTTTTCTGTTGCGCATGGTCGGGCGCCGGTTGCGATTTACTAGCCACGGTCGACGGGCTAAAAAAAAAGGGGGTGTCAGAGAAAATGAAATTGAGACAGTGTTTCTGAAGTTGGCCATTTTTTTTTTCTTTTCTTTTCTTTTTTTTTTTTTTTTTACATAATTCTGTAATAAATCAGATACAGTATACCTTTTCAGCTATGATACTGTTGTACCATTATCAAGTCATCGTAAAGCATGGCAATGAGTGCGCCGCCGATACTTGCGCCATCGCGCGCGGGCTCCAGGCTGATGCGCGCCGCGACGTTGGGTCCAAACCAGTTTTCCAGCGCAGCCATGATGCGACTTGGCATTTGCGGGTATAATTCAAAGGTGGAGCCATTGATGCCGATGATGATGGGCTGCGTGCCGTCCTTGAGCTGCAGCGCGTCGGCCTGCTGCTCAACCAGCGACGCAAGCGCCGCCGCCGCAAGCTTCGCACTGCGCGTCGCCACAATCTGGCACAATTGCAATAAAAGATCCCAATCGTCCGCCGTCGCCGTGTAAGTCACGCCTTGATCCCATGCAAGAATGTCTTGCAGGTACTCTAGCCGCTCTTCTAACGAGTGCTCGGTGCGGCTAAAATTATAAAAGGGGGGAGGGCAAAAATAAACATTGTCAGTCACGTGTCGCG
This sequence comes from Gongronella sp. w5, assembly GCA_001650995.1. Taxonomy (NCBI): domain Eukaryota; kingdom Fungi; phylum Mucoromycota; class Mucoromycetes; order Mucorales; family Cunninghamellaceae; genus Gongronella; species Gongronella sp. w5. The sequence continues at coordinate 164,622 of KV441935.1, forward strand.
TCTTTTTTTTGTTTTTTTTTATGCAAATGGCGTCTTTTTTCTTCCTTTCTTTCTCTTTTTACCTTTCAATGTCACTGAGGTAGGCGGTGTCAAAGGTGTAGCGGTCGCGGAAGAGGACGGGGGTGTTGCCGGCAAACAGCTGTTTTTCCTCAATCAGTTCAAGGGCGACGAGTCTGACCAATTCGCCCAGGTAGCCACCAGACATCATCTTCTCGTACGGCTGGAATTTAGGCTGGTTGTGCGCGGCATCGAGCAGGCGATCGTACTTGTTGAGCGGCAAATACGCCTCATCGCCAAAAATGTCGATTTCCGTGTTGACGAGCATCTCTGCATCGCCATCTTGTTGCCATTGCTTGCCATCCAGCTTGACAATCTTGTCCACCTTTTCGGGGTAAGCCGCATTACACCCGGTGCCAAAGATAAACCCTATCCGATTGCCCGGGTGCGTGTAAGCATGCGCCACACACACGCCAACCGTGTCATTGATCAGCGCCGTCACCTTGACATTGAGATGCTATTAAAGCAAGAAAAAATTGGAGTTGGCCCATTTGGTCGTCCCATTTGGAAAACGCGGATCAGCCCGATCAAAAAGCCCCCCATCTTTATGATCGCATGATCCTATCGATTTGCTTTTTTTTTTTAATTTTACCTTGCGTTCAAACGCGTCATGGAACAATGTCTTGAGATCACGACCCTCAATGTCCTGCAAATTGAACCCTTTGCCCATGCGGAGCAGCGTGCCATCCGAGAGACTGGTTTGACTAGGAGGAAACAATAAACAAAAAAGCGAATGCGTGTGAGTTTTTCATCCCATTGTTCGTCTGTTTGTAGATGTCATCTGCTCCTTTTTTTTTCTGGGAGAGAAAAGATGGGGTGCAGGGGCGAAAAGGGCATGAATCAACGTAAAAAAATAAAAAAGGGGTTGACATGTCAACAGGGGGAAGGGAGGAAGGGAAAAAAAGGGGCAAAAAAAAGAGAAGACCCTTACTCGACAGGGAAGCTCCAAGAGACGCCCATGGACAGCGCAGAGGCCGGGTCCAGTTGCTGTTTTTCCAAGAGCATTGCGACCGTGTCGACCATCCAGTCAAAAAAGGGCTCGACCTGGCCAGTCCGCAGCGGATCGGTCATGCCAATGGTGCGCTTGACCTCGTCCACCTGGACCTTGCCATTGCCAAGCAATTCAACGGCACATACACGCAGCGTGCTGCCGCCAAGATCAAGCGCAAGGTACGTGCCCTGCTCCTGGCCCGTCGGGAGGCGCGTCACGTACGAAGGGATCATCGTCGCAAGTCCCTTGGCCTCCGCCGTGGCAAGCCCGGTTGCATATTCCTGCTTGAAGCCAGATACAATCGCTTCAAATTGGCCTTGATCAATCGCAAATGCCGACTCGATCGTCGAAATCGTCGACATTGTAAATCAAAAAAATCAAAAAGAGAGAGAGAGAGAGAAAAGAGGGGAAAAAAAGGAAACAGTGGAAAAAAAGGTGCTGCGCGGAGAAAATGGGACGATCAGTGGGGGGACCGGGGCGCGAGAAATAAGGGGCAAAGTAGCTAAAAAGAGAGCGAGAGGAACGTGGGGAAGAAAAAAAAGAGTCGCTTGCTTTTAAAAAAAGAGAGGCAAAAAGCTAGGCAAGATGACGACAAGACGACTAAAAGTCTATAAAAGTGAAGAAAGAGGAGCCGCTAAAAAGTCAAAAAAAGAGAGGACAGGTTGTCTATCAAAAGGGAAAGAAGGAGAGGAAAAAAAAAGGTGGGGAGAGAGACAAAAAGACGAGAAAGAAAAAGGAAAAAGGGACGAAGAGGAAAAAAAAAACCGAGGTCCTGTAATTATAGGGGTCAGCCTCGATGGTCTTTTTTTTTTCTAAAAGGGCAAGCCATACCCTTGAGTTACGTAATAACGAGTGGTGAGAAAAAAGGGTTGTTGTTGCAAACAAGGGGTGGTACCAAGCAAAAATAAAAAAAGCAGTAAAAAGCAAGGGAAGACAGCACAAAAGAGCGACCGTGGGGGTCCAAGGAAGAGGTGGAATGCAAAAAAAGGTGGGGGAGAGCACAAATGCACCCCGGGATGGATCCACTCTCAGCCAACCATTAGGCTTTTGTGCGCATTTGCAAGAAAAAAAAAGGGGGGGGGGGAGGAGGGACAAACACATACGCGCGCGCGTGCGCGGTTGGGTGGCGGCGCGCGGAAAAATCGCCTACATCATCATAAAAAAAAAAGGGGTCCTTCTTTTTTTTTTTTTTTTTTTTTTACAAT